>JALXJV020000005.1:20916952-21386410 GCA_024633595.2 Lepomis macrochirus | reverse complement strand
CACACACATACTTGTTTTTCTATTTCGGTGGGGACCTGCCAAATGCAGGTGCCCGGTGGGGACATCACTTTTTGATTGAAAGAAATGGCATGGTTTTAACTCCCAATTTTTTGTGGGATTTTTTAGATCACGAAAATCAACGTGCTCATCAAAATTTCTAAAATTTCTGAGGCTTATTTTTGTCTGGTTTTTCTATTCCGGTGGGGACGCTCCCATTGTGTCATATCACTACCCACCATCAGGGGGTGCTATTTTAAATTCTTCTGTAGAAATGAATTTGTATACATTTACAAGCCTTTAAGCTAAGCAACAGAGGGAAGGTTTAAGGAATGAATTAAAAGCTGGATTAAGTTTGTAATTTACTGTTATGTGCTTAACCTCTACTATCACTGCACTACATAATATAAATTTATATAATTTTAATTTCCAGTGTAATTTAAGTTTTTAAATCAAAAAATGCAACACAAATTTATATGTATGTGAATCACAGTGCATATATAATGTGACACATGGATGTTGTGCAGATAAAAACATTTCATTAATAAAACAAATGCTTAACATCATGTGGAGAGAACAGGCACAGAAAAAATAGATACCTGTTCAATCAGACAGCAACAGTGCACAAATCTCTAAGCTTTTTTTTGTTTCACAGTTTTGCCTTATAAAGGGCCAGTGCAGTTTTATATATAAACCCCCTCCCTCCTTTTGACTGCGGTTGGAGTCTCATTGCACTTAAGAGACTGGGCTTTCCCAGGAACCTTTCCAGAGCTGATGTAGTCCATGATTCTGGCTGGATTTCTTCTTCAGTCCACTTCTTCCTTTCTGTTCGTGATGACTCTGAATAAAAAGAGACAGTAATTTAATATTCTTAAAAAAGAGGAACCTAAGGTTTGCATTCAGTGTGACGTGACCAGCCTAATGAGGCTATGACCGCCATTCCTGCCTGTAGTAGCATTACACAGAACTTACAAGTATTAGTAGAACAACCTGTAGTAACACAAGTTTTTGGAGCAACAGTGTCAGCAATACCAGAAATGGTAGTAAAAATACAGAAGTGCTGGGGTGATTCATCCATGTAACTGATGCCATCGATTACAAAAATACAGCAATTTTCAGTGCTGCACCAAATTTCAGCAGGGATTCCTAGAACAAGATGCAGCTAAAATACTTTGCCTTCAACCATCAAAGTTTGGGAGTCTTTGTTAGGGTTTTGCTAGACAGTTTTAGTGTGTTCTGTGTGGTTGGTATGGTGCTGTAGATGGTTGAGTGCCTACACCAGATAAAAGCCATGCACATATCTGTAATCGGGATCTGGCAGGCTGTAAAATGTGTATGAGAAGCAAGAATTAACGTTGTAACTATGATGTTGTGTGATAGTATATTCTTATAACAGATCAGTTACCGCGAGTTGTGAGGTAACTGAGTGCGTCTATGCACTAAAACACGTTTCTCTTTGCAGCATGTAATTAAATCTATACATTAAGTACTCAGATATTTTAATACATGTAAAACCACCACAGGGTTCAAATACTCTGTTTAGTAGTAAGGACCTGCATTTTTAATACTTAAGTAAAAGTACAAAAGTATTCGCGATCAAAATATAAGTACCAAAGGTGAATGTTGAAATAATATATATTACATTACTGGATTACAATAATTAATGCATTCAAATGTTTTGTCTAACACTGCAGCTGTAAAGGTGGAGCTCATCTTAATCACTTCATATTCTGCTGTGTAGTTTAATCTCTAACACATAATTTATTAGTTTATATTTTGTATCAATATTATGAATCTGCAAATTTATGGAATAAATCTAGTAGAGTAGAGTAAAAAGTACTTCAAGTAGCATAAAATTAAATTGTTTGGGTTGTTTTAAACATCTCGGGAAACTGTCAGGCTACTGTTTACAGACACTGTTACTAATTACTGATTTGTTGGGCCAGAATGCCATTTTTTGAGCTTCAAACCTCGATAGTAATCAGCCTTCTGACTGGCAAAAGGCAAAAAAGCAGGAACATTTACTGAGACCCCCCCACACCCCACCACGATCAAACTGGCAGCAGCTCTGTTATGATATACGGATGGTAAAGCAAGACCCATGACAATAAGTTATTTGGTGGATGTGTTGCAGTGGAAATCAAAGACAAGGGTCTAATCCACTGCTCCATCGCCACCTCTCTATAATAATAACTTTGTACTTATGTGCTAATGTTCTAAAATGAAATAATTGAGTCTATAACTAAATAAGATAACTACTAACTTTCAGATTAGTTCAATAGAAGTTAATAGATGTAATAAGTCAGAGACAGCAGCAAACAGCTGATCAGTCTCTGTCTGCTGATAAACTGTAGGAATAAGTTTTACATTTCAACTCTGGCAGCGAGCGGGCGTGTGCGTGAGACAAGAACAAACGCGACAGTTTCAGGTGAAGGCGCCAGTTACACCGAAGCCGTTACCATGGTTACCACGCTGAGCGTCTGTCTGTTGATGATAAGCACAGAGCGACCCCGCGGATCCAAGCCCATTCACAAGAAATCAATTTATATCTTCCCAAAACCTTTAACATAAGGACGACAGCAAGTGTATCCAGGCTATGATCAATCGACAACGTAAACAAATAGAAATAGCCTATAACAAGCAATAATCAAAACATACCGAAATTATCCGATCCTTATGGTCAACTCAGTGTTGGGCAAGTTACTCAGAAATAATAGACCAAAAGCTATAAGGCTACCTAATACTTAGCCTACAGGCTACTCCTTAAGTATTAGCTACTGTACTTATTACTGGGTGATATAACGCCACTCTCTCCCAATGAGTCCAGCATCACTGGCAGTAGCCGCCGGAGTTTCTTTCTGAGTTTCACGTTGCTGTGCTGCTTTAGCTGATGCTTCAAATAGCCTAGGATGGAAATGTAGAATTGTTTGCGGTTAAAAGCTTTTTGCTGGTCGCACAAATTTTACAACGGACCACAATGTTCTTTGCATCTTAGACTGTGTACACAATAATGCCAATAGCTACTTATAGCTGTCGAAAATAACTCTCTCTCCCTGTTCTCCTGTCTTCCTTTATTTTTTTGGCTAACAGCTTGAAAAACATAAGGCCCGGTGCCGCTGAGCTGCATCACACCAGGGATGGTGCGTTCAGCAGGGCAGCGTTACGTGGTTTAGTAACTGTAATAATATAATTGTTTTGGAAATAGCAATCCGTTATGTTAGTCTTTACTGGGAAAAGTAATATTACAATATCCTGCTCCTGTACCCCCCCCCTTTTTATTACAGATCTGCATGATCATCCCTGAGTGATTAACAATTAATATTTAAATTTACTGCGGTGGCAGCGCGCTCGAAGGTTGTATTATGCAGATTGTTTAGACGTCTGTTTATAAGCAGGCTGTCATTTAACAAGCTAGATCTATACGGAATAGATAGAAGCAGAACAGCAGGAGGACGATGAATTCCCGAGAAGTTTTGGCAATCACGAGTGAGGAAGAATCTGATGGAGATAACAGCAGTCATGAGAGTTTAGGAGAGAGAGCTCAGTTTCTTTATTCTCATAACGTAACCTCACTAAAAACAGCAAAACTTTGTTTTTAACTTTGTTACAGCTAGCCTAGAAGACTCAAGTGCAGAACTAAGAGAGGGAGGAGTGGGATAAAAGAGGAATATTTATTGCAGGGATGATGGGATCGGCTGGAAGAATAGAATTTTGCAAAACCTGGTTGGTGGCTGCTGTGCAGAACAGGAGGGACCGTAGCTAAGAGTCCAGAGTGAGAAAGGCTGAACGAGCAGGTTCAGTAGCAAAAAAACCCTAAATAATTTAAAAAGATAATCGAATACCTACCCAACGGACACATTTTCAAACATTGGGGTCCTGCCCTGGTGATCTGTAGTATTTAGGCTTTCGTTTTGTATTCATACTAATAATAATAATAATAATAATAATAATAATAATTTTGCGTAGAAACGGGCGTGAGATTATGCTTACACTGTTCTCAGCCTGATTTATGAAGCTGTGCGTACCTTTGAAATCCAAGTGTACGCATTACCTGGTGTTGATAAATGCGGTGGCTGAAAACGTGCGTAATTTTAATGAAATGCCCCCAATTGTTCAAGCTTCAGGAGGCTGCACCCAGGACTTCACGGCAGGGACTGACGGAATACGGCAAGCTGTGCTGTCATAATGTAAAGTTTGTCTTATAATAAATGCAGGGCTTTGTGCGCGACATTTCTGAGCTGCACCACGTCTGTACCACCTGTTTGTGGAGCGCGTTCTGTGCAAACTACAAGTTTTTGTCTGTTCCTAGAATTATAAATTGGCTACTTGTGGTGCTCCAACAGATAGATTTAGCACTGCTAAAACGCCCATCAAAGTTAAGTCCCAAATAAGCTCCAAGTGTCGGTGCTCGCTGTGCTGTCATAATGTAAAGTTTGTCTTATAATAAATGCAGGGCTTTGTGCGCGACATTTCTGTGCCCGCCTCACCTAAAAGGTGTGGGGGTGTGTCCATTCGGCAGCCAGTCTCAGTGCTTCAAGCCATCCACTTATGCTCTTTGTTGTTTTAACATTTTTTGCTTGTAGCCTTTTCATTTGAAGATCCACATTTTATTAAAAGCAAACCCAAATAAAAGCACCAAAAGCTACGATAAAATAGTCCAAATACAAATCAAAGCATGTTTTGACTGCTCAATTTAGGTTTTAGGTTCTAACTCAAAACTTGCGTACATGTACACCACCTCCTGAGCTGGCGTAGGATTTGAGCGTGCCGTACGCCAACGTCCATATTAATCTCAAAGTCACCGTGGTTTTGGGCGTACGCTGGAAATTTGGTGTATGCACTTTTGATAAATGAGGGCCAATGTGAAACTGTGGTGGTAAAAATAGAACCGTCACTTTAATGTAAAGTGAATGTGTGAATTAGCTTTGCCCAGCAGCTTTTGTGTCTCACTGAGTGTTTTCCTGCACGTTTTAAAGATGACTGGCTCTTAGTAAGGCTGCTACTAAAGTACTGTCTGAAGGATCCAGCACCACGTGAGAGGTAGTGCTGCTTAGCAGATGCTAATGACAGAAATTCAATTACTGCAATTATTGTAATGATATTTTTCAACACTAGTTAGACTTCTGTAGAGGTGGCAACATTTGGCTGTTACTCTGTATTCACTTTGTCCTTTTTTCAGTAAAACCTGTGGCAGCGGTCTGCTGGCCGGGAGCACGGTACTTCTAATGTTAACATGTGAAGTTTAACAAATAAACTTACATCTGCCCCGCCGGTTCTTCTGAGCTCAGGTACACTGTGTCCTCGCCAACATCAGCTGGAGTGGGGGTCAAGGACAATGGTACTGTCACTGGAGCACTTTCTGAAAAAAGACATCAGAAATCAGTTATAAATGAAAACATAACAGAAACTACAACAACAGCTACGCATCGACAGTAAGCGTGATCAGTAGAGTCGAGGCAAAGGGTCTGACCTGTGTGACCTTATTTGACAGAAATCTATGCAGAACATTTCCTGTAATTTCTCTAACATTAGGGTGCTAATCTCTGGGCACCTCACGCATTCGAAGTTCCAGAGGGTGGGGACTGTGACGCTGAAGGCTCCGGAGTCTGGTGTGGGGACAGAGAGCAAGCACTACAGACTATTATGAACGGACACACAGCCGACCTGCGCTGCACGCTTACTACCAGACTGAAACTTACTGCTAATATATTTCACCGCTTAACTTTCACCGCCACGCTCACGCTTCTCTCACTCGCCGCCTCACACACACAGCTGCAGAGCGTCACCATGCTCGCAGTGTGCGAAGTTAAAATAATTACTTGTGCATTCATATTAATGATTCTGTGACATTTTGGGGTTATTCATTCCACAGCGGTGATGAATACATGGGGACACTGCTCTCTCTTGTGTGCGCTCCTCAGACGGTCCGGCGCTGCGCTTTATGCTCCGGTCAACATTACGTTATCAATTAACATTTAAATAATCGATTTTTTTGACATTTGTGCATCGATTAATAATCTTCCACGTCCGAATCGCGATGCATCTAAGAATCGATGATTTCTCCCACCCCTATCTAACATGTGTGGGCCTTCTTTATATTCAAAGCTTCTATTAAGTTTTTCCAATGAAGCTGAAAATGTTTGTGTGATTTTATGTCATCACCCTAAAAGAACTTAATCCTTGATCAGAATCCCAAATTTAGCTAAAGTGAAACCATACTTACTACTAATCAACAACAGGTTTACTAATCAGACAGAGAAAGGTAATGCCAGGAAACAGTCCTCTGTCCTCCAACAGTCTCCTGTTCTGATGATGTACGTTATAAAAAGTGTGGTACCACTAACTGTTGTTTTCAGGCTGCGATGTAAAATGAGGTCCCCCCACCTCACGCTAAGTGACAACTTTGAGCGTGCAAACACAGAAAGCTGATTGTAAAAATGTTCACCATTGTGCTGTTAAATCCATGAATGTATTTAAGATTTTGTTTTGCATTTCTGATTTATTGGGAGGACAGTGTGAGAGACAGAAAGGACAGAGCAGAGAGATGAACGACACGCAGCAAAGGGCCGCTGTGACAAGGACCTATTGGACATGGTACGTAGGGATGAACCACCTCAGTAAAGTAAGGACGGGGTGCCATGGTGTGCAGTGCTGTATACTGTCACAGGTTATTGTTTTAATTATTGCTGTGCGTAGTGAGTGCATGGTCGAAGTGATTCAGAGAGAGCGAGCAACAGAAAGTGACGATGGAAGCTGAACAGAGTGGAAGAAAAGGTTAGCAGGAAGTGTTCAGTCTGGCACTAACTCCACAGTGTTGGTCACAGTGTGTCTGTTGTTCCCCTGCTGGAAAAGTAAAGGCAGCTAACATCTCCTCTGTGCTTCAGACTCCAGTCTGAAGTTGAGCAAGAAAGCTAACAGTATGGTTTTTACAGTTAGCTACATATAAAGAAAGTAACATTAATAACTTGATCTCGCTGTCATTATTACCTACTTGTCCGGTGTTGAGAACATCAGGTACAAGCTTAGACTGAATTCTGTCCTGTACACATACTGCACCTCCTGATAAATAAAATATATTCTCTTTAACTGAAAGGATGGTGGTGAGCATGGCAGTTGAAAATACAAATATAAATATATAATAATGAATAATAATAATAATGAATAAATCACAGAACTATTTTCTCTACCTTTAAATTTAAGAGAACGAGTTAAAGTTAATGCTTTTGTTTGCATATTATTGAGGGAAGGAAACTGCTTCAGTCAGGTTTAAGGGGGGACATCTTATGGTGCTTTCAGACCAAACACAAACCAAGCATTTGGGGCGGTGAGTTTACATACAAAGTCAATGGAAAGACGTGTGGAGCTGCGATTTCCTCTCGGGTGGCGCGGCATGACGTGAAAGGGTCGGTGCCAGCGACGCGAAGGAATTCTCGAGATTGAAAATTTCTAACTCAAGCGAGAGAGTTGCATGACGCTGTGTCGCTATAGCCTATCAGCGTTGAGATTGTCCGTAGGTCAGAGCGTTGTGTGCAGAGGGCCAGGCAGAGCGGGGGATCAAAAATCTGCTGGCTGGCGAAGAGCTGCTAAACCTGGGGAAGAGGAGCAGGGAGCAGCGCTTCAAACTCTGGACAAATAAACAGACGTAGTCGGTAGTCGCAGTTTACTCGCGGAAGGAGCTCAGAGTAAACTGCTTTTATTAAATTAGCTTTTCACTTTAGTTTTTGGGATTTCAACGTTGATTCATCTTGACTGGAGCTTCTCAGCAGCTTCGTGCACATCCGGTTCCAGTGTTGTTGTTAGCGTCGTTAGCTCTGTCGGACTACGACTTCATATTTATATAAAAACCGGACAAAGCTGGACATTTCTTGGAGAAAAGAAAGCGAGGAGGCTGAACTACCTGGTGAGTTCAGAAAACATGTGTCTGTAACTTTATTCCAGCTGACATTGTACTTTACTGTGACCAAGTTAGCATAGCACAGCCCTGATCGATCCGAACTCCATTCAGAAAACAAACATTTTAGAAGTTGTTGTCCTGCTGTCTTGCTGACAGACCTGACAAAGCAGGAATTCATATTAGGGCTGAACGATTAATTGCATTTGCGATTTTATCGCGATTTAATAAAACGAGATTTTCTAATCGCAAAGGCAGCGATTACACTCTGGGCACATGACACCCAAGCGGAAAACAGTTTGAAGAAGTTAATGCTTCATCTGCACGTTACGCTGTAACTTGCCTTCTTGTTATAAAGTGCCTTTAAGCTTGACAGAAGCTCAGCTACATAAACTTTAATGTCACATGGAATGAAAGTAGCAGCCGCCACCGCGGGTAACTTGGTGGTGGGTGAATTAGTCGGGCCATCCGCGGCTTTGATAGACGGAAAAACGCACAACAGAAAGAGGCGTGTATTAAGATAAGCGTATTAGGTGATCGGCCTCGCGCCACACACACAGCCACCAGTCAGCTCAGGAAATATCTGTAAATTGGCGTTTCAAACTAAATGCCGAAAGAGGCCCAGTCTGTCCCGAGTTGCAGCCTGGTTACAGCCGGTGCTGCTCACCAGCATCGGAGGCTGCGGGGGAGGAGGGGGACTCCGGTGTTGTCGGAGAATTACTAAGCTATTAAGCTATAGTCTATTAAACACAGAAGCGCCAGTCTGTTCTATTTTAGTTAGCCAACTTTTGAATTGAACCTCAAACTGAGTATTTTTAGTTTACTTACGGGATACAGAAAGATGGACTCCAGGAGATTTGAACTGAGATCAGGACTCATTAATTGGTGGTTGAACTGTGGGGTTTGTATTGAGCGCTTACTGTATAACACCCTGTGGTGAAAAGGCCGACCTGATGATATTATATGATATTATTTAATGCCATGACTTGACTCAAATTGTCTTTCTCATATTATAATTTGATATATCTTATTGCTCATAATAATAATTCTACCTAATTCATCATAACACAGGCCTGAGCCACAAGAAAGAACAGTGTCAGTTTAATCTATCTAATATCACACTATACACTGATTTACTGCTTGTCCATTTTGAATATTACAGAAGGTAAAGAGCTTAAAAATTAATCGCAAATTAAATCGTAATCGCAATATTGGTAATAAAAATCGCAATTAGATTATTTTCCAAAATCGTTCAGCCCTAATTCATATGTTTAACAAATCTGCATCATGGTTATTTCGGCATCAGTTTGATCCTTTGATTACTATTTAAACAGCAAAATGTTTACTTTGGGGTCATACAGCTGTAGTAATGGCGAGAGTTGTTTATTAATGTTATTGCATGTTCTAATCGCCTCGCGTTGTGTGTGAACACTTGCAGCAAATGTACTCACGCGAGTAAAGCTACATTAGACTCTGGCCTGGAGGAAGTCCAACAGATAAAAAGGAGGTGCGAGGGAAGCTACATTACGAGCTTTCCTTTTCTCCTTTGGTTGTGCAAAAAACGTGGCTTACTCTGGCTTATTCCACTAAAGTTACATGCCTTAGCTTTAAGAAATATTTTCAGCACAACAAACCTCATTATACTCGATCACGCCATCACGCCTCCCCTTTATCGCCTGTGCATTCAGAGCTGCCACCAGTGCATCCACAGCTTGGGCCATCCTCCTGTAAGCACAAGAGACAGTCAAACTTCAAGCTCCAACAGATTCCATGACAGTTTTAAGCTGCACTGGTAGAACTTGCTAATATACTGATGTAACAGTGTGACATAAATGTAGACATCATCTAGATATCGTTTGGGATGCTGGTTAACATAATATTTCGACTAGAACTAAATGCCATTTTCTGGCCCTAAAGGCTGCACTAATAAAAAACTAGTAAAAGAGAATTCATTAGAATATCCTCATTATGAGATTATCCACAATAACAATGATCATATCTCTGTGAACTACTTATGGAAGCACTAATCGTCATCTCCAACATACAAAACACATTACTGATACAGATATTGATTCAAAACAAATATGGTGCATGATTTTAGCAAGAGTGATATAGAAAATATTCCATGGCGGTTACTCTAAATAATTTTAATTACAATATCTGCATAGGTAAGAAAAAATACTACATTTTCAGTCAAACTTGGGTTTATAACAACAATGTGACATCAAACCTAAACTATTTTTCACTTCACCTCAGTAACTTTATTATGTTTAATTAATTTAATCTTTCAACAAACAATATGGACAACAGCACTGTGTTAATATGGCAATCACCAGCTTTTTTCCCTCATTACCACTGAAACGCAATAGAGGTCTTTACTCAGGAGACAAACCTGTTCACCCCAGCAGCTAACGTTACGTTTGTTTACATGTGTTCAAGTGTTAGGGTAGGGGCTTCGGGGGGCTGTCAACACCTTTAACACGAACGTAGCTAGCTAGCTAGCATTTCAATAACTTCAGTAACTTCAATAACTCAAGTCCTACCATTTCCTTCGGTGGTCCGCAGCTCTCCTCCGCAGCTCTCGGCCGGGCTCCTGGGCTCCGTGTCTGCGGCGCATCCCGGGGCCGTCAGCTGCCTGTCGCCTTCCGGTGACCAGGTGTACGGAGACTAAAATGAGCGCTTGATTTATGACACCGCGACAAACCGGAGTAACTCCGCTGATGACTGTTAGCTCTAAAGTATAAAGGAGACACTGACGGTCACCCTTGTATAAACCAACTGCAAGTTCACGCAGCCAGCGCGTGCTATAGACGATAGGCTGCGTGCTCAACTTAGCGCGCAGCCTGTCCCGGAGAAAAAAAATCCCCTGATTATTTAGCTGGAACCGTAGGCGGGAACATTATAGCTGGCAGGTGGTCGACCAGCTGCAGAGGTGGGGGGCATGGTCAAGGTGGGGACCTTAAATTTCCGGATCTGTGTGTTATACTCTGAGACTGGGTGGAAGGACTGTACTCACTGATACATTACACAGATCCTGACTTTTAAAGTCCCCACAATGACTATGCCCCTCAACCACCTCTACTGTCTTGTAGCAAGAGCAAACTGTGGCTAGAGATGGTCTCCTGTTATTCTTGATCAATGGAATTCACATTCACATTTTTTCTCTTTTAAAAACTATGATATAGCAAAGAACAATCTACTGAAACTAAGCATTGTTAGTCAGGAAAACAAATTATCTTTGGGACTCAGATCAATGATTTTGGACATCACTGACTCTGTGGGGAAACATACTACTTAATGTTTTTTTTGTCCACATCATAAATATGTAATATTGTTTTATTTGTGTTATTATATATAGTAAAGTCATTTTGAGGATCTCGGTCAAAAGCCAGAATGGCATCCCAGACTGGAAAAACTGCACCATCACTACTGATCTTCAAGACTATTTGAAGTGGGGAATTATCTTCTCTCTAAGGGGAAATATTCTCTGACATGTTCAGGCATGTCTTGAAGTTGCTCTGCATTTTGTCATAATTTAATTTTAAAAAATTCAAAACTACATTTCTGTTAAGTAAATACGTCTCTGCTTTAGCAGGTAATTCGTGTGGTGTCACAGGTTTGCTAAGGGAAGGTGAGGACCCAAACGCAGACGATGCAAGGCGAGAGGAGGATGCAGTTCAAACAAAATACTTTAATAACTCAAACTTAACAGGCTTACGTGGAAGCTTGGTACAAGAGTACAAACAAAGGTAATCCAGAAGAATGTGAATCCAACACAAAGACAGAGTAATCCAAACAGGGGAACAAACCAGAAATCCAGGGAACATAGCATTAAGCAGAACACTCAACAAGACGCAAGTATGTGACAAAGACTGGAGACACAAGCAGGTGTAACCGGTTTCACCCCCCGAAGCACGCATTCGCGCGGTCTTGACTCGAACCGGCGACCTCGGGTCGGGAGGCGGACGCTGCTGACGAGGGAGGCTAAAACCCATGGGCCCTAGCATCGCCGCCAGTACGCCTCTTAAGGTGTCGGGAGTGAGGTTTACTCACCGCGACTGCCTCGCAGGCTTCCGCTACACTCACCCCCCTAAACCTCACTCCCATCCCGGTCACGGCACCAATGTAACCGGTTTCACCCCCGAGTATGTACTCGCGCGGTCTCGACTCGAACCGGCGACCTCGGGTGGGAGGCGGACGCGCTGACGAGGAGGCTAAAACCCATGGGAACTAGCTTCGACGCCAGTGCGTCTCTTAAGGTGTCGGGGAGTGAGGTTTACTCACCGCACTGCCTCGCAGGCTTCCGTTACACAGGCATACATATACACAGGGACTAACGAGCAGGGCGGAGCAGCACAGGTGAGGGGATCAGGACTAACGAGGCAGGCAGAGAGACAGGATGGAAAACAGAGACATAAGCAGGCAGGCAGAGAGACACTCACAGATGCAAAACACAAGACCATACATTAACTGCAACTCAAGGTATTTAGTGGACAAGCAAGCAGAGGAATTACAGGAGGAACAGACACCAGCAAACAGATCACAAATAAACACCTACAAGGAACACAGACTGAAGCTGAGAACAAAACGGAACTCAGATTAGACACGGGCAAAATAACACACACACAGACCAGAAGTAAACACTAAGACATGAACTGAGACACAAAACTAGGAGCTAAGACACAGGGCTGAGATGGTGGGAACAATCTATAACACATGACAGGTTTCTACAAAGAGAGCTGAACAGAACCAGTAAATGAACAAGGGAATACACAAAGCTAAACAGAGAACACAAGACCAGGAGTAAACACTAAGACATTAACTAATGTACAGGACTAAGAACTAACTAAACAAGACTACATAGAGAAGCACAGAACCAAAAACAGACTTAAACAGTAAGGACATGAACACAGAAACCACATTGCTAACATGTAGTCCTTCCACACAGTCTCAGCTGTAAAAAACAAAAAACAAAAAACTAAACAATTTCTCATCTCATTTATTCATTCCACTTTTTAAAGCATAATTTCAGTAGATTGTTCTTTGCTATATCACAGTTTTTAAAAGAGAGAATGTAGGAGATGTAATTCCATTGATCAACCTTGCTAGCAAGAATAACAGGATGGCAGACCATCTCTAGCCACAGTTTGCTCTTGCTACGCAACAGTAGAGGTGGCTGAGGCGCATAGTCATCGTGGGGACTTTAAAAGTCAGGATCTGTGTAACGTATCAGTGAGTACAGTCCTTCCACCCAGTCTCAGAGTATAACACACAGATCTGGACGTTTAACGTCCCCACCATGACGTCTCCTTCAACCACATCTGCTGTCTCTTAAGGGGAAACTCTGTGGCTTGGGCTGGACTGCCATCATGTTAATGCTAGCTAGCAAGGTTGATCAAGATAATTAACAACAGATACAGCTAGCTAGCTACAAAAAAATACAATAATCCATTGTAGTGAGGATACAGATGATTAATAGGAGCAGGGGCGGATTGGTCATCTGGCATTTCTGGCATCTGCCAGAGGGGCCGAACTATTTGTTTTAGGGTGGGCCGGTCAGATTGATATTAATATCAGTGTTCCCACACATCAGCATTACATTGAGCGGCCATTGAGGTACATTAATGGCTGTCAAACTATATGGCGACCCATATAAGCATTTTGCAGAGAAACACTGAGAGAAATGATCATCCATTATGTTATAAGACTCAGATGGTAGATACCTATTTCACAAGCATGGACCAGGTAAAGCAACAGTGAACACTTTGGTGCAGGTACAACTGGGTTTATTTGGTTTCGGTTTCAATTGGCTTCAATAACAAGCCTCCTCCGCAAGACCACGCAGGTGAAAACGGTATCGCTGGTGGAAATTGCGAAGTGCTGTGTCATTGTAGCCACTTTTCTGCTGATGGAGAAAGACAACAGGGTCAATAAATACAGGAGAGAGAAAGAAAGAGGTAGGGCAAGCCGCTGTGTTTGCAGCAGAGGTGTATGTTCTTGTAGGCTACCAGTGCTTGGAGGAAGGATGCTGCTGTAGGCCCAGCAGAGACAGGGAGGAGTGTGGTAGAGGTCACACAAAAATGTTTGGGTTATAATTAACTTTGCAAGACATGTTAAATTACAAATGAAAAAAGCTTTGAAACAGGTTTATTTGCACAATAGGAAACATGCAATGCAATTTAAATATAGAAGAAACAAATGTGCATTGTCCAAGAAAGTTACTTAAGCAACAAAAAAACGTACTGATTACTGCATTATATTCCATTATAGTTTTATATTTTTAATTGTCACCCGCCACGTGAAATTTGTGCTGCCATTCATATAAAAAAAAAGACATTTACTCCAAAGATTGGTGTAGAAAATGTTGCCAGAATGCAGGAAATTTATTTTTGTCCCAGTCTGCCCATGAATAGGAGATAAGCATGCAGATCTATGTGTTTGTTGTCACTAACAGACACTTCAGTCTGTAAATCCACACACTTCACTGATAAATCACAGAAGTGTAGAGTAACAACAGGCTGCATGAGCCCCGGCCAGGGCTTCAACCGGCATCAGTCTGAGTTTAAGAGGAGTAAAGAAGAACTGAGCAAAACTCTGCCTACAGAGTTGACGGCATTCCTCATAAGAAGCTCCACGTCCCACTACATTGTGCAAGTAGAGAATAAGCGCTCCCCATCAGTCCTGCTCGCCTCAGAGACACGCAGGGCCCTGCTGAAGGAACCTCTATCACTCTCGGCCAACTCACAGCGCCATGTTCTGAATGCTGAGATCCAGATCTCACCACCTCTCCAGCCTCTTCTTTGCCTAGGAGGGTCAGGCAAGAAAGCCATTTAAGTTCAGTGGGCTCCTATTTCCAGCCTCCAGCTTCTCACTTGGTGATAACACCCTCCTCTCAGTCTGTGTCAGCTACATGTCTTCTTCCTCCGCCTTTTGCTTTCAGTCAACATCACGTTATCAATAAACATTCAATAATCGATTTTTAGACATTTGTTACACAATTCATAATCTTCCACGCCCGCATCACGATGCATCTAAAAGTCGAGTATTTCTCCCACCCCTACTCTTTAGAGCTAAAGACACTCCTGATAAGCATGAAACAGCTTTTCTTCATTTTAGTAGCTGGCTAGGCTAACTGACTGGCTAAACTTAGTGGCTTAGTTCTGAAAACATTGAGGTGATTAGGCTATTGAAATAATATGATCAAAACACTATACAAAAAAGAACAGTAAATACTATTAACCGTATGTACAAAACTTACTGTGAAAGGGGCTGGAATAAGAATGCTAACATTTCTCTTCCTTATTTAGCCACTTTCACAGTTAGCTTTGTTACTCTGGTTTCTGGTTCTGTGATTTATCAGTGAAGTGTGTGAATTTACAGACTGAAGTCTACGTTAAATACAAAGTCTGCATTGCCTGTGTCATATGAAACGTCTGTATCCTCACTACAATGCATTTTATGTATTGTGCTGCCTTTGCCTGCCTATTCTCGCTGCTTTCTCTGGATGATATTGTGCAAAACCACATCCACCCAGCTCCTATGCCATGTCTGACATCAGTTACCTGCTCTGTTCCTTATGGGGACATACTAACGAACTGCTAGATGGCCTGAAGTTTTTATTTTCACTGAGGCGGAACTACTGTAGAAAGAGCTGTTTTTGAGCTTATACTTTCACTCAACGGGCAGAGCCAAGAAGGCAAAAACTTCAACAACAAGCCACTACACTTTCACCACAGAACAAACACTCTGAATACATATAACACACTTATTTCTACTAGAAGAACTTAACTCACAGCATTTAAATATTTCTAATACTGCTACTGGAAATTTTTTTCATTCACTAAAAGGAACTAACATTCACTCACACTCCACCAATGGCCAAATTATAATGATAATAATGTTATTATAAATAATATAATAATGGACCATTAAGGGGCATTATGGAGTTTCCTGCGGGCCACTTGCTGTGCGGTTTTAAGACGTGTGCTCGTACGCGTGCTCGCTTGAACTCATGAGCGAGCATAATGCAAAACACAACCGCTTTCATACAGAAATCCTGCAATAAACACAAGAACAGCAGCATTCAGGCTGTGGCTTTTCACTCAGACATGTTCAGGCTCTGTTAATTCAACATTCCCGTCTCAGAGGCGGATCAACACCGGCGCCGTAACGTTGCTTCATTCAGCGCAGCAAGACACCGGCATATTGACACAGTACTCCCGCGAAAAAAGGCAGAGTGACAGCGGCTATAGACAGACAGAGCTGGGAACTCCCACTGCAACCTTACAGTAATAGTTTTATCAGCTGCAGGTTGAACTAATCCAGGCTCGTTACATGATCACGGTACATTTACTGCATTTAGCCGACGTGCTACATCGTTAGCTCGCCTGCTGCTTTCAGTAACTATCTTTACTATATGTGAATCTGTCACCGGAGGCTCAGCAATGTCAGCACAGCTAAATGTATTGGATGATAACGAAACGGACAGTGAGCTGGACTAAATATTATAACGAGATTGTGTCACACACAGTCAGACTGCAGTTAAGTAATTTTACTGTAAGTTTGTTGGTGGCTCTTCCTCTGTGGTGTATATTACGTGGATCATGTTAGTTACAGGAAAGAGAGGTGGAGAAGCTGTGGAGCTGAGTATCGGTAAAACCACAATAAATCTAAATTGAACATTATGAAGCAAACAGAGCCAGGTACGAAGCTATTGTAGCGCTGGCTGGCTGCTCCTGGCTGAATCACTAGGCTGGTAATCAAATCGCTCCACATTTGCTTTTCACCATTACATCCTTTTTGCAGGCAAAAATCAACAGTTTGACATAATACCAGTGGTACACAGGATGGTAATATGGGTCGCGTTAGTTGATGAAGTAATGTGGAAAACTGCTTGGCGCTAGTCGGCGAGCTAACGTGACTTTCTTTGTGTTTCTCCAGCTTTACAAATGCTCACTTTGTTCTTACTCGACATCTTCTGAACCCGCTTGGTCTGATGGGCTTCAGCACATAAACCTTTATGTCGCTTTTATATCCCACGTGGAGTCTGTGTTTTGCTGTGAGCTGGTTGTTTTATGGTGTTAGTGGACTGCATGTCGTTGCTGCTGCTGCTGCTGTGTTGTCGCTGTAGACAGAGAGGCTCGGGTGCACGCTCCGGGCTCAATATTCTATTCAACACATTAAACGCAGAATAGTGGCTGCTGCAACAGTGAAAACAGTGGTGTGCTTCATTTCTAAGTGAGTTTTAATTTGACAATACGGCAATGAAAATTTGATTGATTTTATTGATAAACTTACATACAATCCCTTTATCACCTTTATTAAACAGTATTTACATGTTCAGTGGAACAAAATAAAACAACCAGTAAAGATGGAAAAGTTAAAGTGTACTTCACAGAGGTGATTCATTGCTTGAAAGAATATGCTAGCTATATATATATATATATATATATATATACATACACATACATATATACATACATATAGGTGTATATATATGTGGTGTGAGGTATATATATATATATATATATATATACCTGACACACACACTTTTTTTGTTTAATTTAAGTACATGACAGTAAGTAACAAACAGTAACTGGAGATGACTAAGATATTCAGGTGAATGGTTTAAAAATGGAATCAGGTCTAATGAAAGCCAATTTATAAAATTCACGAAACAATATGTGGCCAAAACATGTTGACACAAACTATACAATCATAATAAAGACGAATAAACAAAATATATGAAAACAACAAATTAATTATTAAAAATTAATTATTAATAACTAAGCATTATTAATAATTTTGATGTTTCTTAATAGTTATTAATTGTACTTTATAAATATACATTTAAAATGTACAATGTTAAATATGATTATTTGTGTGTTCAATGTATTAATTCATTCATGTCTACAGGCTATTTGGTCAAAAAAGACACAAAGGTTAAAATTTATTCCCAAAATGTAATACTATGTTTGACCATTAGAGACCGCTAGAGAGTGGGCATATAGCTGACACACACTCTCCGAACAGGCAGCCTCATGAGGACTGCAATACCCTGTGTGACCATCAGGGGCTCTAGAGATACACACACACAGGTTTTTTTGTCTTGAAATTGATCTCATGGGGACTTGTTAGAAAACTGCATGGGGCATGTTCAAATACTGTTTTGCAGCTGCTGGTGGAGCTCTCCCGTGGGGACCTCAATTTAGGTCCCCACGGGAAACAGGTCCCCACCGGTAGGTGGGGAGTCAGGTCAAAGTCCCCACCGGAATAGAAAAACAAGAACACACACACACAACACACACACACACACACACACACACGCTGAAGTTATAAAGGTACCAGGGTATTTCTCTGGGGAAATATGGCAGGAGAGATCTAAAGCAAGTGATGGTGTGACATCTGTCTCAAAAATGCCATTTTGTCTCCATAAGCAACCTGTCGGAGAACATGATCAGAAAACATGTTTCCAGTATTGCATCTGATCTGAACACTCAGCCTTGTCTTACCATAATTTTGCTTTGATTGTTATTTAGACATAGTCATTTTGATCATTTGTTCACTTGAATTTATACTCAGTACCCTCAAGTCACTTTATTTGTGTTCACTCAACAGACGCAAACAGACTGGAAGACCCATAAGGGTTGGGAGTTTCCAGTATGAGTGCAACCACTTTCAAGACAGCAAGAGAGCAATTCAGCATGCAGAAATGTTAAGTACACACAGTAAAGCCAGCTGTAGTGTAGATTTGGTATAGTGCAGAAGTTGTTTTGTTTTTAAAAGCCTAAGCCCTTTACAAAGTAATTTACTGTATGTGGGCCAGCAATTAAAATTCAACTTTGATTAAACAACTAGTGTTAAAAGCTCAAGTTAAAACACTGCTACGATGTTAAAATATTTATCACATGAAGTGTTTGCTGATAAAATGCTGCAAGGAAGAAAACTGGATTTGGATGCAGTCTTTTGATGAAAAGCGACCACATCATAAGAAGTGAGGCAAAACAAAAGTTTGTGGACAGATAAACACTTGATGCAAAGAAAGTAAGGTAGCAGTATAAAGGTGAAAGTAGAAACATTTCAGATGACAACAGTCATAACATTTGCAGATAAAAATGGTTTGATAAACTCATGTATTTTTAATAACATTGCACAAATCAGAGCATCATAAACAGGTTTTTGTTTGAGTTTTTGAGCCTGAGCTTTGCAGTAATACAAGTGTTCATAGTGTGGAAGCTGCAATGAAGTGGGACCACCCACTGACCCATGGTAGGGTGGCATATTCTGGTAGGCAGATGGTGGGTATCTAGACTCCTCTTGCATGACAGAGCTGGATCTGTGAAATGACTGTGGTGTGACAGAGAATGTTGTTTGGCCAAGACTCTGCTGTGTCTTTTTATGAGGTTTCAAAGACTTCCTGTACAAACAGGACCCTTGTTTTGAATTTAAATGCGTTTCTTCTTCAGTCTTTTAGTTGGATCCTCCAACTAGAAAAACTCACTTTCTGTTGATCCAAGAACCCATCAGTGTCACAACACTGCTTTAGGTTCACCTCTGTCCTTACAGGACTCCAAAATGCTAATGTGCTAGAACTTTGCTACAAAATATAATGCAATTTTTAAACTGTAAAAACATTTTTTTTTCTCAGCATTTTTGGACTTGTCTTGTATTGATGATTACAGAATACAGGCTGTAAATAATAGACCTTCTGTTCAGCATGTGTGGCAACAGGCATGACATGAGGGAAGCATATTCACAGACATGCCAGCTTGTAGCCTGAGACCCACTGGGAAATTGTTGCTTTCTGCACCACTTCTCTTGTGAGTCTCTCAGTGACTTTGTTCTTGACTTATAATCAGTCACTGTAAATGACTGAATTATTAAAACATGCCCATGCATTTATATATGTCTGCCCTTTTTAAAAGCTAAATCAGCACAGAAGTCAGTATTCATCCAAACTTTTAATCAGTCTACTAGAAAGCACTGTCTGCAGTGCTATTAAGAAATCCATAAGAGATCAATCGAGAATGAGGTACATTCAACAGGATAGCGTCTCAAAGTTTATCTTCTGCACTCAGAGGTTTGCAGAGAAACAAAACTTGCATCTCCATTATCCTGATTGTGCTTGTTGGATGTCTTAAATTAAGTCTGTGTGTTTAAGGACCCCCCCCAAGGTTGAGTAATGTACCTTCATCTGAACCTTATTCAGTATCTCTTAAATTAGCAAGCTCAGAGGTTGAAACCAGTGGCAGGAATGTCCCAAAAATCTACTTAAAAAACAAATAAAAACCTCCCAAAACATTGCTCCATTGTGCTACTACTGGTCACAAATTCCAAAGGGCACCATTAATGTATAACCTATTTGAATTCCTGCTGAGGCATCTTTATCAACATCTCAGCTTTTATATCTAAATCGTGCTATACTTTCTCACAAGTATCCTTTCAAAGAATGCCACTTAGTCTGTGAGCATCCAGTAAGTAAAGACACTTGACATTACCACAGAGTCACTTGATCTGTTCACGTTAAATTTCAGCATCACTGATCACTTGATGTGTTTCAATAGCAAGTTAGATTCCTTCCGTAAAGTCGGCTTTGTTGCATGCCTGCCACCTGCTATTGTCTGTCTTTTTCCATGACTATTTGTCTTCATGTCCACTTTGTTTCTAATTTTGTTAGTTTGTCAGAGACCTGTCCTTATGTTCTTGCTTTGTTCATTTCCTTTAAAAAAAATATATACATGTTTATTTTATTAATAAAGCTGTATTTCCTTTACATTATTTCCCTCTTACAAAGCCTACCTTTAAATATGTTTGACCCTATGCCCTGTCACAATGAGCTGGATGAGTTTTATTGGCCTTCATGTTTAATTATCACTAAAGATGTTAGATGCATTGAGCATGATGAATATGAAAAGAGTTTGACTTACAATCAAGAAATGAACATTGCATTGATTTTCTTCATGCTTTGTTCTGTAATGCTTGTATCTTTAGACCATTACACAGATTGTAGTTAAGTAAACAAATAAAACTACAAACAGCATTATTCTTATGATAAATGTGTAATACACTCTTTACTGCCTATGAGGTCACATGCTGACTGGGATTTTCAATTACATTATTGTAGCCACAGCATTTTGTGTTTCCTACTAAATCTACCAAAATGAGTCTGTGTGTGTGTGTGTGTGTGTGTGTGTGTGTGTGTGTGTGTTTGTGACTCTGTGTCTCAGAAAACAATTAAATTTGATGATTGAAACATTTCTCCTTGTCTGTCTGTCTGGATAAATTTCTTGAATCACTTTTGTTGCCACAATGATGTTGCACTCAGTGTGCGGGACACAGTGCAGGTCGCACTGAGCCATCTAGGGAATGAGATTGTCAGTACTCATCACCGAACAACCTGCCAAACGACGTGATCTGAAAGGATTGATATTATGTACAGTGTGCTGCTGGATACACACATAAATGTGCGTGCACACCCACGTGCAAACTCCAGACAGAAACACACGATTCCTATGTCTCATTTTCTCCATCTCAAAATAACACACAAATAAATCCTCCTACAATCACTCGCCCACACAGAGGTGTACCACCTGTGCCCCTCCTCTCCCTCGCCTCTCCTCTCTAATCCACTTGAATGTAGCTGGATATTAGATTAGAAAGTTATAGATGTGATTATTCGTCCCTGGGCGCAGCCATCTATTCGCTGATTAAAACGTGAACTGGGGGCCATTATGTAACTGCTTAAAGAGATTAAACCTAGTCACCCCCGTGGGGGCCCGCTCTCTGTTATAACATACAATAGAGATAGCACAGGAGATGGCACACATGGTGGCATGTAAGTTATCCCTCCACAAGTAGCAAGATAGAAGACTGCAAGAGTGACAAAAGACTAATGTTAAGTGTAACTTTCCAAGGAATTAAGTGTCTCTACCAATATCCCCAATTAGTGGAAGGCAACAAGTGATTGGCTCCGCTTTCGAAAAATGATTCTCACAAAAACACCCTCACCACACATGAAAGTGTAACTTTTGCTTTATTTTTCTGGAAAGGTGTTAAACATTAGCATAACTTCAACTCCAGCACGTTAGACAAAATTGATTTGCAGTCTGAAGCAAAACTTAATTGTGTTTGGGAGCCAAAAAGCATAATGATGATTATTTTGTTTTGTGTTTTGATTGAGCCTGTAGCAACATTTCTGTTGCTCTTATTGCAGAAAACAAGTAAACCTCCATGCTCCACCCAAGCCAAATTGGACGGATCGAATGATGAAAGTCAGCAGTCAATGTTATCACTCAAACTGAAACATTCATAAGCAGCATGCTGGTTGTTGGCTGCTTATTGATAACCCTCTGCCAGTTGCTACTAGGAGCAGAGCGCTGGGCTTTACAAAAAGCATAATAAAATGAAAAAAGACTATCAAAAGATAACTGATGGTAATGGTCATTTTTTGTGTGAGCACAAACTTCTGTACAGTAGATCTTCACTTTGTGACACGAGGGTGTTGATATAAGATTAAAGGGACTATCTGTATTTTCTTTTTTTGCCTGTGTGTAAAGGGGTTGTAACCTCTCATAAAAACGATCCACTTGCCAGTTTTTTCTGTTACCTCTGATGGCCAGTATGCCTAATCCTATGTGAAGACTCTGCGTTGGATATTCCAGGAAATCCACTGGCTGTGACTCCATGCACATCCCCGAGCCTCTCGCCTTCTGATTCTATACTTTACGCACCAAAACAACACTGCAGCTGATGAAATGGAGATTCCAACAGAAACTCTATGTAAGAATAAAAATCAACAACAAAGTTTTACGTGCTGGAACCTGTCAGGCCAAAAGAGAATTAGCTTGACTTCAGGTGAAAACCCAGTCAACATCGGAAAGGCTTGAGTCACGGAGAGACCTCTGCTTTCCATTCTATTGGACAGGTAAACTAACATTACTGCAAAGCATGTTAAATACATTTTGATGTTGTGCTTTTGTTAGCTCAAGTTAGATAACAATAATGCTAATGCCTAGCAGTTTCTCCTGGCTTTCCACAGTAATTCACCAGCTAATTACGAGCCATACTACTATCCTGTGTTCCACCGGCATCATGTCAAAGTGTTGATTTTAGCCTACATGAAAAGATGTAAAAGTACAAAGCAAATATGGAGTGATTTGTTTATACTAGCCCATAGTGATGCAAGCCAGTGGCAGCCAGCTATTGTTAGCACGGATCTGCCGCTGATTGCTTCATAACGTTCAATTTAGACATATTGTTGTTTTACCAATATTCGGCTACACAGCTTCTCCACTGTCTCGGTCGCTGTAACTTACATGTTACATATAATATACAATAACGGCGCAGGACAACAACACAATGGAAGACCTACTCACTACAGTAACATTATTTACTGTGGTCTAAATGTTAACAAGTGTGGCAACAATTTACAATATTCAGTCTAGCTCACTAACCCTTCTCGTCATCATCCAAAACATTTTGCTGAGACTCTGGTGAAAGATACACAAATAATTAATGAAAAGCGACAGGTGAAAAAAAAATATAATTGTATTGTTGCATAGGGAGGTTACAAGTGTTTCCAGCATGTGGTGTAAAGCTGTCTCCCATTGTTTAGGTCTGTCTTTGTCCAATTATGCTCGCTTATGAGTTTGAGCATGTGTACAAGCACACTCTAGGTTGCAATGTACGCTGAATCGCAATAAACGCAACACTTTTGTTTTTGACCCCTTTCATCATGAGCTGAACTCAAACATCTAAGACTTTCTCTAAATATTGTTCACAAATCTGTCCAACTTATATCTATCTATCTAAGATAGATAGATAGATAGATAGATAGATAGATAGATAGAGAGATAGATAGATAATCCATCCACCTCACAGGTGTGGCATATCAAGATGCTGATCAGACAGCATGGGTATTGCACAGGTGAAATAGGCCTTTTGTGTACAGAGAGAAAGTCTTAGATCTTTGAGTTCAGTTCATGATGAATGGGGGCAAAAACCAAAAACAAAAGTGTTGCATTTATAATTTTGATCAGTGTATGTAGCTCCATCTAATGGAATTTATACTTTTTTATTATTCTGCAAACATTTTGAAGTTTTACATGACATGCTGTTGTTGTGATGTTAGCTATAGTAGCAGGGACTTGTGAGTATCACTGTCTGGAGCTGGTGTGCTGGCTGTGGGACCTCTCTGCATGCAGCAGCAACTGTAACAACAGTATGTAAACCCACAACTTAGCTAATTTTAGTTACATTACTTGCTGTGTCGTTCGCTCTGTATTGTGGTATTTCTCATGGTATTGGATTTCTCCAGAATGGCTTACTCCACCTTTAAAGGAATGGCTTGGCATTTTGAGAAATACGCTTCTTCACTTTCTTGATGAGTTAGATAAGATCAATACCACTCTCATGTCTGACTCAAAACAAGGGTGAACACTAGGGATGTCCAGATTCGATCACGAGATCAGAAATCGGGCCTGATCATATTGTTTCAGACTCGATCGGAATCGGCTGTTACCTCCCGATCAGGACTCGGATATAAATGTATATATATGTATATATAGATGTGCTTGGCAAACACTGTGGCACTTTTATTTCTGTATTTGTTTACATGCCTGCCGGGTATTTTAAGTTGAGGTGCTATTTGTTTTTATCTTAGACTTTTTTATATTTGCTGTTGCACTAAAGTCCAAAAGTGAAGAATTTGTTATTTATTACTTGATAGTTCAAGCTACCTCACAGAAGTGCTCTGTTTGTTAACAGAGTTGTTGAATGTTAAAATAAGATGAATTAAATAAGAAAAAGGAACATCCTGGATCTGTTTTTTCACTCTTCTTTATTCTTTTTTTAAGTATTATAGAAGTATCGGAACAGGACTCGGTATTGGTAGATACTCAAAATTAAATGACTCGGACTCCAGGGCAAAAAAACCTGATTGGGACATGCCTAGTGAACACCTACCTTGGCTCTGTCCAATGGTAACAAAGTCTGCCCACCAGCACATTCGAAGTTTGCTTAACACATACTTTGTTCAATCCATCCAGCTATTCCTTTAATAGCTATCAAAACAAATTCATATACTTAAAATAACTGTAAGGTTATAATAAGGTTGCACACCATTGCGCATCAGGGTAATACACTGCAAACAGTAGACTACTGAAAAAAATTGAACAAGAACCTTTTTTTGGTAATTAGGGCTATATATCATGAAACACCTTTATTTCACCCTCTGTATTATCAAGGTGGTGATATCCTCTAATGTCATCTTCTACACTGTCTTCTGTCTCTCCTTCTCATTATCGCTGTGTCTTTGATGCTATGGGTTACAGGCACAGGCAAACAATGGGAAATATATATTCAACTTTCTAGATACTGTAATGTCTCTGTAATGATAAAAACATGAACAACGTGATGTTGGATTGTCTTTGATGATCGTCACATTCAAAGAAAAAGGGAGATGGAGAGAGTGTGACAGAGTCCTCCGGGAGTTTAGTTAAAAGTAGAGCAGGTGGGCTCTGGGGCAGACAGGGTACCATGCCCACACATACACACACACATCTTTATTTTTTAAGCTTAAGTGGAGGAGTTACTCAACATGCACATCTCCCAGTCATAGTTGCGGAAATAGTCCAAACTGTGAAAAGTGAGCAGGAGGAAGCAGATTCACAATTAACATATAAAATAACTGCTCTAGTGGCCAGTCTGCTTTTTCAAGAATATGAGGTTGAATGCAGGAAGTGCAATGGGCCTGACCTACAAAAAACCTTGTCCTGTTAAAATCACATTTGAACTGAGCAACAGGGTAAAAGACACGTCACACTGTTCAATGTTTCTTTAACTTCCAACTGAGGACATATACACTATGTATACTTTTACCTATCCATTGTTGAGTAACAAGCAGCCAGCAGCTCTGTGAGGCAGTCACGCTTTGAGCAAAATGCTAATGTCAGGATGCTAACACACTCACAATGACAATACTTAAGAACTGATGCTTAGCAGGTATAATTTTTACCATTGTCACCATTTTAATTTAGCATGTCAGCATGCTAATTAGGGCTGAACAATTTTCGAAAATAATGTAATTGCGATTTTTTTTTAACCAAAAGTACGATTGTGATTTAATATGCGATTAATTTTAAGCTCTTTAATTATTCAAAACGGACAAGCAATAAATCAAGTGTGTAGTATGATCAACACAATATTAGATAAATTAAACATACACTGTTCTTTCTTGTAGGTCTGTTGTCATAACCTGTGTTATGATAAAATTAGTTGATGCATGAATTGCATGAATTATTATTATGAGCAATGGTGAAGTAGAAATATCAAATTATAATAATATGAGAAAGAAATTTTGAGAGTCAAGTTATGGCATTAAATAATATATTATATCATCAGGTAGGCCTACCCACAGACCACAAGAAAAACTGAGTTCACCGCAGTGTGTTATACAGTAAGAGCTCAATACAAACCCCACAGTTCAACCACCAATTAATAGGTCTATCTTAAAAACCTCCAAAAATACTTAGTTAGAGGGTAAATTCAAAAGTGGGCCAACAAAAATAAAATCAAGTGACGTCACTCGTGTTTAAAAGACAAGCTTAGTAATTCTCCAGTGCTGGTAAGCAGTGCACTGGCTGTAACCAGGCTATAACCAGGCTGTAACTGTAACCAGGCTGTAATTCGGGACAGACTTGGCCTCTTTCGGACTTGTGAGTTTGGTTTGAAACGCTGTTTCACAGATATTTCCTGGCCTTAAGGCCTTGTACAACAACAAGTCAAGGTACAGCGTAACATGCAAACTTGATGCTTCCTTTGCAGACTGGTTTACTCTCGAGTGTCATGTGACCAGAGTGTAATCGCAGCCTTTGCGATTAGAAAATCTTGTTTTATCATATTGTGATATATCACAAATGCAATTCATCGTTCAGCCCTAATGCTAACGTTTGTTAATTAGCACTATGTACAACTAAGACTGATAAGATTAGTTTTGGATCATCAAATTGATTACAATTCATCCTGAAAGGGACATGTATGTGTTTACCAAATGTCATGGCAATATATCCAATAGTTATTGATACATTTCACTCAAAAGCACAAATAGTGGTGCTGGAGGAAAATTTGGAGGATCACCAAAGTCATTATGGTTAATTCTCTGAGGACCATAACATTTCTTGGCAATCCATCCAAAATATGTTTTTCTAACCTAAACAAAATGTAATGCAGTACTTAAATATTACATCTAAGTCCTTGGCAGTGCTAATAAACTATATATGTGTTGTTCTACTGCATAGAACTGTGAAAATCCCACTGCCATTGACTGTTGCTAGTGTAAGTGCTGATCCATATCCAAGTGCGCCATATGTTTCTTGTGTAACTTATTGCTTTCCCATTCCCAATAAAGTGGCAGAATAAAAAGGCTTTTACAGGTCCCTGCGGGTAGCAGCTACTTCCAGTGGTAGTCACTGAGCTGTGGGGCTGCTGTGGTGACAAATGGCACCGAGCACATATTTTACTATTGCCATTTACAATGCATGATCCAGGCTGTGCTGCTCAAATGACTGTGCGGCAACACTGTTGAGAGTTATGTTAGCTGGAAGCCTGTGTGTGTGAGTGAGATGCAAACACACTTAACAACTAGGTATTGAACTTGTTTTGAGTTTATTTATCAGTCACTAAAATTGTATCTTTTTCTTGGGGACATTTCAAGGTGACTCTGGTTGTACGTAGTAGTAGTAGATGCATACCATATCTGAATGCACTTTTGCAAAAATGACATCTGCACAAACAGAAATTTAGGTCTAGATTTCCACATGGATGTTTGACATAAATATGTAAATGTGGGACCAGGACGGTAAAATAAAACTGTGGTTGCAATGTTTCAAGATGATATACATAGCAATATCATTTTTCAATATCCTGTAAACATCATTATTTTGTAGCGCAGTTACTATAGCTTGTTTGTGGCAGCAGTGAAGGACACCCCCGTGTCTTTCATTTTTGCTTCTCTTTACCATTCACTCTTGATAGATTTGAAGGAATTACTGGGTTCATATCTATGTTGTGTTATCACATTTTCCCTGTAACCCACTTTGAGATAATGTACAATGTGATGGAGTGGTAAATGTACAATAGCTGGGTCAGTGACCTCCATTTCATGGCTATTATATAGGCTCTAAGTTACTGCACACAAGCACCAAGATAAACTAAATCAATTATGAAGTTTCATCATATTATTTTTAAAACCATTTACAGTTATCCAAGCTTACATCATTTAGTTTTTATATAAGTTTACTTTGGCTGCAGTAAACTGGACACAGTACTTCCTTTTGCAGGTCCGACGGCCGTGGCCGTCAGGGGGCAGAAATCAGTGATTGAGCTCTTGGAGAAAACGTGGCTCCCTGGTTTGTTCCACAACGGCACCAATTATAGGCGCGCGCACGCCGGCACACGCGCAAACAATAGATATATATGGATTTAAAACACTAAACACTAAGCAGATGTAGCACAACACACACACACACACACACACACACACACACACACACACACACACACACACACACACACATCTTTACACCAGGAGATTTTTTTAAATCCCAGAAAGTAAAAATAATCTGTCTCTAGAACTGTAAAAGTCTCTACAGGGTTATTTTAAGCCTTAAATGATATAAGGAGTGACAGTCCTGAACGTATCAAACAACAAAAACAAACATGAAGAGTCAGGTGTTTTCTAAGTCCGATTATATTTGTATTCTGTGTTTGATGTTACTGAAGTAAGAGGGAAAGGAGAACTAGAGAGTCGAGTATGGTAGCCAGAGGGCGGTGGCATTTCTCTCTCTCTGCGTAAACGGAGAAGGAGCGAGCGCACAGAGAGAAGAGCAGAGCTTAGTGGCGAAGCAGCAGTGCCGCTGACACGAGTGAAGGGACACTGGTTATTTCCACCACCTCTCTCTTCTCACAGCTTAACCTGCGCCTTCCTAGACGGACTTGGAGATCGGGACTCGAGGCTGTACACTCACCCGCCTTTGGTTTTGAAGTCGTTTGATCAATCTGCAGACCCTGTGCTGGTGGTGGAGGAGCAGGGGGGGGGTTCTCGTTTCCCCCACCGTGGACCGAGGAGTTTTGTGTGTGTTTGTGTTTTACGCGTTGCTTGTAATGGGGAAAAGTGGACTGAGAAGTGGAATAGGACAAGGAGGTTGCAGCCTGGTGAGGATGTGCGCCACGCCGGGGATCCTGGTTCTTCTTGTCCTCGCACACCGAGGAGTCGCCCAAGGTAAGGCTGGAGAGCGTCTTTTGGATCTTTTTAACACCTACACCTGAAATGTTTCAGAGCGATGGAACCTTTGCTTCATCGCCGGGATGCGGCTGTGTGACAGTGGCGCGGCATGCCTGTAAGTAGGCGGGGAGGCAGAAGTAGCTGCCGGGGAGGTTTATTTTTTTAAGCCATTTTTCCACTTAAATCGAGCTGATGCTGATGAGCCGCTGCTATAACGGTCAGTGTCTTAAGGTTTAGAACTGCGCATTTTTTCTCCCGGTTTAAGTGTGCTCTACAGACTGAAAGGAAAAACTCAAAGCCCACCTTTCGCTGCGAGAAACACCCTGGGCTAATTTAAGAAGACCAAACATTTTCCTGTAGTCCATAGATACAATAGCTAAGTGGTGTCGACCCGCTAGTAGAGACAACACGAACGTTACCGCAAAAACTCCCGAGGAACGTGGTGGTGATCGTTGGCACTTTAGGTCCCCGTTGGAACTGAATATTGCAGTGATTTTTCATCATGACCTGTTTCACTTCCAAATGGGTAAATAACTCCCCAGGTTGCAATTTAATGAATAAGTGAAAACTGACTTGGAGAACACGATTAGTCGTCTATTAATGTGTCGTTGCAGAGCACTTTGCAATACAAGAGCGACGCTTCACAGCTTACTTTGGAAAATTTATCAGAAGTCACTCAACACACAGTCGCCAGAAGCTTACTGGCAAATTCCCTAAGGTTAATTATATAAATCTCGCAACAAAATCTCGACTCAGAAGAAGCGTGCTGCAAACATCATGGTTACGTTGGAGACAAAATGCCACCATATCATCAACTCACCATCATTAGCTTAGGAGAGAATCCAAAGAGAGCTCACCATATAAAATACCATGCTGTTAAGCTGATACGCCGTTGTGTTTATGTTCCACTATTAACCCCTTGTGAGGCATAACATAACAATATTAAAGTAATATTTCTGAAGAGTGATGTGCAGCCACTCAGCGGCTGGTGTTTGCGGGGATATCGCAGGTCACAGTCTCAGTGACGCCGAACAAGTGCAGCCTAACTTAATATTGTTGAGACATCTTTATTTTGGTTCATTGAATAGCTCTGTGAGATTCACAGTGTGATGGACTGCTGCTCGGCAATGCTGAAGGGAAAGACAGACGATATCTTTCTGTCTTTCACACTTTGACCTTCTCATGGAGAACTTGTGTCGCGTTAATGTTCATCCAAAAGCATCTGTTGTTTTTCCCAAGCTGCTTAATTCCACACACATTTCCTGTATGGTCTCCTTAACCTAGGAAGTTTGACCTTATCATAGGCACTTATGGTAGATTTCATTCCCCTAGTCTAATATTCTGATATCCTATCAGGGCTTTGTGTTACCTTAATCTTTACCCTCCATAATAAAACGTATTGAAAGCCTCTTAAAGGATGCAGGAACTTGCCTGGTCCACACCAGCATGGCTCTGTAAATTGGTATTGACATTACTGATTGGCCTAGGGTTTTTATACTGAATTTGGGCAATAATTGGACATGATGTTGCTGCCACCTTTCTCTAGTTGCCCTGGGGAACAACATTTCAGAAACACCCACCAATATTCATTATGGCGGCTCTCTATTGGTTTACTGTTAAATCGATACATTGCAACTTAGGGGCACGATCTGAGTAGGCTTTCCTCTGTTAAATTGTAACTTGCCACCAACATGTGGCTCATTTTGACTTTGGTTTAGAAATGTGATAATTGGAAACTAAAACTATTGATGCTTTTCAGGCAGATGAAACTCCCAAATCCTTACACACTCCTGAAAAGTGAAGTTTTTTTCTCATTCTGCTTGCTTGTTTAGATTTCTCTGATTCCCCTCTCCCTCCTAGTCTGGGCTTGCCTGTTATGTCTCTGTTCCAAACAACTTGACTCATGTCTCTGAAGTTGGTTCTTTGTGTGCGAGGAGTCACTCCATTAGTTGTTCTGTTGAATGGGGCAGAACACGCAAACACATTGACCTAACTGTGGGGGAGTGGGTTGCTTTGTGTACATAGCTGATCCTCTCTGTGCATCAGTGCTGGATTCAATTCCCAGCCGGTTCAGGTATCAGAACTTCAAATTACACACTCTGGGTTTTATGTGCATGTTGTTTTTGAATGGGAAATACAAATTGTTTTTTTAGTCCTGCTCTTGCATCTTTGAGTGTCTGGCCAGCAGTTGCCTCCAGTTTAACACCACTATGGAATATGTGGCTAGGTCAGTTTGATAGCTGAGTTTGTTTTTGAGGTCACAGCTAATGATGGTCAGGGTGATGATGTTTCTGGAAATCATGCTGGCACAGCTGCAGACTCAAATCTAATAATGACAAATGATGAGAACCCTCAAATATTCCAATTTTCAAGATAAATGAATGCATTCATCCCACGCAGAATTAATTCAATCCATGTTGTTCTACTTTACCTCCAGGTCTCTCCTAAGCTTTTAATTATTTTATTTAACCTTTCTTACCACTTCACTTAGCTTTATTTAATCTGACATGTAGACATGTTTCTTCTAGCTTTTCAGAGCTATAGAAACGGTGTTACACTGTGGAAAAGTCACACAACACAGACATGCGCACACACAATGAGAGGAGAGCGTTAGTTGAAATCTTCTCATGCCAGCTAGAGTGCATGTGTCAGCCTTCTATCTAAGCCCCACCCTCAAGCCTCTTGGCCTATTAAAAAGCTATTAGCTAACCCCCCTTACATTTGATCTGGAATAAATAGGTGTCAAGATCACTTTACAAAGTCTGAATTGTTCTCTTGTTTATTATAATGACTAAGGTGCGATATTGTCATGTTCTAAAATTCAGCTGCTATATGGTGTTAGTGTAAAACATCTGTTGTGTTTCTAATTCACACGGCCCCTGCCATCCCAATCATATTAGATTCCACATTTAGGCTGTTGGTTTCTGGTTACAGACGTTCATTTTTCTGTGCTATGTCGTGTTTTTAGCTCTGACGCACTTTTCTTTAAATTTAACAAGCACATTTATTCCAGGATACTTTATCACTTTGTTTGAACATATATCCTTGAACTAGAAAACAACATAGTTTGAAATAAATATGTGGGAGTGTGTGTGTGTGTGTTTGTGTTCAAGTTTGTTTGTGCAGGTGTGTAGGTGTATACGTGTGAACCTGGTGGTGCAGAGGTGTAAAGATGTACTCAAAGTGCTTACATGAGGGGTGTTTTTTTGTGTGTACTCATGAACTTGGCAGCTTAGGTATATTCTCAGAAAACTCCTGTGCTGTGTGTGTTACTGTGTACATGTGTTTGTGCATGCCAGAATGTCTATACGTGGGAGATTGTGTGATTTTTATACGTGTGTGTCAATTTGGCATCATAACGGTGCTTCAGCAGAGCTCATGTGGTGTTTCGTTGTGTGCGTGTGTGTGTGTGTGAGTGCACACTTGGCATTATGATATTGCCAGAGCCCCCATGCTGTCTCCCATTATGCTCTGATCCTGTCCCATGGTGCACTGCAGCCATCCAGGGTTCAGTGCTTGTAGGGGGGGACAGCTGGGAATTATTGGAACTAAACAGGCCAATTTGATTGGCGGCGCTGCACCAACTAGAGCTATGTGATTGGCTGAGCAAGTTTTATGTGGTAAATTTGATGCTTTTTCAGTATCGGAGCGAGAGAGGGAGAAAGAGTGAGCAAAGGAAAGGGTGAACGGATGAGGAAGGGAGAGATCTCCCTGGGTGGTTTGTACCAGCTTTGATCATTCCACTAGGACTTGACAAGCTGACTGACTAACACACACACACACACACACACACACTAACACAGCAAGATATCTCTGTGGTCAAACAATGCTGCATTTTGTCTGCATTCTCTGCATGTGTGTATGTGAGCGTACCAGTGTGTGCACGGACAGGCGTTCACAGGAGTGTGTGAAAGGAAGTCTTTGACTGTGTCTGGGGTTGTTTTGTATAGGAGACCCTCCTGCTGCTAGCAGCAGCCTAGTGATGGCAGATTTCCCTCTGTGCCTTCTTTTTTTTGTTTTATCCTTGCTTACTCATCCGTACATTTCATAGACTCTTACTTTAAGTGTGACCAGTGATGAGGTATTTTTCCGCCCACATTTTCTCTATCCTTTTAGTCTGCGCCCTCTGTTAGTTGCTGAATGGATTATACTGACCTTTTTTTTCTCCTTGCCTTTGGCCTTTCCATGTTCATCCATCTCAGTAGATTTCATGTTGGACTGTGAAAATGCTGGACAATGTCTGTCCACCTACAGTCCTGCGCATTTTATATATGGTTTATGGAACACATAGCAATTACGGCTCGGCCTATTTCAAGAATCAAGAGCCTGAACGTGGGTTGTTTGTGTAGCGGCAGAGAACTTTGCAGGCAGGCTTTTCTTTGAGGACAGCAGAGATGAAATCCGGTTCTGAAAGCACAAGTGTGGTTTTCAAAAGGCTGTGTCGACAAACTGCGTCACACCACTTGCACCATTCACTATCGCTCCCTCTCCGCAGGGGAAAACCCAAGATGGAACATAAGAGTGTGTGTTTGTGTGTGTGTGTCTGTGAGTGTGCGTGTTTACCAGAGAGACGGGCTGCGCGAGAGAAAAGAGAAAGGAGAAGCTAAATGTTCTGAAACTGATTCCCAGCGTCTCCTGCTGTTGGGCCTAATTCCATCTAGAGTTTCATGTAAAGATCTGGAATTATGAATTTTTCATGGCCTGCGAAACCTAAGGCCTCATGTGGGGCTCTCATTTCCAGGCTTTTTGTTTTAGTTAGTTGTGTATGTGTGTGTGCGCCTGTGCTGTGTGTGGGGCCGGTATTTGGAGAGAACGCCGTTTGTTCCCAATCAATGGCCTACTATATAGTTCCCTCTGGTCCCATGCAGCCCTGCACTGCAAAAAATGATAAGCCTGTTGTCGTGTTTTTGATCACAGATTCAGAAGTACAGTTATTTCATTGTTTTTTAAAGTTATGTCATTATACTACACTGCAAGATAAGACGCATTCAGAAACACAGTGGAATATTGTAGTAAATGGGCCATGAGACCAAAATTGAATGAGCTAAAAGTTTTTATTTGCCATTACGGAACACATTAATCATAACTGTAAAATGATTTTGGTAAAGCTTAATCTAAGATGAATTCTCTCATTTTTTTGCAGCATACTGCAAGTAGAAAATGGGCGTCTTTGATTCCCATAATAAACAGTTGGGCTCAGTGAATCGATGCCACCGAGTGCCAGGCCACAGATTTTTGTACTGTCGTCCATCGCTCAATGCCTCTTTTCCTGTCATTTGTCCCCATTTCTCTCCCTGACTCAATCTCTCATTCCCATCTGCTACCTCTGACATTCAGTTTGCCTCTTTCACTTTTAGCTCCCTTTTTAATTATCCTCTTCCTATGCTACTGTCTCTCAGCACTCTGTCCCTTTCTCTAGTTAGATTTACAATGTTTAATTAGTGTGTGGCCCAAACAGTGGACATATTGTTGTGCTTCTGAACGGGGCCCACAAGCAGCGGGACATTATGTGTTTGTGTGCGTTTGTGTGTTTTCTCACAGAAACATGGAAACCCATCCGTCAGCCAGAGGGAGAGAGAGTTTGCACACACATGCGCACGCACGCACGCATGCGCAGCACACACACACACACATACGGGTCCAATACAGATAGATGGAACAAAAAAAGTGAAAGAAAGGAGGAAGAAGACAGGTATGGAAATGGAGCCCCACACCATGCCAGCTGCTTGCCATTGAAGTCTCACCCTGTATCTCTTTGTTTTAAGACCTTGCCTCTGTTCACAGCCGGCAGCTTAGGCTTTTCATGTCTATATATTTATTTTATTTGATACCATAAAACCGCCAGTAAATAGCCCGGACTGGTTTACTTGCGTCAAGAACAATGTGCGGCACACTGCGCTTATTGGAGGCAAGCGATTACGGGAGACACTTCCAACTTATGCTTTTTCAGCTTAATCCCCCCATGCCCCTACCAGTGTGTGTGTCGCTGACACTTTATTTGGATCTGTGCCAGAGTACCAATCTGCTGCTTCTCCAGATTTTTTGCTCATGGCGCTGGCATTAAAGACAGGCTGCAGATCTGGGGATGCATGTATCGTTTTTACAGTATTAGCACAGATTTATGACGTGCCAAACCTTATGAGCCGCAGCATTGCGCAGGTGTCCCCCCTTAAACACACACCAAAGACAACACATGTCTACATACGTGCGCTCTGTTTGAAAAGAATAATTCCTTGAGTGCAGACACACGACCAGCAGATGGGTGCTGGGTGCTTTGGCTGAGCGACGTGTTTGTGTGTTGGGGCAAGAGAGTCTTATTTGTGTCACCATGAATATGTAATTAAGCTGCTATTGAGAAAAGACGACGTGCCGCAACAGGGGGTCCATGAGACTTGGACCCAGGTCCTTTTTGTTTCCACTGAAAGCTTGTTGTGGGCATTGTCCTGTATTGACAGAGTGAGAGAAAAGATAGGAAGAAAAAAAAAAGAAAGGAGGGACAAGGTTAAGAGCAGAAACATTAAGGCACACTGAGAAATGGAGAGAGTGAGAGAGGAGAAGCAAAAGGACAAAAAGGGGACGGTATTTTTTGTCTATATGTGGAGAATTTGACATTCATGCTCCTTTTTGATAGGAAACAAAGCTGCACTGTAAATGCCCATTCAACTCTTGGTTGAGTGTGGAGAGAGGATTGGAGAGAGGAGGAGGAAGGGGAGGAGGGAGGAAGCAAGCAGGCTGAGTGGCGTTGAGAAGCCGCCTGAAGGATTAGTCTTTCTCTTCTTCGTATCTTTCGCCACTACATTCTGTCTTCCTTTGTAACTTTCCCTCTCCTGCTCTCCTTTCCACCTCCCCCTCCTTTTAGCCACTTTTCCTCCCTGTGTCACTCTTTCTTGCTCCTTCAAGCCAACCCCTCCCTCCCTCACCCCCAACAGTAACTCTTTTCTTTCTCCCCCTCTTTCTCCCTCCGTGCCAAAGCTGTCTGGTAATCTAGTGGTCCATCTGAAGGAATATGCAAAAACCTGAAACCATAATTACTATAATCACCACTGTAACTTTTTACCTCCTAGGCTTACGTCTGCACTTTGCACACATGTGCGCATACACACACACACACACACACACACACACACACACACAAACACAAGAGTTAGGCCTGTTTTGAAAGAGTACATTGTAATTCTGTAAGATGCCATGAAAAGGGGGATTTAGCATGTGTTGTAAAAAGGTTTCTGGTTGCCTGTTCTCTTGCTGTAGACATGATGTAATTTACTGTACTGTACCCCATGTAGACTTAGGAAAAACAAGGGACTAACGCACACAGGCAGTCAAGAATTTACAAGAAACGACAGAAACAACATACCATCAGTTACAGTTTATTGTGTAAGACTGGTACAAAGGCACACACAAACACACTCTGTAAAATAGACATACATACGCTACAACAAGTCCTTTCTCTAATTTTGGCTCCACATTGGCTGTAATAAGGAACCCGGTATATTTTACTCTGCGGGTGACAAGATTACGTGTAAGCAGTTTGCTTTGATTCATTTGAACACAGCATTTCTAAGTGGCTAATGAATATAGGCAGTACTTTGCTGAGAATGCACATTTGTGTGTCCATTTGTGTGTGTGTGTGTGTGTGTGTGTGTGTGTGTGTGGATGAAATATCACATTGTTATTTTCTAGAATTATCCCTGCACACATTGCTTTTTTTAAAAACTCCCCCAGAGAAGCACAGGTAGGAAGGCATTGTAGGTGGAGGGAGGAGAGAAAGGAGAGCGAGAAAAATGACTCTCCTGCCTGTAAAAGCCTTGTTTCCAGAAATCTTTTGTTCTCCAGGGGGAAAAAAGAAGGGATTGTATAGGGGTGAAAGAGGCAGGGAATCGGGAAAGCCAGGCAGAGCAAACTTAAGCAAGTGGGAGGGAGAAAGATAAAGTGACTTGGATATACAGAAGGGACATCAAGCGCAGGAGCAAGATAGGGAAAGGCTGTGGGGTTAGTAATTAATCAAAGTTCTCAGAGAGAGGGAAGAGATTTGATGAACCAGAACAGTGAAAAAGGGATGGCTGAATAATTTCACTCCACTTGAATGTACACTCATTCAGTGGCTTTGGATGTTGGGATTACCCTCACTATGAAAACTGTCAAATTTTAGAGTTATGCTTTTTTTCAAATACAAAAAGATTGATACAGTTGTTGTAGAGTTGTGAGGTGAACGGGTGGTATGCAGTGCTGATTTCTGCTATTCATTGTGTGTTTGTCAGTGATTGAGAATGACATACAGAAGCCCATTTTCCCCTTTTTACAGTCTTATACAAAAGGAAAAGGTTTCCTCTTAAACTGCCCAAGGCTAAGTGCTAAAACAGAACTGTTAACACTGTAATGTCTAGGTTTACATCGGGTTTCTTTTGTTTTTTTTGTAGCTCTACTCATGGAGCAGAGATAGCTGGTGTGATATTAAAACAGAAAAGTTCTGAGTCAGTCAGCTTATACATTTGAAGAAAGTTTTCCTACAGAGTGAAAGATTCTAGCAGTACAGAAGTTGTTTTTTTGTTTGTTTTTTTTTTGCTTGATGAAAAATGTATCAGCTTATTGTTCGTGGGTTTGGTTGCCTTTGTGTCCAAAAGTATGAAAACAAAGTGGATTTATTAATCACTTGCCAATATCAGACCGCACAAAATACATTGGACGTTGTTTTCCCACAGGTTCTTCTTAAGTTTATGGTGGTCTGCATTTCATACCTTGTGTTTTATTGCATGTTTTTGAATGTCTTTGTTTGGTGTGTGGATGTAGTTATGCAGGCTTGCCCACAGGGAGATCACTTTAATATTGAGTAAAATGAGAAAGATGCAATATGAACAAAAATATGACACATCACTCTGGTAGTGGAAATGTACACTTGACATTTGAAGAAGAACACAAACTTCATGTGCACAACAGATTTATTCAGTGGCAAATAAGATTATTCAGATTTATTTATTATTTATTTATTTTCTAATTCATATTTGACAGTCTTATTAAAATCATTTTGAATTGAAATCAGATTAAAAGGTATGTTTAATTTTTGATTGTGGGGGAAATTTTCATTTCAGTTAAGGCACTAAAATCCTTTATTCATGTGGCTTAAATACTCAGAGGGTCAACTTTTGGTACCAACTTTAATAAGCACAGAGTCAGCTGCTGGTGGAGATAATCAGATAATACTTTTTTGGGAAAGATTGTTTCCAGAGAGGCTGAAGTTAAATGGGGTGGTGATGAGGTCAATGGATTAAGGCTTAAAAGTTGTTTTGAATGAAATGACTTAAGAGCTTCTCTCCTACAATGTCTCACCACCTTTCAGAGTGAAAGTCAGTTTTATAATGGGTGCTCAACGTTGTGACTAAGCAGTGCAGCTATAAAAGTACGGACCTGCTGACTTGTTTTGTGCAGTTGTTTATAGCATGTTTCAGCTATGCTTTGTTTTCATTGATTCTCTCCCACACAGACTTTGTGTGTGTGTGTGTGTGTGTGTGTGTGTGTGTGTGTGTGTGTGTGTGTGTGTGTGTGTGTGTGTGTTGTCAACATGACTTGTCTTTGCACATGTGTGCTAACTTGTTTGCTGGGTTGCTTTGAACCTTCTGGCTGTCCTGGCTGTATTGTCATACAGCATTTAGAGATGTTTATTAAAAAAAACAACAACAACTTTGGATTGACCCTAAAAAAATCTCTTTCTCACTCACTCTGCTTGTGGTATTTTATATTTCTACTCTCAATGATTTCTGTAAAGCTTACAGTCATGGCAGGTACAGTAGTAGTTTGGATTTCATTGTTTTTGAACTTAAAACAAAGTTCATTGTAGCTCATTATGCTGTTTCATGTAGGAGGTCAATTGAATTAAATATAGTTGAAATGACAGTACTTTACTATGAAGTGCCACTATGGCGCTAATATTTTGGCCATTTCTGCTTAAAGGACAGAAGCGTTTGATTTCATCCCCTTGTGCGATATGATGTAAAATAAAGTAACCCACTATGCTGTTGTTTAGTGTCTTAGAATGATCAGTTCTGAGATCCTAAATGAGCAAATGATGGGATGACTTCATGACACCAGTGTGGCCCTCACTAATGATTAAACTGTTTTCCTTTGATAAGCTTGTTTAAACTGCAATACTCTATTGCAATGTCTCATTGATTCAGTCAGGGATTTGAACTGCTCCACTCCAATTGTGATCAATACACATCCCTAAAAAGGATCAAAACTTATTTAAATCAAACAGGCTACATCTGACACATTGTTCATGAAATGTTGAGGTATCGCATCATTATCTGTGTTTTGGGAGGATGGAGATTTGCGCTCCCTGTTGTGATCTGACAGCTGATGAAATATAGATGCAATTTTCCATGAAAGTCACAGCACACACAAACACACACTCACACACACACACACACACACACACACACACACACACACACACACACACACACACACACACACACACACACACACTTTATCTATCAGCATGAAAAAGTTCAAGTAACAATGGAATAGCTAAATTGCACTCTGAATATGCAAGTTTACCTCTTTCAAATGATATTTGTATGTTTCGAATTCTCTGTGCTTTAGGGAGTAACACAGAGATAAAAGATTAAAAAAATTGCAATAACTGAAACCACTTCCTGATCCTTTTCGAATAGAATAGAACTGTGCCACCTCGAGGTTGTAAACAAAGTCAGTAACGAGGGGCACTGCTTTTAATCAGGAGGTGTGGGCATGTTAGTGTTAACTTAATTTTAATGCTGTGTTGATTCCATACAGAAAACCTTTTCTACTGCTTAAAAGTTTTTATTCTTTATTTGTCAAACTGAAAAATGGTCTGTTTTGTATTTGGATGTTTTGGAATTGTTTCTTTTTTTTGTGGGTGCAAGCTCTTACTGTGGCTTTTGAGTTTTGGTGCAATTTTAGAGGCCCACACACACTTTGTTTCATTCTCAGCTCGCAACAATACGCCCAGATTAGCTGTCTTTTCACAGAAACCATAGAAAATATCTCATCCTGATAGTCCCAGCAGTGAGGAAAGTTAATTTTACGCGACAAGTACATCAAAACAGCACAATGACACACAGGTAGTTTGTTTCAGAGGCTGTAATCCAGCACATTTCAAAGGGGTTTGGGACTCAGACATTCACCTCAGACAGATATTACTGCTTTTTGCTTTCCTTTTTTTATTTTTATTTTCTGTTGCCATCATAATCATCTCCCCGAGGCACAGCTGGTGTAGTGGTGCAGTAACGGTTTTCAGCACACAAACTGGCTCACTGTCCAATGACATGTGGTTCAATCGGCCCGCCAATACTGGGAAAACACACACACACTCACACACTCACACATACACAGTATACCAAGGAACAAGTGTCTCTGCCCTATTGAACACTTGCATACAAGGGGGTTTCCAGACAGGGCAGCCAACACACACACACACACACACACACACACACACACACACACACGATGGCACTGAATGGTTATTTTGGCAAAGTAGAAGTGTGGATAGACACTGTGTCTCCATATGCAGTAGCCGTTGTGTTCTTGGCAGGTTTGGTATATCCTGTCACTCTGCAACTGCCAAAATATCAGACATGATCCAACCGTGTCTAATATTTTGGCAGTGCCAGTTTTGGAAAAGGTGGGAAAAGCCACCTGTACATTTGTGGCCTTTAATTATATTTGTACCAAATAAGTTCAAACTGTTATCTTATTTCCAAGCAACCTTTCCAGGCATATGTAATTATCAATTTAATTTTGTGATATAAAACTGGACATCATTTGGCATTTTGGTTATCATAATACAGTGAGATAGCTTAGATGTTGTTCTTTTCTGATCTTAAATGGATACTGTAGTGATTTAGTATTCAACTTGTATAAAGTTGAGGGACTTACAAGAGACATAAAAGGAATGGCCAAATTTAAAGCAGCAAAACCCCCATATTCTGACTTTGTGTCTCTAGCATAGGTCAAGCTCCAAAACCACTGGATCCCACATTTAGCAAGCATCATGCAACTTTGTCAAAGTATCTCCTTCCTGTTTTGGGCTTTATAACCAATCTTGGCTTTTCAACAGAACACTATAGAGCACCACACCATGCCAGGACCGCTACCTGAAATTAGTTGCAACTGCAAACAATTGCCAACATTGTTGCCTACTTGTTGCATTGAAATATGCTTCATGGTATGCACTGTGTTAGGCCAGTAGCCATCTGTAAGCTATATATTTTACACGTGTGCCAATGACATCATGTGTGTGGGTTGGATAGATAAGTGTGAGACTTATGTCATAGTGTCACAGCAGGGTTATTTCACCACATCAAAAGAACATGAAGTAAGTGTCTGTGAGCCTCCCTCTGTTTTCTCACTCTGTGTCCATCTCTTTTTCTCTTTAGCACTGTCTTGTGTCTGTCTCCTCTTTACTCCCTCTCATCTTTCTCCATTTTAGTCCGAGTCCCTTCCCTTCTCTCCTTCCTTCCTTCCTTCCTTCCTTCCTTCCTTCCTTCCTTCCTTCCTTCCTTCCTTCCTTCCTTCCTTCCTTCCTTCCTTCCTTCCTTCCATCCTTCCTGGGGGAAGGGGAGGGATTTAAACTTTGAACAAAAGACAGAAGAAGGAAAACTTTGTGGAAACATTTGAAGTGTCCCCCCCATCTCTGTTCTAACAAATGTCATCCACACCCAAGGAACAGTTTCAAAAGAAGCAGAACTACAGCCAGACAATACCCACGGCTCCCTCTAGCTCCTCCAAATCCTTGTATTGTTGCTGTGGTTATTTGTGTTGCTTCTTCCTCTGGGCACCTTCAGGGTTTTTGTTTATCTCTGCTCAGTGCTGAGGTCTTGTCAGAGAATGAGGGCAGGGCTGCCGTTTTGGCCCCAGGTCAACTTGCAAAAGTTTATTTTTAGTTTGAAAATGTACTGAAACTTGCTCCTAATGACAGACTTGTCAGTTAGTTCTGAGTTTGGAATTTTGTTTCTTTTTTTCTCACTGTGCAGCATTTTACTGTATTCATTCTGCAGTTCAAATGGAGCTACAGGAGAAAGAACATCACCAACAAGGCTACAGAAAGAAGTGCTCAACAGGTGGTCACTCACCTTAAATTTCATCCTGAAATCACATCTTGCTACGGTACCGTAAATACAAAACCTGTGGTAGACAGTTATGCACGTGATCCTTGCTTTTGCTGTATTAACCATGGCTTAATTAAATATCCCACACAACATTACCTTTAATGATGGTGATCATGAATAGAAATTTGATTAGATGTAGTATTTTCTGTAAATGTGCATCACTAAGTTTAAGAATTCAAGAGCAAATGTTGTCACTTCTCATTTAATCGCCAGCTGAAAGGCATCTATGTTGCAGGATTCAGGGAAAAAGAGCAGTCCCCACCTTCCCAGAATAGTTTCCTCCACACTGTGCCGTTGAGTTCAGTTTAAGCCCTTTAAGCTTTTAGGTCCATCACTTGTGGTCTTTAGAGGCGAGGAGGGGAGGTGTGTTCAATGAATTATTTACAGAGCACAGAGTTAAGATAACAAAATGCTTCAGAGTTTCAGACAGACTGGTGCCATCAGGGTTATACAGACTGTGCAGTGACATGTGCGTTAGAGAGCTTAGCTGAGTAAAAAAATCAAAATTCTGATATCATATATTAATATCTTCATTCAAATTACAATAAGCACATTTTCTCAAGCGGCATCAAGCCATGCAGGTAGTTGTAGTTTTATTCTTGGTTTTAGGATATGTGTCTCTAAGATTTCTGCCTTCAACTCAATCCAATCGAGGTGAGTGAATTTCGACTGTGGCACTCACAATGAAGACAAAGGCCCCATCCACACTACTGCGTTTTCAAATTAAACAGAGACCTTTTGCTATGTTTGCACCTCCCGTCCAGACTACAACGAGAAAAATGAAGACCTAAAACGGAGAAATTTTGGTGCTGAACCCGTTTAGCGTTTCAAAACTCCAGATGTATGTCTCTGGAAAGACATGCTGCTGAATTCTAATTTTTCATTTTCTATGAATGCTATAGGCAGAAACAAAACAAAATATTTTTCACCTCTTCGGTGTTGATGAGACTGCACCAACCTCAACCTCAACCTCAACAAAAAAGACTGCTTTTCTTTAACGGAAACATGTTGGGTTTGTTTTTTAATTAACTTTTTACTGATTTACTAACATTATGTATGCCATCTTTTATTGATGATCATTACATAGTGAATACATTGTGTTTTTTCATTTAAGTCCTGTAGAAATTACAGTATATTTCTGTTTTCAATACTAGTAACGGGAGTAGTTGTAGTCCTGGCCTTAGTCATACAAGTAATGGTTTCAGGTTTCTATTGCCTTAAGGAAATGTCAAGAGTTTCAATAAAATCGGGTCGATAGGATGGGAAGGCTAATGAAAAACAGTAACCGCTTTAAAAAAGACTGAAGTTCAAAAGGTGTCTCAACTTTAAAGGGCTATCTCAGGTTAGAGTTTCCCTACTTTGTCTCTGGTCAATACTCTAAACAAGACGCTTTAATCTGTGGAAACGAAACAGATTGTATTCAGGTTTTGTAGACCAAGTGTTGCAACCAATTTGCCTGTAGGAAATCAATCAAGGCAGATTTACCGTTTGCCCCAAGTCAGATACACAGAATTGGTTAAAACACACACACACACACACACACACACACACACACACACACTCGCACACACACACACACACACACACTCGCACGCAGAAATACACATTCAGATGTCTCTGAGGTCTGTTTAAGTGGACATTTAATCATCAAGGACCTTTTCCTGCTGGCTGCTCCACTGAGTGGGACAAACACACACACACACACACACACACACACACACACACACACACACACACACACACACACACACACACACACACACACACACACACACACACACACACACACACACACACAGTTTCTTGGTGTTACACACACCCTGTCGTGTGGCAGTGTATTGATTCTCAGTGTTCTTGTGCTGCTGGTTAAACAAGACAGTAATAATGGAGCAACATTGTTTAGTCTGCTTATTGAACTGTGACTGGGCGACATTGATTGTTGTCTCCTGCGTTGGGAATGCATTTGTGTCTGTGTGCACGCGTGCATGATTGTGACTTTGTGGACAGGAGTGTAGGTTTGTGTTGTGTGTTTGTAGCTAGCCTTGAGAAAGCGAAGGAGGAACTCTTGCAGACAGGAAAGATTTCTTCTTTAATTTTCTTTCAGTAATTTTCTCTTTTATTCTTGGAAGTTCAGAGGGCAAAGCTCAATCAAGGCTGGAAAAATACAGAGGAGAGAGGGAAGGGGACAGGAGATAGTGAGGGTGGAAGAAAGAATTAGTGAGAGGGATATAGTCACTGACAAGGGGTAGTGTGAGAGACGAAGGAAAATGGAGAAAGAGAACAAGGGCGGGTGGGTTGCTTAAAGAAGGTGAGAAAAGCAGATAAAAAGCACAGAAAACTCAGGGACAGAGCTACATGGTACATTAAGAGGCCTCTATAAACTTAATATTTTATATCTGCAAAACTTACTGATCTATACAAATCAGTGCAGCAGCACTCACATGTCTGATTCTGAAAATAGGACAGTTTTATCTCCTACAGCTATGGTTGGAGTCAAAGGAATGCTCATGACATTGGAGTAATATTTGGTCCTGATCCATACATTTCAGAACTAATTAGTCCTGAGCTATTTCTCAGCCATCAAACTACCTCAAATTGAGTGTTTATTGAATAAATGTCGCTTTTCTTTTTTCACAGATCAACCCTGAGGCAAATCTTTTTAAGTTAGAAATAAAAGTTGCAGTCAGAACTTTAGCTTTGAAGTTTTCATGTACAAATTATACTACTTTACTGCTGTATCATAAGTGACGTGGCCTGTTGCAGAGAACCATGTGGTGCTGAAGAAATGGTTGAATTAGTTATCACAAATGTACCTGAGAGAATGAAGCTTATACTCATGTCTTATCGTGGTGTTAACTTTATAAGTGCTATCCCGTAGGCTTCAAAAGAATTCACTGAGCTCTGTGCATTTACATTCATCACAAGCTGTTTTGATATTACACAAGGTTATGCCATCTAAAAATTTCCACGCCTAAAGCCCTACAAGCAGCCATGAATAATTCAGGAGAGTTTAATATTGAAATTGGTCATTTGTTTCCATGCCAAAGCACTGTGAAAGGAGAATCACAGAATGCTTTGGCACCCAATAATGAATCATCAAGATGTTTTGAATTGACACTGAGAGCATCTAGTAGTAGGTATGTTTTATTATAATGAACAGAGACGCTGCTCAGACATTTCAGCCCCCACCCCCACACAATACACATCTTGGGCTCAGTGGTTGAATTTAGTCTCCAAGACTTGCAGAGGGAGATGCTTGGTCTGCATTTTCTGGCCCATCATTAAAGCTCTCCCTGGTTTTCTGCTAATGCACATGCATAGTCATACACGTGCATACACACTTACGGTCAGGCATATGCAATAATGTGTGCTGCACACATAGACAAGCTTTAGTAAACACAAACGTGAAAAGACATACGCGTTCATAGCATAGATACTGCTTGCTGAAAATGGTGACATTGCCTCTATTTCTTTTAAATGAAAATAAGTGGTTTATAGCTTCTTATTTTTCCCAAGTACAAACTAACTCAAATCTGTCTGTTTGAATTCAGTGGTTGCTTTTATTTGAAATATTGGAAATGACCAATGCTCCTCTAAAGAAAAAAAATGTTGTTAGTTAAATAGCTACATACTTGGGCAGTGCAGTGCAATTTCAGTTTTTAAATCCTGAAAACGGTCCTTAGAGAAAAGGTGTTGCTGATACAAACAACCCAGTGCAGCCGAAGCCGACTTCTGGAGAGTTTTGTGGCTTGAAGCTGTGCCTTGTTCATCTTGACCTGTTTGGGATGCTGTTCTAGTCTATCTCTTTCTCATTTGCTCTTTTTCTGTCTTGCTCTCACTTTCTTTCTTCATTTCCACCGTTTCAGCGTTTTCTCTCCTCCAGCCGCAAAGGCCAGAGGCACTGTCCCAGGGGGAGTCGTGTGTGTGTTTGTGTGTATGTGCCCATTTGTGAAAGAGTTCAAGAGATTGTGAATATGCAGAAGTGTCTGAGAGAGAAAGATAGCGAGACACGGAGGTTGTATGAAAAAGGGATTGTGTGTCTCCGTGTGTGTGTGTTTGTGTGTGTACCGCCGTTCTTCAGGCTCTCTAATTGGGACATGGGTTCTGTCTGTGCTGTGCACCAACCATTTTGATGTAAGTCCCACATGAGCATTGCTGTAAATCTTGATAATGGTATTAAGCTTGTCGAGCCAGTCTGGGACTTCAGCCTGCAATGCGTGCGAGCGTGCTTATGTGCATGCATGCATGCATGCGCATATACACACACGCACACACACACACACACACACACACACACACACACACACACACACACACACACACACAACACAACACACAAACAGAGTGATGTGGGCACTGCTTAGAAATGTAGGTAATACCCGCATGTGCAAATACTGTATACTGTAGTCAAAACGCCAATTACCATAGCACAGACAGACCTCTGTGGCACTTAAAATGGCTTACTACCTGCTATAAATGTATTTTAGAGAGCTGTTGGGGTATATACACACACGCACTGCATTTACAGCAATGCAAAATTAAGCTCAGTCCTAAGATAAGAGCTTTATGCAAAATCAGAGGGCTGGATTTGTAATACATTAGCACATTGCAGACATATTTGGGTTGGAAGAAGGTACTTCAGCAGCAACCATTTGAAATACACAGCAAAATGATGTGATGGTCAGATATTAACTGACACAGTACTCTGTACTATAGAGCTGGTTAGACGTGTTCTTTTGATAAAAGTGTCAGTGATAGGTATCGTCCTGTCAGCATATACAGCGGACGACGTAGGGAAATTACAGCATGTCTTGATTGGCTTGAGCTGCTGTATCTGTACAGTGAAACCACTGAAATTGTTGCACTACCTCAGCAGGGTTCAGACATATTGAGGCTAGTAGGAGATATCATTTTATTTGAAGTCTCTGCCTTCCAATTCATCTTGGTGGTTTTGTACTTTTTTGGGAGACAGTTGGTTCATAACAACACAATAGCAGTATCTACTGTCAGTGCTTTGCCAGTGCTAAACACCTGAACAAGTGTTGCTGCCTTGGAATAAGGTGAAACGAGTTAATCTGCATTGAAAAGGAGTCACATTGTTAGCATTCACCTGGCTAATTCTGTCACTCAACTACAACTGGCTTGTCAAGTTATTGCAGATGTTACGACCCGGCTTGTTAAAGAGAGTAGTAACATATAGTTGGGATTTAAAATAAGGTGGAAGAGAACAACTGGAAAGGGTCTGGTAAATGTTTCGTGTTTAATTAACCAAGGGAGCACTTGCACAAGTAATGCAACAAAAGAAGAGCTGTACAGGTGCTGACAAACAACCGCTAACAAATAAAACAAAAGAGGGTCTTATCCAAAGACAGTTAATTAGCTCTTGGCTCAAAATACACTAGTTATACTAAGGAACAAAAAGAAGGTCCGAGTCATAAAAGAGGTCAGCACCCATAAACTTACAAAAAATGAATAAGGAAAACAAGCAGTTATTCTACAAACACAGACTGAGGTGTCAAACTAAGGAGTGTCCAACACTTGCTACACTTTAACAAACAAGGTGAATAACAAAAGGTTCTCTGCACTGACTGAAGCCACACTGACAGGTAACAGACAGGTGACACTATGGAGTGCAAACACTCTCTACGTATACTGAACACAATGATATGCAACCCAACAGTGAGGTGGACTGATCACTGGTACGCATCCACCCTGAACTATGGACACACAAACTATTTAATGTGCAGCTGGAGTTGATTGGAGATTTCTGATTGGTAAGTTCAGTCAAACCACAGCCACACCAATCACAAACGCCAGTGAACAGCAATCAGGAAGTAGGCGGTTTCATCTCCGGAAGGGGCTAATCCTCAACGGGGATTCATACAGCTGGATTAGCATACATGGCAGAATCTGTCATAGGAACAAGACAATTAATACACAAACGTAGCCGAAGTGCTTTAAATAAGCTTATTTTCAAGACATATGAAATCAAACCGTATAAAAGCTCTAGGATGCGATTTGGTTTGTGCATCTTTTTGATGGTGATGCAGGTGTTTTCATTGCATTTATTTTAAGTAAGTGAAATTTATAGAGCTTTACCAAATAGTTAGAAGCTTCATTACTAACATCGGCATCTGAAATCAACATTCGAATGCTGGGCAGCATTTTTTTAATGTTTGTTTATTTAACAGCGCGCAGTGGGTGGTTGAGACTGCATTCACACAGAACCCGGCAATGTGGTTCCTTCCCGCAGGGTTGTGTGTGGAGGTGTGGCTATGCATATTTGTACTTTAGAACGTAACCGCTGTGAAGCAATCTAATCTCTATGATTCACTGCTTTGTACTTGCTAGCACAGCTCCACTCTCTAGCTGGCCCAACACCCCCTCCAACCGCAAACCGGTGAGTGCAGTATGCACTGCGTAGGCTTAAGCCAGCAATGTTAACCTTAGCGAGCTGTCAGTGAGAAAACAATTCAACATACATACACTTAAATCTAATTTTTGTTATTGGGGACAGATCAGTTATGTTCCTCCTTGTCCAGGGATGTTGCCATGTCAACCGTGAGCAGCTGTTGAGACTGCCTGGTTATAAAAAAACATTAATTAAAACAACAACATTTGAACTTTTTTTTGTTACCATTCTAGTACTTTGCATTATGGGAAACAAAATGCAAAGTAGATTGGTCTGATGCATTTAGTTTAGATGCAGATTTTTTGGAATTGGTACGACATCCAAATATTTTTTTGCTGTTTGCATAGTACATGCTACATTAAGGTCAAAATGGTACGTATTGCTAGTGTAGTAGGAATACAGCCTAAATCATCTATATATTTACTTTATTCAGATTGACAATTTTGAATTTTCTATAGAGTGATGACGTCATAAAATACGACTACATAAAATATTGACGACAGACATTACAAAGTTTAGGAAAAAGTAACATTCATTCTAGCCCTAGAAATTACCTCACAGCATGCTCCTTAATTTGTTTGTTTGTTTTGTGTAGTTGATTTGAAACAAGTCACATCATGACAGGTCATTTTTTTCCTGACTCCAGGGAAATTATCTGCCAACATTGCAACATAATTTGGTTTAAGATTGTGAGATACACATCATAAGTCTGTATAAACCATAAAAAACAAACAAACATTTTGCGGCGCATTTTAAATGGCATGTTGACTGTTTTGATGAAACTACATCAGCAGTGCGTCCTCTGACTCTGTCCTCTTGAAATGTTCTACCAGCCAAGTGCTGTAAAAGCTAATGAGAGTAATGGGGTCTAGTGTACTTGGTGATGGGCTTCACATAAAGGGAATATGTGGAGGTTAGGCGTACTGTAATATACGGGAATAGATGCCTGCAGCTGTTCGTGCTGGCTCGGGCTCACTTTATGTCTCCATCTCTCAGAGCAGATGGAAAATATTATGATACTGATGATGAGGGAGAGGGAAAAGAGTGAAATGCAGACTACAACAGAATGAATAAGAGAAATACCGACAGCACAGAAAGAAAAACAGCAAGAAGTTTGAGTTCCCTTCTCATTCAGTAAAATGTTTTCATATTTCACCGTTTAACTGTCAAACTAAATCTCATCTGAATGTTTTGCTTTCCTCTAATTATTGACATAAGCGCAGGCTCCAGAAAAGGGCTACAGTGTAGTGTTAAATATTAAGAACATCTCCCCTTGAGATTTTCATTCCGGCAGCTTTAAAGTATAGAAGCAATAATGGCTTATTAGTGTCAACAAAACTGGTAATAAAATGTGTTTAATGTCACTGCACGGAGACACAGTACGTATGTTGAAATTGCAACTTGGAAGTGTTGTGACAGCATGAGTAAACACTGAAGCAGACATGCATTTACTCATGCAGATAAATACACACAAGCACTTCCAATTCTCTATAATCCCTCTCCTTAACAAATTGTCTCAGAGTTTAGAGTTTGTTAGGGGAAACAAGGGGGAATTTAATCGGCGTGGCACCAGCAGGGGAATCTAATAAGGGAGACACCAGTGGGGCTTGTTTAATGATTTTCTTCTTTCGCCTTTTTCAATTTGGGTACCTTGCTGTGATCTCTGCTGAGTCGCTCTCACTTTTTTCGCAGCTCTGTCCCTCTGTCAGTTTCTCTCCATTTCCACCTGTCAGCCTGTTGCTCTCTGACTGTCTCTGTTGGGCTGTCCGGTCTTCTGGTTGTTAAGGTATCTCCCTCCATCACAACAGAAAAGACACATCAAGAGACTGGAATTAGAATGCAAGTACTTTCATGTAGTATGCAGGGGATATTAAATTGCAATAATAGACTATTTAGTTTGTAAACTCCCACAGTGAGGTTGGGATGAGGTTTAAGGTCAGCACAATGAACTGCAGGCCATGGGGAGGCTGTGTCACCTGATAATTATTATTATTTTTTTTTTTTAATGTTTGAAATTCACAGTTTCCTTTCATTTAGCCAGCCAGCTGAGTTTTAGTGCAACAACAATCCCTGGCCTCATGTTACTAAAATGAATTAAATTATTTCAACGCAGAGGAGAATATAGATTTTGAATTTGTGAAAAGGAAGAGTTCTTGGTATCAGTACAAACCCTGAGTTGATGTATTGAAAGTGGTTTCGGAGAGAAAAAATATAGTTGATGTGTCCTTATCTGGAAAATAAACCTATGATTTATTTTATTTTTTATGTGTCCTGGGAATCAGGAATGAGAGGGCTGTGTTTTTTCTGAGTTTGTGTTTTTTAGTAAACATGGATTTTCTTCAGTGACCAAAGTGTTGCAGGTATTCACAAAAAAGAAGAAACGGACACAGCCTCCAACTGTAGCTAACAGCACAGACGGTTTTACATCTTACTTGCTTCAGTACTTTTTTTATCATGATGTATAGTCTGCTCGCCCTAGCAGGCATCTAGACCACGTCTTTCTTGTGCTGTTGAACTGACTGCATTTCATAGGCACACAGGCTCTGCTCTTTGAGGTAACTATCGCAGAATTTGAGCAGCAACCTGGATTCTGCTTGGATCACCCCCCCCCCTTTTTTTTAATAAACATACATGAACATTACATTTTAGTTCAAATCAACAATACCAAGAAGCTTATAACACAAGGAGATTAGTGGAGAGAGCTATAGCAGCAAGCGGTGTTAAGCCTTTCAGCAGAGGAATAATGAGAGGTGTCAAGTTATAATGGCTGCACCGTACACCTGCATTAATGTGATTGGATGTTACAAGTCAGCTGGTAGCCAAGCAGCTGGTGAATAAGCCAGTGATTGTGAAGCATGAGAAGGCAACTAATACCAATCAGCTAATGCAAGTGACACATGAACCAACGCTATGATCCATTTTTTTTAGACTGTAGGGCAGGAGGGGATGGAAGGAGGGACGCGTTGTACTACAGACCTACATATATTACTACACAGTACTACACAATAATTGTAACCAATTAAACCACTTGAAAGTACTTTGCTAATTATGATACTGACATGAGGAAAATGAAAGGATTTTAGGTTGAGAGCTTATCACCCGAGGTTCTCTGACCTTCTGACAGTCAGTAGGTCACATTACTTCTGACCCATTAGCTAACTGGTACTCCTGCTCTGATCTACCCTGGCAACATGCCCCCGTTTCTCTTTCTCTGTCACTTTCTTTCTCTCTCTCTCTGTCCCCATATGTAGACCTACCCCCTGTCCTGAAGATGTGTCATACCTCCGTGTCTGGACCGTCTGAGACATTTATGTCTTCATTCTGTTACCCCGGGTGGCAGGGCATTCCGTTTCCCCCAGTGACAGGACATTCCATTGCCCTCAGTGACAGGGCTGGGAATAATCAGGCTTCCAGCGGGAGCGCAGAGCTTCTGTGGCATGTGCAGAGAAGAGACATGGGCACGCCAGGGGGTGACTTTCTGTGTGCGATAGCGTGTGTGTGCTAGTCTGTGTGCGGGTATAAATGTGTGATTTTTTGGAATTAGTTAAATTTCCAAGGGTCCTTTTTTTAGTATATGATGATTCCATATAGAAAAAAGGCAAACAAAAGTTTAGTGGAAAAAATAAAGGTTAAAATAAGATGGCAAAAATCCATGTCTACTATAATGTGTGTTTGTGAATGTGTGTGTGTGTGTTACTGGAGAAACGGGGAGTAAAGGCCGATGGGGAAAGGTAGCTCTGGGAAACAGAGTAGAAGGGCAGCGAAGGGTGAAGGAGGATGCACTTCACAGAGGCGTGCAGCGCGCTGCATGACTGGGTACTGCCCTAAATCTCAAACCATTTCCCTAATTTATTCACTATTCCTGCTGTTTTTTTGTCTTAAGACAAAAAGTCAATTAGTTGTGTATATAGTAGCTAACTTGCTCAGCTCTATCAAACTATTACTAGATTACTAGACATTTCAAACCCAAGTAGATGGGGAGAAGCAGGCAGAAACAGGGTAACAACAGAATAGTAACCTGGAATAATTGCTGGTAGACGTATTAGAGCGGGTGAGCTGTAGAGTTTGCAGACAGTTGTACACCACTGCCAGGCTCACAGTGGGAGGGTGGCTATAAATCAGATATTGGATCCGCAGCACACACACACACGCACATGCACAAACATACATATCCATCCTTTTCCTTTCTTAGCTTTTTCACATATCTTAATCAATTCCTAGCAGATTTAATGATATAGAAAATGTGTATGTAAGAATTCCTTTAGTATATTCTGCAAATATTTGATGAATTGTACTCTACTTTTGTATTACCACTGTTCCTGCCTGCCAGTCTGCCTGAGGCCAAGCACAGCATGTTCGATTACTATTCACCTACCACATACCCTGTTTCCTTCTTGGGACACTCAGTCATTTTAAATGTGATATTTTAAAAAGCTGATCTCCTAAATATAAAGTTATGAGACCATAGTGCTGGACATTTGCCACTGACCTATCATGTAACTTCTGTGGCTGTATTTATTCCTTATTTTTGAAACCACAGGCCGCCTTGTTTCCCCCCGACTGTTACCGTGTACAATATGAATCTCATAATATTGTATGTGTGCAAACATTGTCTCGACTGAATCCAGGTCATGGAAAATTCTGAGCAGAGAGCAAACCTGACCGTCTCTACACCAGTTTTGATTTATGGTAGACATTCTGTTAGTTTGCAATAAAACTCATTCTTGTTCAGTTAATAGGGTGACACGAGCTGTCTGTAAGTGTTTTGTGTGACTGTAAGCTGATAAAGCTGGATGATTATTTTCCTGAATTCCATCAAATTAGTATGAAAGCATACCGAGGCAGCTGGTGAGACAGACAGGCAGAGCTCATCAGCGAGACAGAAAGACAGACAAAACTTGCAAAAGGAAACTGCTCATTGCAGTCTACATTTCCACTTGAAGAGGAAGGCATCATAAAACTAGAAACCATTATCAGCCATTAGGCTGGTGTCAGTCAGCAGCAGAATAACAACCCGGCAGTTAGCAGGCAAATGGTCCACACAACTTAGGCTGCATGGATGGAAGAAATTCAACTTTCTGCTGGCTGGACTGTAATGCCCCAACATTGTCTGATATCAGCTTTCTACTGTTACACATTAATGGACATCAGTGTCCACATACACACATTTCTGTCTGCTTCTATCTTGTTTTTTTTGTTCCTATGTCCCTCCTTCTCTCATACTCACTAACTCATGTATAATACTGTATATGTGAGGACCATAACTGACTACATTCAGCTAAATCAACTTTTCAGTTCATTTCAGTTATCCCCATTTAATCTTAAAACTGTGCTCTAACCCATTCTTTAAGGCATACAGAGGATTTCAGTCAGCGATCCTGGTAAAGGGAAGACTCTTAAAGTATAGAAAATATCAATACGAATGGGACACTTCTGCCAGAAAACACATGCACACAGAGGCTTGGTTTGAGATACACCAGGATTCTTTTCGTTTTGTGTTTCGCCAAAAAATGGCTAATTTGTTTCCTGGGCATATGTCATAAATTCAGTAGTGGGGAAAGCAGTATCAGCTTACAGGAGACATAGTCACAGATGTTTAAACACGCACACACACATAGTCTTACTGTCAATCCCTTAACTGGTTAGAATTACTGAGTTTGGAAATAGATTGCCTATGTGTTCCTGTGTTCCTAGTATTTAGGTTTAAGCATAGTCTCTACTTGTAATTTATTTTCCACATAGAACAAAAGGTCCTATTCATTTGTGTGCCTAAAATGGATATTTGGGAACACGACACCTGGTCTAAGAGGGGAATCATTTTGGCAGTATTAATCAATCTGACGACTCCCACTCTCTAGCTTACTCTCTCCTGCTCTTGTACCTCGTCTGCAACCACAAAAGCTAAAACAGTTCTGTAAAACAGTCATTCTGGCGAGTGGGCCTTTCCTTCATCTTTGTCTTTCTTTTTTCACCATCCTGCTCCCTTTCCATCTCCCCCTCTCTCTGCTTCCCTCCATGTAAAGGAAACAGTTTAGGGAACAGTTAGTCAATTGGACCACTCCGTCCCGCAGAGGGAGTGCAGAATAACGAGCACTGGCGGTGGATAATGGTCATGATTTAGCTCCCCAGTCAAAAGGTTACACTGCTCTTGCTCCAGAATGAATGGATGTAATAAGATTCCCCTTGGATAAGTAAGTCTCACATGAACTACTGTACTGTCAAACCCCAAAAGCCTACTTGTAACAGTTATTTTCAGTTTTAAAGGGTAGGCGAAGTTCTTTCCGGTAAGGAATATGTTTTATGGAAAGAAATATAGTTATTGAGAGATAGTACAAGGTGCAAAGTGAGAGTGATGGATGCAGAAATTAAAGGGGAAATCACAAGTGCTATTCCCATTATCTTGGCGCACATAGAAGGAGATAGGGAACCATTGGCGTGATGTAATGTCCTCCCTGGGAAGCATAGAGGAGAACGGGAGGAAAACGGGTTGATTTCTATCTCACAGCTGCTGTTAAAAATTCTGCGCGTGAAGCCAGTTCTTCAGACGGTCAGCTAGTCAGCGAGCAAGGCAGTCAGTAAATCTAACAGTTGGATGTTGTGAGAAATGTCTGATATGAGACATCCCTTCACCCACACACAGACACAAACACACACAAATATGCATACACATACAAACACAGCATGTCAATAAAGCCCCAGCAGTAATCAAGGATTTATCCCATATAACTCTCAAGCTCTTTGCTACATATTACAAGTATATGCGAGCGTTTGTTCACATTTTGTCCACATATTGATTCGATTAGTTGTATGTGTGTGTTCCTGCCTGTGCACTTTAGTGTGTATACATTTACGTGTTGTGTGTTTCAGTGCCCATGTGTGTTTGTGTAGCTGTTGACATGAGGTAGTGATTACATGTACATATTTCCAGCGCTTGAGTGCTAGAGCTGGCTATTTGAAACACATGATTTCTTTGTTCCTCTGTTGGCTACTGTGGAAGCTGAGAGGGTGGTATACACCCACACACAAACACTGAGGCAGGGTGGTAACGTGCTACTGAGTCAACACTAATTAATGCCATATTGTATGTTTTCTAGCCAACTTTTTCCATTCTGTTAATATTTTTTTCTTTCCTCCAGTGGCTTTGTGCCATGAAAAAAAATCAGCTTCTCACTAGATAACATTTTATCGCTGATGCTTGGAAAAATATAGAAAATATGACACCAGACTAAAAGGTTAATAGTCAATAATTTGATCTGAAATCAACATAATTCTGCAGAAACCAAGAAGTAAGAGGGATCAATAGGGTTAACAGATTGGTAGACCGTGATCTATAGTTGACGACTCTTTACTTGCATGGCCAGTTGGTGTACATGAAGCTTGCAAGCTGACTAGGATGAAGAAACATGCAAGCACTAGTCCATCAAGAGCTCTCATCAAAAGTTTTTTATTTTTTCTGTATGTTTGCTGGATTTTTACGTTACATTTTTTTCAATAAAGAGTTTTATTGAAAAGAGGAAAGCTCTCAAAGCTAACAAGCTTTCCAACTGGTTGCTAACTGCTAGTTAGCTTGGTTGCTAACAAAATATGTATTTGTATTGGGTCCTACATGCAAACCATTCCTTTTTTGTGGAGCAGTTTATACTCTGACAGAGAAGGTATAAATAAAAGTACACAGTGCAACACAGTTACTAGGCTATCTCCATCTTTGACTTCCTGTGTCTTCATTTCCCTCTAAGGTCAGCACTGTCAAGACAGCTTGCTATGGGTCAACAGGCACTGATTCCCGTGTCAACATTAACCAAAGTCGAACTCAACGCAAACCGTTTGCACAGATTTACTTCACCCCCAGCAATGAATCCACTAATCATTGTGATTCCAGCAAAATTCTGCCATTATAAATGCTGGTGTGACTTATGGGGGTGGGAGAGAAGGGTGAGACAGAGGGAGAACAAGAATGGCCAAGAAGTGAGGAAGAAGAGAAATGCCAAAGACAGAAAGAAGGAAAGACGGAGCCAGACTAATTGGTTCAGTGCCGTCTGCAACATGAAGAGACCTTCTTTTTGCTTTTGTTATTTTGACAAAATGAGGTCCACCATTTGGGGGAGAAAAATACAACTGCTCTCGCTAAAATGATTCATAGCACAGGACACACAAATGGAACTTCTGAGTAGCTCCTCTGAGTCCTCAGTTGAGCAGGTGATATTGCTTGTTGAAAGGAGTTCTTTTTATATAGTGATGAACTTAAATTATTGATTTTCTATTTTTTCCTGAATGGATGAGGACATTTTTGAAATAAACACTTCATTTTAAGGCTCACCTTTTACTTTCTGGCTATTTCTCTTAATTCTGTCCTCTCCCCCTCTTTTCTCCAGCAGTGTTGTAAAATAATAGAGAAGAATATTCCTTTTGTTTTAAGGGTTTCTTTTGGAGGAAGAAAATGTCAATGAGGGGCTGCATACAGGTGTTTTTGTATGTTTGTGTGTGTGTGTGTGTGTGCTCATCAGCATGCATGCTGAGATGACATTGTCACAGCGGTCTCTAGTTTAGCAATAGGAGGCAGGTCAAAGCACGCAATGTGCGAGTGTGTTTTTCTGTGTTTGTACTCAGTTTAACATTTACTTGTGTGTGAATATTTATGCATCCACACGTATTGTGCGAGACCATACTGTGTTGTTTACCGGCAAACACATGTTAGCACGCTAAATAGTAGGTCTGTGTTCAAAGTCAGCAGCTTAAAATTTGGCTTTCACCATGCAGTGAATACACGCACGCACGCACGCACGCACGCACGCACGCACGCACGCACGCACGCACGCACGCCACGCACGCACTTTTCAGTGTAAAGCCTCCTCATCAACTACTACTACATCTCTGACATCCAGCTGGCTCAAGTCAGATGATTGACATGTGAGACAGCCAATTATAAAAGGCAGGGAAATCAACTAAACATGTAGCAGCGGTATGCTCGCGTTGGTTTATGAATAAAACATTAAAAAGCTGGCTTATGGTTTGATTTGGATTCTGTTTCATATTCGTTTGTTTCTGCCTGTTGTTGACTGACTGACAATATTGGGACAAAGTGTCAGGTAATGGTATGAGAGAGAGAAAGAGAGAGACAGAGAGAGAGTGTGTGTGTGTGTATAGAAAATGCCAGCCATTGACACATGGTGGAAACCGATGCCAAAATATCACAATAAATCTTACAAAAACTTACAACTTACAACAGGATTCAGAATGTTATGACAGAACACAACTCTGTGGCTGTTTATTTTTTTAATCACAATGCTGTTGGTAGTTTAATTGCAGTCAAATAATTACGTGACTTTGATTTGCGTGCCACGCTTCTTTTGGAAAAATTATGTTTTTGTATATTTTCATAAGTTATCTGGTAGGATAGGCCTAAATGTTGCAATTGGACAAAGTTAGATTTCCTGCACTGGATTATGGAAGGATTTTACACTTCACTTTTAACATCGCTAGAGGAATGATTACTTTTGTTTATAATGGAGCTGGAAAAGATAAGACGTATCCGGAGAGTACAATCCAGATCACTGTTAACTGAGAGCTGAAGCAAGGGAAAGAATGTGATGTAGGAATGTGAGGCGGCCTGGGAGCGCTGAGCCACAAACCACAGGGTGACCAAGGGGCTGGCTTTCTCTCCCCCTCTCACGTTCTCCCACTATCTCTCTCTCCCACGACCCTCTCGGCTTCCCATGCTACTGAAAGATGGAAGCCTGGACACACACCAGTGCTCAGATGGCAGCACTTAGTCGGGATGGTTGCCCATTTGAAAGTGTAACTCCACCCTAAAGGCAGATCCAGAGTTGAGTGGCCACACAGACTCGACTTTAAACAAGTTTATGAAAAGGTTTTGCCCTCGGGGTGCTTTTAAAAAGGACAAACATGGTTGTCTGAGACCTACATAATCCATGGTCAACCTTTACAGGAGTCAAAGACTCAGGCGGATTTGAACGCATGCCCTCACATATGTGCTATGACACAAGCTTGCTTAATGTGGGGCAACAGAAGACCTAAGGCTTTTTGTAAAAAAAAAATTACATTGGAAAATCACTTGTTCAACTACATGAATTCTGAAAAAGAATTATTTTTTTAATGGAAAAGTTGCTACACATTTATGTGTGTGTGTGTGTGTGCGTTTTAGAATTTGTGTGATCGCTCTTCTTGCCACAGCACACCCCAGGCTGTTGGTGCAAAAGAAAAATCATTATATAAAACTTTTTTCCATTAATTTCACATATTCCCTTATCTCATGCAACAAATCCCCTAGAGGGATGGATAGATGGAGGGAGGCCAGCAGTGGTCATTTGAACTTGTAATACTCTCCTAAATGCTGTTTGAGATTAATAAACAAACAGTTTACGTTGCAAAAACCGTTTGAGAGAGATGATCGGACTAGTAGAGTTTTCTTGATATCTTGGATAACATTGCAATACTTGTACTACAACCAAACTTGAAAAAAAATCTTTTTTTGATTTATGTTGATTGGTTTGGTTTGAAATGTCATGGTTTGTTAATTGGTTTTGCAACATCATGTCTGTTTAAAAGTCTTGTCAGTATTGAAAAGATATGCAAACTGTTGAGCAACACTGGCTTCAGTCTGTTGGCAGTAATGTGATGGATTGTCATTAGGCTCCTTTTATAATCCTGTCATACCACCTCACTAAAGGAAAATACACATCTCACATCTCCCTGTCGCTTTCCTCTCCTGTTCTCTTCTCCTTTATATATTTATTATGCCCCAGTCTGTCTGATGCCTTATCCCAAATTGCTTCACCCCCCTCCCCCCTCTCTCTGTTGCTTCCCTGCCTGACTCTACCACTTAACTATGCTGATTCTGTCTTTTTGACTTTGACTTTCTGTAGTCTAAACTGTAACTTTCTAATGCAGCCAGAGAGCTCAAAACAATGAGTGGGGTGGCTTATCTGTACTTTATCAGTCTCTGTCGTTGTCACGTCTCTCCTGGATTGTTGTGCATCACTTGTTACACAAGCAATGCGGCAAAATATGATTGCCTTCCGTAACATTTCTCACTGTCTTTCCTTGCCCTTCTATTTCCTGGATATTGTGTACTTCACACCCATGCATTTACTCCCTTTTATGTAACCGCCAGATATTCAGTTTACAATATGCTGAAAAGCTGTAAACAGAAAATGTTTTGGCATTTCTAGTATATATATTAAATAAGTAAACTATTGCTTTAAAATAGATTAACTTCCACTTGCTTGACTAATCATGTGATCAACAGATGCTTTCAAGACTTCGGTATGGAATCGGTATGGAAGCCCTACAAACACAAATAAAGACGTTGGCCTGTCATTTGTCATTACAGTGTGTCTTTGTGATAAGTTGACTGTACTGTACAGATAATTTTCTCTGGAGCACTTTTTTGAATACTGTCACTTCGAGTAAGTCAAAAATAAAATCTGTCAGTTTGTGTGCATTTATGTGTCAACACTGTGTGTACATACATATGCCTTAATACGTGGCAGCTGATTGTGTGTGTGTGTGTGTGTGTGTAGAGGGTGTGTCTTACCACACACCATCATGCTTGCTCTGGTAGTTGTGTTTAGTGGATGTTGGGTGGGGGTGAGGGGGCTTGACTGCACCACTACAAATGTCTGATTTTATTCATGCCTTATTGTGTTAGTGCCCTGAGGACTCGATTTATGCTCTGACCTCGTAAAACGTCTCTCCAGTGGACACTTAAAAATTGGAAAGAGAGATAGGACGGAGAAGAGGTCAAGAAAGGAGGAAGTGGGGGATTGAGAGGAAAGGACATGGAGTAAAATCCAGGAAATGGGATGGTTGAAGAATAATTAAAGAAAAAATAAGCAATTTTTATAGTTTAGAGTTTGAGAGAAGGAGTATCTGTCCCACCTTTCTTGATGAATGATTGCTTTTGTTTCTACTGTAAAATGTATTATTCAACATACAAACGCAGGCATACATACACACACATATTAACAATGTATAGAACATATACCGTACATACTAATGGCTGAAATGACTTTTCAGTCTGTGAGGTATATAGGGGGCTACTTAAGCAGTGTGCTCTCCGGGCCCGTTACTGCGACAGTACAGAGCACAGTCCGTCTTTGTGTGTGTGTGTTTGTCTGGGGAAATTATACATTTTCTATCACATACGTAAATTAAATGAGGCTCAGACCGAGAAACGAATGGATGTCTTCCCTTTTGATTTCCCCTTTGGAACACTTTCTCTCCCTTACAATCCCACGCAGACTCCCTCTCACAAACATATGCATACACATACTCTGCAGTCAGAATTTGTGACTGGACACCATTTTATTTTTGTCCTCTGTTTGTAAAGTATCTCAAATATGCGTGCTTCTTCCTGGTTCTCATAGGCCAGCCACTCAGGGGACAGATAATAATCTGTCTGCCAATCAGTACTAACCCTTCCCAACCAAATCCCAGAGTTTGTCAGGTTACCTAATACTATTGACTTAATTTTTTGCTCCCTCTGGCTACTCCGCCCTACGGTACAACAGAGAATTGGAAAACCCTTGACATTTTCTCACATATTAGTGGTTTATCTCTTCTTTACTTCCTCTCTCCCTCTCTCTCTCTCTCTCTCTCTCTCTCTCTCTCTCTCTCTCTCTCTCTCTCACTCACTCACTCACTCACACACACACACACACACACACACACACACACACACACACACACACACACAGCCACTTAAAAATGGGGACAAGCACACACGTGGGGATTTGGAAAGTGGTTTTGGACATTTGCTCTCCTTCTAAGCACTTAAAAGGGATTTGAACAGGAGAAAATGGAGGAGAAAAGAAATGGAGAGCGATGAAGGAAAGAGGGAGGGAGGAAGAACAGGGAGGGAAGGGTAGTGTATCTAAATAGGATAATAGAAGAGCTCTCCCTTCCTCAGAGCTGTTTTGGTACCACCTAGCTCCAGTGTGTTCTCTATATAATTTGAATGAATGGTATAATTTCGGCTTTGCTTCCACGTCTTTGCTGTTTTGTAAAGCCTGCTCTTCCTTAAACTGCTCCAATTTAGATGATTTATTAAGATGAATGCAAATGTAGCATTTCTGTGAATCAATTATGCCTCCTAGTCTTTGAATCTGGTTGGACCTGATGATGTGTTTTGTTTTTTATAAACAGTTTTTTTTTTTTTTTTAGCATTGGTGATAACACGCTTGCAGTCATGGACACCGCTGGCTGAGCACAGAGGCGTACGCCTGTAAATGAGTTCGTCTTAAGGCTTTTCCCCCCTTGGTTTCCTCCCCTCATTACTTTGCTGTGAGCCACTTCAAATATTATTACTCGACACTGAAAAGGAAAGCTGTAAAAAGAATATTATGGTGTAAGTGAGGGGAGAGTTAAGTGTGAGGTCTGTATGTTCTTACACACATACAGTTGGCCTTTTCAAGACCTGTGAGCCCGTTATCAGTTAAGCAGGAAAAGCTTCTGTTTGTTTTCTTTATGGCGGCATTCAGACTGCTGGCCAAAGTGTCCCAAAATTGTTGTGAACAGCCTAAGTCACACGGAATCTGATCTTTTCCGGTTCAGATTTGGGCCACTTTTATATGTGGTCCAGATCAGAAACAGGTCGGATTCTTTGCAATGTGACCTGGGCAATCAGTTCAGAATCCATGCGACTCACTCTAGAGCGACCACCGTCACAATTCTACGTCAAGTGCACGCTGCTTGTTCGGACGCAAACAGTAGAGAGAGAGAGAGGGAGAGTTGTAGGGTTTACAGGAAATCTGGATAACAGTGACCCAGTATCCTCTGAAAATTGGGTGGGTTAGCAAGTATAAGTTAACCTCTGTGGCCCGCATGAATAACTCCTTACATAGCGTGCTGCGTGTGATGTGGTATTATTCTGTTGCCCATGCAGGTCACTTTTCAGGCTGTGGTCAGTTCGTGCAGGAGTCTGATATGGGCCACGTTTAAAAAAGAATCTGAACATCCAATCGAAGTCTGGTCTGGGCAATAAATCGAAATTGATCATTGAGGCCTGCATAGTGTACATAGCCTATTTCATCACAGAGAGGCAGACTGACCAGAAGGAAATGCATGACAAAATGGCTTTATTGGCTTTCTTTTCTTTCCACATGTCATCCTCATTCTGTCCAGTCTTAACAGATTTATTTCGGAATCAGTTTTATTGCTTGATATCTGTAAAGCATACGCTCGTACACACGCATACACGTGCACACATATGCCAATACTAGTCTCCTTTTGTAGGATCTCTCATACACATTCACGTCACCTGCACTACACCCATTGTGTCTCCAGCATTGGAGTTTACAAGCAAGACAGAGACACTGAGATGGAAAGAGATGGGAGAGACATTCAGAGAGTCAGAGGCCTGGCTGTGTTCACCTCTATAAGGGTCGAACAAAACAGATTGTTTGAGAGTAGAATAATGTGAAAAGATAAAAGCCCTCTCTTTTCCTTTTCTTTCAGCAAGTTATCTTATTTTTTTCTTAAAGACATTATAAAGACTTATGGTAGAATATGTATGTTTATATTGCAGTAATGCTGGCATGGGCAACTGCATCCTGAATACAACATGGTAATGGTGCTTCGAGTGTCTGAGCACCAGATGTCTAAACCGATGGTCGACTGTATGGTAAAGCTAAACAAAATGTTCTGAACTGACTGAATGTTCTGACTGTTTCATTAAAAATCTGTGTCTCAATTGAATATGAAAAGTAAACTTAATCCTTCATCCCGTGTAGGTTTTTTGGTGTGTTTTTCTATGTAAGGACATCTGTTTCACTCCCCTTGTTGGTGCATCTAATTGAAACTTGACTAATCTTTCGTCTATAAATTATGTCTGCAGGGTATATCGGTATAATGAGGTATACCGGTATAATTTCAAAAGAGATATAAAATTAGACAATATTGTTTATACCGATATAGTTTGATGATGACATTATTAACGTTTCTGTAAATTCCTGCCAGCGTTTGCTCGTCTCTCTCCCTCACTGCACAGCTCTGCCCTTCCCTTTGCGTCTGTACGCAGCCATCTACTTACAAACTCTCAACAACATGGAGGAAGACACAGTGCTGTGAAGAACTGTTGTGAAAGACCTGGCTTGTGAAAAGAAAAAGACAAGGTTTAGAGTGCTACATCGTCAACATGCCTCCTCAACATGCTTTGAAAGGAGTAGGAGTAGTAGAAGAGTTCAGAAGACAAATTCTGTTTTTTTTTTTTTTGGCCGACTTTATACAATTTAGCCTACTGATGGAGAAGTCCACCGGATCAGACATAGATACCCACCCAGCCAACTTAGCAGAAAATACGATATATATTTTATGCCTAAATCACTTATTGGTCCATATCGCCCAACCCTACTATAAACTATACAGTAATGTTCAGAAGACTAACTTTTGTTGATTTTCAGTTTTGTGTCAGATCCAGGGGGATTTTGTCTGGTATGTTTCTTTGGTCTTCTTTGGCGTTAGTCTTTGAACCAGAACGGACATGTTCACATAATCATCATCTTATTTTGATGAGGAAGTGCAGCATAAAGGCGGCTGACTCCAGTAGTAAAATTGTCACTGAGAAAGAAAAGTGAATTAATTTCTACACAGATCAGATGCCTCTGGATTGTATGTTTTTACTAAACTTCATATACATTTAAATATTGAGATTTGACTAAGTGACTGCCTCAAAGGGCATCTGACAGACAGATGTATTAGACACAGATAAAAAAACTGTGACATCAATATAGAAAGGCAGAAGAAAAAGCTATTTGCAAATAAATACTGCTAACTCCCCTTTTATTCTACTGAGTATACTCAATATGGCATGGACATATTATATTCCCAAAAAAACGAACCTGTCAGCATTTGAACAAGAACTGGGCGATTTTTATCATTTCTCCTTGTGCATTTTTGACATTTTCTAAAGTACTTTCATTGGTACGGTCATGCAATATTTATCTGCTCTAGGGAGACATTTGTCGCTTACAATAAAAGAAAGAATAGAAGTCTGGAGCTATGTGATGTCTGCGGGACACAAAATGATATGCTGAGTGCGATATGTGTGTATTTTTCATTGCATTCCCATAAGTATCTAAATCGCTGCTGCTTAGACATAACTCCGTGCTGGCCTATCTCCCCACTCAATCCGATTTATTGAAAAGGACTGCATGTCTTAAATAGGACATATACATTTATTGCGCAGATCCCATTACAGGTCCAAATGATGACCATTGAAATAGACCAAACTATAGTGGGAATACACAGAAGGCTATAAAAGTATGGTGGGGATTTAATATGTATCATACTGAAGAGGAAAACAAACAGTATCTCGCACACAAAGTCATAGCCATAGACACATATCAGAATTGACAGGGCAATGGTTTCTTGCTTTTAGTGACTAAGCAATGCATTATAACCTCAGTAAACCTTCTATTACTGTCTCCAAGTGATGCCAAAATAGCGCACACACACACAAGTGTGCACCCATCCAAACTTGTGACATGGTAGACTCATTAAGCACGTTCCTTTCCACTGTTACTGCCCTTCCATATCATTTTTGTAACAAAGGGATTGTCCTTATGACACACACACGTTTCTTCCACTATCCCTATGGTGAGGGATATAAAAAATTGAAACACACACACCCGCACACCCACTTTGAAAGTGTATTTCATAGTGGAAGACACTAAATGAGAGTGTCCTTTTTCTGTGTAAGAAATAAAGTAATTTTGTCATTTGGCTGCATGCCCTCAGGCTAAACAATAAATTGACATTCAGCTAAAAACAACAAAATGCAAATGTATGCGTCAAAATTAACAAACTGACATTGTAGGGGTAATTATAAAGTTTTATGAGGTTGTTTAGCTTATTTGGAGATTTTTCCAGTGTTGAGTTAAAACCTCAATGGGTGTTTTCTTCTTGAATTAAGAGTGTGCATGGCTCTTTATGAGCTGAGCAATTTAAAGTTTTATACACCTATTTGGAATGTGGGGGGAATAAAAGTGAATGTGCTGTTAACCAAGAGAGAAGAATGTGGTTATTGTCCCTTTCTTATCCAGCACCGTGATGATACAACATGCAGCCAGTAGGGGTTTCGGGCCTGCAAGTTGCTAAGCTTTCTTGTCTCTTGACTTGATAATTATTGTCACTTCTGAACTTACCTCAGCATTATCACTAAAAGCTGTAATCACTGCCTTAAGATATTTTAAGAAAGGAGAAGAAGGAAAAGAGGAACAGGGTGGTAGAAAACAATTTATTTTACTTGTTATGTAAAAAAGGAATTCCTGCATTGCTGTTTGCTACAAATGTGGTGGAGTGCAAATGCTAGTCTGACCAGCTATGTGGCACAGTGAGCTGTATCCATTTTGAGAATGGGTTAGAGTTTAGATTGCTTCTCAGATGTGCACAATGGTTGGATAACTAAACAACTCCTGAGATACTGGGAAAATAGAGCCATTTGCTAACTTGAACATGGGTAAAACTGTATACGTACGGCTGTTAATAAACTTTTCAAATGTTATCGACCGAACAGATCACATTCTGATAGTGAAACGAATCATTTCAGTTGGGTTGTGACCGTCAAATATATTGATCCACCGTGATACAGCTACCAGATTGGCCAATAGTAAAGTTTACTTCAAAGCACAGAGCACTCCCTGACGGCTCGGAGGCATTGCACGGCTAACCACCCGACCAATCACAAAGCTTTAATGTCCGTGTCGCCCTGACTTGTAGTTACATTTTTGAGGAGGTGCACATCAGGCTACGGTGTTGGCTACTGCATAGGGCACGGGGCTACGCATAGGCTATGCCATCAATTCGACACAGAAGTATAAATCACACTTAACACTAATTTTAATTTCAGCTGGACATTAAGGTCTGAGGCAGAAATATAGCAGAATCCTCAATTACTTCTTCACTGTTGCTACACACTGCTTCAATTATTTATGTTTGGTCAAGCACCTGTTTTTTTTATGTGTACTTCTTTTCTCTCCTTTAACTTTAGGATCTGAGGGAATGGCTCCATCAACAAGATCAAGATCCCAGTTCACTTGCCACTTATCCATGTTAGCCTGACAATCCACAATAAACAGCTGCAAGAGCAGTAAAATACTCTCTTACTTGCAGCAACCTGAAAACATAGTTATTGTTAAATATTATTTATAAGGGATAATACAGTTTGGGGTTTTTTCCATGGGTGCACTGCTTTAGTGTACAGCATGTTGGTTAAGTTTAGAGAACATCATGTGTGGTGGGGAGGTATTTGGGATGATTTGAAGTTAGTAGAACTTGTGTAACAGCATGAATTGAAATTGTCTTCTTACTATGAGACGTTAACTTCTCACTGTTTGTACACATGCACACACGCACACACACACACAAACACACACACACACACACACAGACACACACACACGCAAATACCCAACTCCCTGCTTTATATTGTGTTTATCAAGATGGACCTACATTATGTCCTTGGTCAGAAATTCACCAAAACCTACAACTTTTGCAACTTTTTTTTTGTTTTTTAGAAATACTACAAATGAACCCATGAATTGAGCACTGATCAGAAAAAGATTACATTTATTACAGACACTACTGATTGTCTTTTAATTTTAAGCTGAATGTAAAACCGGTGTGGAAGACTGTATACTCTCTTCCTGAGCTGTCATGGCTGCGTGAAGGTCTGTCTAGCCCCATGGACACTCAAGATGGTGTTGTTGAGTCAGTGCACTTGTTGCATCGCAATTCACAACATGGTCTGTTTATAAAACTGGATAAGATGCCTTGCAGCAAGAAGGGGTTGAATTACTCTGTCTGACATACAGCCCTGATGCATTAAAAAAATCATCTGCCAAAAGTGTCTTTTTGTTTGGTTAAAAAACCCCAAAAACTTTGACATTTTCTCTCAGCTCAGAGAAATTCTCATACCACATTACTACAGGGCCCAAGCACTCTGTGGACACTTGCAGCCAGACAATACTGCCTGTCTAACAATGGAGACGTGACTCACAAATTCAATAAATGCACTTTGTTTGCTCTTGTGTGTGCATTATAGTTCTGATGTGCAGTGTTTAAATGTCCTCATGTCTATTTCTTGACCTTTTTATTGACTAAGGAAAACCATGCAAGATTTCCATTGCACAAGTCTCTGAAATCCAAATTTTAAATTAATTAAAAGTGTAACACAAAGAACCTAAAGAAGAAAAAAAGTGATTGACTGAAAGCTTTTCTTATTGACTTTTACCACACTTGTAAACTCGTGTGCCTTTTCTTTCAAACCCTCTTGTCAAATTGCAAATGCCATCTAGCTGTGTGCAATGATGCATTCAACCATTTTGGCGCCGGACTACAAAATCTGCCTGCTGTAATTGACTAAAACATTTTATTTCTCCCCTATCTCCAAGGCATTCAGTTAATGTATCTTGTATCTGATAGTGTTTCCACGATGTTTCTTTGCTTTGGCAGGGTGGATGTTTGCTTTTCATGGGTGTGAAGGCTCTTGATTATAATTTAATTGGATTGTGCTGTTTTGTGGAGATCATTCCAGGGTCTGGGAGAAAATGATCCACGAATGAGCAGAGATGCAGACGATCGGCTTGTGAACACGACACACGTGCAACAGAGGCACAAAACTGGAATATGCATGCACACGCAAACACATGGAAACTAAATAATCGGCTGTCATCCATGCTGCTTGTGTTGAGCTCTGTCTCCTCAGCAGCTTTTTGCTTCACTGCCTTACTGACTCAACATCACTTTAAACAGTTTGGACATTTCAATATTTTCACTCTCAGTAAGTGTTTTGTGATCTCTTTCTTTGTCTGTTGCTCTAGCTTTCACTCACTCTCATTACTCTGTTGTTCTTTTGCCCTCTTTTTTTCCTTTAGTCTCCCTAATCCTGTCTGTCCATCAAACTTAATGTTCCTCTACCACATTCACCTTCCTATATTTAATTCTATTTGCATTTATACTGTATAGTAATTAACAAAAAAACTGAATCATACAGATACCCAGTATATATTCTATATTCTCCCCTCAATTCCTCTTCTGTGTAATTCATTTTGTTTGTGAAAAGTTTTGACTGATATGGCACAAATTCTGCCAGTGTCTGTAATATATATCTCCTGTTACTGCTTGTTTTTATTTGCTTCTTTGTCTTTTATTTTGCAGTTATTTACAACTATTATAAATATAATTATAATTATATATAAATATTTTCTGGTTTCTTTTCTGCTTAGGAGCACAGTATTCAGCCATTTTGGCTTGAGTATGGCTTGTATGCAGTATGCCAAAATTATAAATTACTGTGTTGCAGTGTTTACAGAATGCTTAAGTACACAGCTCTGTTCATAGAGCTTTATATTTACGCTTTCATATATCTTGACACACATACACACACACTCATCACTGTAGACTGAAGACCGCCAAAGCAGCTGGCCAAACTAGATAGGGCAATTCATCAGACAGACACACATATACACAAACACACAAAGATAGTTTATAGAGGAAGGGATTAAAATAGAAACAGGTTAACAGATCAACACAGAGACAAATTATGCTGGAAGAATTTAGGATGAAATAAAGCCACTGTAAAGTGAATGATGATGAGACAGCTTAGCCTCCCACCTCATCAAACTCTCCCTCCAGCAATTTCTTTCCGTACAAACATAAAAGTAAGAGACACACTGACTTTGATGCTGTATCTCGAGGTCTGTGTCTTTTGTTATTTCTTTACGATTTTAATCTGTTTCCTTTTACTCTCCATTACACCGCTGATTACAGATGTCTTTGTTAAGTGTGCGTTTACTGTAACTACACTTGAGTCCCCAGACAGTGTAGCTGTGTGTGGTGGATTCACTCTTGATAGAAGACAGAAATGCTAATTCTGGTCAAATCAGGATTTTGACTGGTCTCGACCCCAATTAAGGTGCCTTGTTCGATTTTTAAAAGACCCCAGTAAGGATCCTGTTCCATAGTCTTTCTTGGTAGAATCCACTCATCTTGAACATTTTTCTATGAGTCAAACATCGATTAGGTTAAAATTTAATAGATCTTTGGGATGTGCATGCCCTCTTGGTTGGTTGGAATTTTGCAGAGCACTGTGTGCGTCATAACAGACAACCCCTGCTGACATGGCTGCTGAATCATCTGAAACAGTAAATTGGGGGTGAGGATGTGTTTGTGCCAGTTGCCTTTTTTTAAAAAAAAAACAATTCAAATTGGAAATAGTCTGTCATAATTATTTCTGAGTCATTTGGATGTGACAATAGTTTCACACCATCCCAAAACTTTCTTAATATTCCTGAGCACTCACTCGTTGCAGTCAGTAGTGAGTTGAATTAAGCTGTGACCTCTCAGATGAACTGTGTCTACCACACTGCTGAATTGTTTTAAATGGTCGGAAACAGTATGGAAATTCTCTTGTAGCTTAGAATTATCCTGCACAGGCTTGGTTCACTCGCACTGGGGAATGTATCGGGTCCTTGACAGAGCAGAAAATCGGCACATCCTCCACTCCTGACCGTTCTAAATTAAATTCTTGTACAGAATTTTCATTTTAATGCACAGTCATCTCAGTGTAACTGCACATTTCAGTTCAGTTGTTACTGCTTTAACTACCTCTGAAGGAATGAACTCCAGCCTTATATTTGGTAATGAATGTGAGTTGTTATATTCTTTTCTGATACATTATCCCTCATTTTTCTGTGTGACCTCCCACATGCTGGGTTGGAGTTACCACAGGTACACAGAAAGCTTTCTCAAAAATTTAGATGGAGGTGGTAGACTTGTTGTATCACTCAGTATAACGGAGCTTCCCATTTTTCCTATAGTGTGGTTTTTAATGGTTGTCATGGTCATGTCAATGGTTATCAACACAAACTTGGCTGTTGTGTGTATGTTGTTATCAGAAATTGATAATGATAATTGAAAATGAATCATTTTAGTAAATTTTCAAGCAAAAATATTAAACATTTCCTAGTTACAGCTTTTCTATTGTGAGGATTTGCTGCTTTATTAGGGCCTGAGCAGTAACCACTGTCCTCCCCCAAGAAATGATAAAAATTTACATCATGTATGGGTCTTGCATATGGGTGTGGCAAGATAGCTTGTAGAGCCCCTTACAAAATCTGTCGAAGAAGCTCTTGCGGTATATTTCACCTAGATGTATGAAATTTGTGAGGCAGATGGAGAATCTCTAGCCTCTTAGAGCCATACCCTGAACCCAACTGGCCATTTTGAATTCACTGTGTAGTTTTAGGGCATTTTTCACAATTTAATAACTGCATACAAACACCTCCTAAACAATTCATCAGGTCGACTTAAAAATTGGGCTGTGCAATCTAAAGATCTTTGTGAGGAAATGTTGTTAAAAGTTGGAGTTTTAGTTGAATGGCATGTATGTGACGTGGCATAGAATTTCAATGTTTTTTACCTTTGAACAGGAAGTTGCTCTAACTTGAGTGTTCGTGGTCAAATAAGACTCCTGTTCCAAAGGCATGCAAATATTCATCATCATCGTCCTAGCACCATCTACCTGCAACAGGAAATTATGTTTTATACTATACTTTGGTTGACCAGATCCACATAAAATTTTGACTTAAGATCTTGATTTTACTATGTTGTGAAGATTGTGAGTTATCATCTAACACCATTGCTGTGGCCACGCATTATTTTCCATGAAACAAGAAGTTGTTTTAACTTGAGTGTACATTATCCATTATGCCCCAAATCACATGTTTGATAGGATTCCCTGCCTGAGGACATCTTCAAAGCCATTTAGTAGTTATAGTCATTGCGCTGCCTACTGGCAACAGGATGTAAGCCTTGTGTGACTGTTTTAATTTGATTTACGTGAAATTTTTATCATGTTGTCTACACTGATATACTTGAACATATCAAGAAAATAATTAGCAGATTCCAGAATTTAAAAATAGCTATATAAAATCCATCAGTGTTGTATATAGACCTTAAAAGAACAGTTATGTTTTTATTACCTTAGTATGAACCATTTCTATTTACGTACACTGCGGGTCCCCTTATATGGACGTTTCCATGTTGTGCTGCCATGTTTCTATAGTAGCCCCAAAGGACAAATGGTGCTACAATATATTGGGAGGAGGAGGAAGAGGAGGAGGCAATGTTGGTTCCACATTCCGACTTAAGAGCACATCATCACACACTAAAGTCTGAAGAACTTATGGGACCATCCGAGGTGCATGTGAATCCACCCTGAGCCGCTGGTTGCAATTCACACCCCTCCCAAAAATGACATCTGTCAGTATGTAATGTTGGGCCTGACAGCCCACATTGGTTGCTGTTCAAGAGTTTGCAAAAGCAATAACAACAGATGTAATACCACATTAAAGTGTCGAAGCAGTCCAGTGCTACTTCCTTCACCCCTTCAGTTTGTTCTCCAGTTTCAGTGGTTGGTACTACATGACTAAGGCACTTTTGCAACAATAGGAGGAAAGGAGAAATGGAAACTAAATGAGACATACTGAATGTGAACACTCTCATGGGAATACAGATGCAGACTGAGCGATACAGTGAGAGACAGTGTACAGCGGAACAAACGAACCAGAGAGTGCTGTGTCGAGTTTGTTTAAGACAAAATAGAATCCCATCACGCCACCTGAAAATGCAACAGATCTGTTCTTATCCCAGTTTTACAGCCGATCAAATGCCTTTTTAATTCTTTTTTTGCTTGAATCCAACAATAGAGGAATTCTCCCTTCATCTCTTACTGAGATTTACATCACCTGTAAGATCTTCACCAACACAGACACAGGGGCTGTCTACGCTTTCTTTCAGATTGATTTATCAGTGGTTAATAGTAGTTTATGTGCTGTCCCCATTTTAGTTGTTTCAGATATATGTTTGCGAAATCAAAAGCATTTCAAGTTAAAAAACATCTGCTGTTTTGACAATTTTAATGGTTTAACAGCAGTCGATGGATTGTTGTTTTTCTCCTGAAATAAAAAACGTCCACTACATTAGTGTTATGAAGTCATTTCTTTACCGGATTCTCCTACATTTTTGGCTTCAATTCTCTAAGCTCCTTGGAATGTCCACACCTTTGAGAACAGTTTCCACCCAACAACTGTGAGAACTTTATTAGTAATTTAATAAAGCATGACTCGTTATTGAGTTTTCATATTCCTCGCATCATCTTGTGCAGTGATGGTGACATTTACTGTTGACCAGGCACAGCTGAATAAGAAATGTGAAATAACTGGTGCACTGATTGGTAGGCTATAATAACGTATGTCTTCAAAGTAATGACTTGAAAAGAAATGAACTCCTTTAGTTTTATTAGTTATTGATTATTGCTAAAAATGTATTTTTTTGGAAAACTGCTAAATTACACGCCAATTTTCTCTTTACTCATTTCTCACCTTTCTATCTCTTCCATTCCTCTCTTCCCCTCCCTCTTATTCCCTCTCTCCAGACAGCAAAGGAATAATTCTCAGTAAATTACTGTCTCTGTCTTTTCCTTTGTCTCATGGTTTGAGGTTTCCGCAAATTCTCCCAGAGACAAACATCAAAGATCCTCTAAACCACTTTACAATTAGACTAGAGAGGATAAGCTTAAAATGGAAGATCTATGATTCCGCTTTGAAGACCGAGTGTTCAATGAAATATGTAGGCAGAGAAGCTCAAAGTTGTTTAGAGAGTCTGAAAATTGTGGCATTTTTCTTTTGAGGAAGAAAGAAGTTAATTATATATTATGCCTGATTACCTGAATTTTTAATTTGGATGGGAATTGGGGCAGTCTGATTGGTCTGTTGAGGTGCTAGCTTTAGATCTGGGTGTTCTAGTTTCCCATTTTCATAGAGATTTGGGTGTTTGAGGTTTTTGAAATTCCCTATAGGCCGAAAGGTCAGCTGACAAGCAGGCAGGTCAAAAGGTAAGGTCCAAAACAGACTCAAAAATTAGTCAGACCTGTACACAGTAGTAAAGTTGGAACAGTTGTAGATTGATATGCATAAATACAATAAAACTAACACTTCAGAAAGACAGGTGTGGGGGTGTACATAACATTTCTTTTACCTGTGATATTCTTAAATTTGAATGTCTGCATACAATTTAATGGCAATCCATTTGATAGTTGTTGAGACAGTTCAGTCTGGACCAACATGGTGGACTTAACTACAGAGGGACTTTGCCATCCATAGAGTCATACCGCTAGGGTGGATAACAACTACATTTCTAGATATATGTATTTTTCTAATGTATCCACATACATAAAAATAAACAGCTACACAAAATATTTCATTGAACAGACTACACTGTATGAAAGACCCAGTTGAGCGCCAGATTTCATTTCTAGTGTGTCTCAGTATTGGCAACTAAACATTGATCAGTCATTAGCAGAGGGCAGTGCTAGTTCCTCCTTTGCAGTGCTAGTTCTCTCCTATAAAAGCAAATCCTGCCAGATTGGTTGGAAGAAAAGGCAGGCAAGCCAGCAGACAGAGCTTTAGAGACTTTTTTGTATATTTTGGTATGTCATCCATCCATACCTGTCTGCTGCAAATCAATACTTTATGGCAGATGGAAATGTTTGACATGTTGGTACCAGCAACTGTGAAATAAAGAGATGGTTGGAACAGAGAGACAATTCACATATGAGGAGAAATGGAAAGAAAGAAAAAGTACAGGTGTTCAGATACAATTGTAGGCAGGCAGAGACAAAGTGGACACACTTGTATAATGCAATCTATTACAACAACTCCACAAACCCAGGCCTTAGAAGGATCCAATGCCTCTTTGACACAGTCAACAAAAATTGAACTGTATAAGCTTCACGAAGGTCATATCTGTTTAATTAAATTGCTTAGACTGTACAGGTGCTCATGAAATTGTGTTTTAGGTAGGTAGACTTAGCTGCCATGCATTTCCTCCGGGGGGAAGTTGTTTCCCACCGGACGTTTTCTGATTAGTTGGCAGATAATGGCTTTTGTGTGAGAGATGCAATAAAGCGTATTAGAACTTGAACTTGAGGTTGATAGTTCAATATGTGTAACCTGCAGTTACCTTTGTCTAGTGCTCCTTTGTAGCTCTACTTCAAGAGGTTACTCCGTCTTTTTTTGTCAGCACTTGAGAACAGCAAATATACATACTGTATGTGCTAAAAACTTGAATATTTTACTGACCTTTTCTCTCCTACTTATTGACCATTCAACAACCCCGTAGTAGACCGTGTAACATTTGCCTTATGTGAATATACAATACAAAGCAGAGCATTAGGTGTATTACCTTATTAATTACAGCTGTTCTTATCCATTCATCACAGCCAAAGCTGTAACTAACCCGGCAGATAAACTGCAGAGATAAGTGGTGTCATGGGCATGCTGATGCCTGCTCACACTTAATGATAGCTGCCTTGTTGATTGCTCTGAAGCCAATTACTGTGCTAGGTAATTGGGGTTGATTGCTTTGAGGCAAATTATGTCCGCTTACACACCCGGTGCCTTTATTTTTTTGTGTTGGCGCATGAGGTGCCATTATTTTGTGTGGTCTTAAATGATAACATCAAGTTCCTGTTACATGGAGACATTTTACTTCCAATTTCAGTATTTTTTACTGTGACCTTTTTATATTTCACTTAAACTAAAAGTTTTCTTTGGTTCTTTGTGTTTCTGACTTGTGCTGCAGTAACCCATTGAAAGCCCAATTAGAGTACTGTGGTTACAGCTATCACAGTAGTCCTATGAATGTGCTCATTATCTTGTGTGGTCATACAGTAGGTGTCATTGCCATCCATTCTAGCTGTGCTGGAGGAACGACAGTGGGTTGCAGACTTGGGGCTGGGCGGCTGAAGACTGAGGTTCTATTCACAGCTTGCATTGAAATTAGTTGTAGCTGAACAGAGTATTTTTGAACTTCAAACTGGCTGAATCTCTCTTAGAATTGGGCCAGAACTAGGTTTGAAGTCAGTGTGTGTTTATTTTACAAAACATTTTTAAATAAACAAAGCATTTCCTTGCCAAAGCCAGAGCTGTTTTTTGAAACCTGATGAAAGGACACACTTTTTCACTTGTGTTAATACAGCATTCAGTATTGGCAGTATCACTGGTGCTTCATAAGAGTAAATGGTTATTTGTGTGATTGCACAATAGCTTATGTTAGTTGGACCTAAGGACTTTGTGGGTTTATTTTAGGGGATACAATGGAGGTTCTATAATTGCAAAGTTGAGTCAGTGTAATTTTAAGTCACATGAACTCAAAAGGCTGTATTAGTTAAATCTCTCCTGATATCAGACCATTTATAATCACACTGTGTGGACAAAAGTCAACTTAACATCGGCCCTATAAACACATTGTCAATTCAAATTAGTAATTGCATTTTTCAAGGGTTGGTCAGTTTGTCTCATTAACCATTCTCATGCAATTACAAAAACTGCACTAACTATTGTAAATTACAGTGAGACATAAAATGCCACATTTGATAATGAGTCTCTGACACATTTTTTTGTCCACATGCTGACTCTAACAACGTTGACTTAACTAGCCTGATAATGAAAAGTTTGGTCTTACAGTAATTATATGTAACTTATGTGACTAAACAATAATTGGATATGGTTGCCCTCTAAGGCAGCGTGTGAGCTTTCTTTCAGGTGTCATTATCTTCAGTGGTTCAGTGATAAACATCTAACAGAGAAGCTTGTGGGCTCATGCTGTGTTGATTATCTAGAGTGTGTGGTTTTATAAAAAAACAAGGAAGGTAGACGGTAGTTTTCTAGTTTATTCTGATACATTATTTAATTACTAACACTGAAAATCCTGGAACATTTGATATTTTGTCAGTTGAGAAGATAAAAGAGGAAAAAAGACACCTAGTAAAGTTGGTTGTTCAGGAGGAAAATGCTCTGAAGTAAGGAAACATTTATGAAAGTTCTCTGAGCGAGCTTGAAAGACTTGAACATAGTTAATGCCTTGGCAATGCATGCAGCTAGCAAGTGTTTTTGCAGCTAATTGAAAGAGTAAGAAAACAAATCCATTTTGTTTTTCAGGGAATTTGCATTTAGTCAAAAATTTTACCACTTAGTTATTTTACTTTTTGTAGATAATATATGCAAGAAACCTAAAAGCTTCGACTAAGCTTAACTTAACTATGGATGCCTGTTTAGTGGTTAGAAAGGGAGGAAAACTGACATTGTAGGGGATGAAGCAAACATCAAAGGGAGAGTTTTGTGCAGAGGTGGAAATCGACTACGCTAGACTGAGTGAGAAGCAAGAGGGATGAGAAAGAAAGACACAAATAGCCGTGCTAAAGGACTCTCAGAAATGTTTCCACAGGGACGAGGTGGATGTAATATTTAAAGGTACAAGGGGCAGTGGTGTCACCTCCACTAGCTTTTAGACCTCTCTGAATAGCAGTCAAATACTGCCAAATCCCTGGTGCAAAATGGCTGCACAAAAGTAGCGTGACATCAAGTAAAAGCAAAGCATAGGTTATGTGAATATGCAGCCTCTTAGCTAGACTCAGTGTTAGTGCAGCTCCACAGCAACACACGCCCGTTCAGCAACGTCTATCTCAGCGTGAGTTCAACTTCCACTGTTCACACTACATCACTGCAAAATAGTCAATTCAACACAACAAAACCTGTTTTTAGTGAGTTCAGTATGCTTCTCCATAGTACTAGTTCGTTTAAAATAAAAGCTGTTCACACCATGTTAAGTTTAGTCAGTTATGTGCATGGACCTGTGTCCGTTTAGCACCCGGATATTTTACATCAATAGTGCTGATATTTGGGCTTATTGCTGGTTGCTGCATCCCTGACTGTTCATGACACAGAAAACCCATTTGAGTATTGTACTGGTGACATAATGGATTAAACATTTTTATTTATAGCTTTAGCACTTTAGCTTTTTTGTGCCATTTTTAACCTTGAGCAGCAATGTCTAGAGAAGCACTACCAGCATGGTCAGCTTCCAGTTGTGCCAGGTGTCAGATCTGTTTCATTGTTAATGAGGGAAAGAAGCCAGCACTTTGGAAAGATTGACTTCAGGCTGTCTAACAAAGATTTCCCCACCTCTTGACTCCTGAGAAAAATATCTACTGTAAGATGGTTATGTAAAGTACATGGAACATACTTGATATATTTCAGATTCTGCTGTGAAAGTTGGTGGAAGAATCACAAAAATGTATGTATCTAGCTTAGTGCTTCATCTTGAAGTTTCAAACACATACAGACATATACAAAGGCTGAAGTCCATGACTTCTTATCTTGACTTATCTCTGACTTGAAACTCTGTAACATTTCAGTCTTCATCTAAATGACTTACTCCAAAATCCAAGTAAAGCAGTTCTTACTGTCTTATTTGACTTGGGTAAAGTCAGTTTGCATTCCAGTACAATGAGAATTATTGATACGGCAGTTCAAATAGAGTATAGCATGCACACACACACATGCGCACACACACACACACACACACACACACACACACACACACACACACACACACACACACACACACACACACACACACACACACACACACATATTCCAAGACAGATTACTTGAACTTTCAAGCCCCTGGCCCGTGGGACCTTTCAGCGCCTTTCTAATGTCTAGAAAGTTCATAGTGTGTGTGTGTGTGTGTGTGTGTGTGTGCTCTAAGCGTGACAACAGGCCCTTTCATAAAGGTCTTGGCCCTTCATCTACCTTGGGGCTTAGACTGCAAGCTGCCTGCCCCTGGAAAGACCTACATCATTTTTTCTCCTCCTACTGTCTCCTTCCTTTCTGCCTCCCAATCCCCTCTCCCGTTTGCTGTCAACGCAATTCATTTCAAAAGATTTTATTGGCACGGTTTGCCTTGCATCACTTTCGTTTCTTGACCTCTCCCTTTTGTTATTTTCCCTTTTCTTTTTACCTAGTTTCCGTTCATTATATTTCTTTTATTGACAGTTACCCAGCCTATACACCTTAATTTCCCTCCTTTTCTACATCTCTAGCTCGCCTCTCCCTGACTCCTCACATTTTGATTTTTGATCTCTCTAACCTCCTCTCCTTCTGTCTATCTCTGTGCTTTTCTCTCTCTCATGCATACACACACTCATACATATTCTCTTTCTAGGATTATCTCCCTCACACTTGCACACGCTCTCACACCCATGCACACACTTTGGCCCCTGTAAAATCTTGCCATGATATTTACATCTCATGTTAAATGGATGAGCTGAGAGAAGGTGTCTTGTCTCTAGCATTGGATATAGTGAGATAGTGAGGACAGGTTTTGAGATTACATCTCTTATTTGATCTCTATCCTATATTGACAGCTGCTAATCTGAAATTATACCACATTATAAAGCATGTTATGGTGGTGTTGTAGTCAGAATGACTTTATAGTAATATATGGATAGTCTACAAACTGCATAGTCTGACTTTAGCAATTGTATTTCTTAAACAACATGCTATTTCATTCACCAACAGCATTTTTAGAATTTTCTTTTGCACACATTTTGCACGAACAAGGTGAAAAAATGGAAAGTAGGTTAGAGAATGTAAAAGTGGTTCATAGACAGTGCTATTTGGAGTGACCTAAATCATTTAGAAATAGCTGCCAAGTTTATGTCATGTCAAAGTGGATTTAGAATAATAATTTCTGGGAAAGTTGTCTTTTGAGTCACAATCTGACTCAGGTAACTGCTGTAGCTTTTTTCACAAAAAAACAAAACCTTTCAAAAGTAGGTTACTTTTACTACTTGGACAGTGACAGTCCAGACATGATGTAAGTAGGGTGGAGTCTATGTAAACAGCATACAGTGATTATATCCATGTGAATACACTAGTAAGAGTATTGGTAAGCATCCTCACAGTATATAAGGTGGTAAGATATACTGCTACTTGTCATTATTGCTCCAAAGCAAAGAAACTGGAATATTAATGGAACAGCCTGCAAAGTGATCAACACTGGCTATAATTTAAAACACGTTTACAACGCTTATGAGCATTCACCTGGTTGCAATCTTAAAATCAGTTTTAATAGTGTGCGCATATGAACATAGTAGAATTGGCCTAATACCACCTCATGTGTATTTAGTATTTGTTTTTATAGGGAGACAGTGAGGGCCAATGTCACAAAACACAGAATTAATACAACATTATTAGACTAAGTTAGTTTGTAACACACATCCCTAGATTTGCCTTTATTTGAATATGTACAACTCAACAGAAAAGCACATGCAGAACAATACAAAACACAAACATAATAAAAATACCATCAAAAGCTAATCATTTAATAAACTGATCAAGTCTGTGTGTCTTGAAGATGTCAATGGACTCTAATCTCACTTAGAAATGAACCGCACGGCTGTTTTCCCTGTTGCTTGCAGCAGCCACTTTTCTGCTACTTATATGTAAAAGTATTGGGTCTGGATGTAGCTGCATTCGTGCTCCCGAGCCTCTTTCAGACTAAAGTGACTACACCACACCTAACGAAATACAGTTCACTAACACCACAAAATAACCTCCAGCACAACAGACTCCATGTAAGGATAAAAACCAACCACAATATTTTATGTGCTGAAGCCCATCAGGTCAAAGAGAATCAGATGATGTCGCTAGAAAACACAGTGAACAGTTGTTAGTTCACCAGTTAAAAATGACCAACGTTATAAAAATACTATAGTTGTAATGTTATGGCTTTCTGCATGACTTCACCAGCTAATGTGATCCACATTACTATCCTGTGTACCACCGGTATTATATCAAAGTGTTGATTTTAGCCTCCAAGAAATGTCGTAATGTCACAAAGCATAAGATTCCATTTAGATTTGAGGTTTTACCGATACTTAGGTCCACCGTCTTCACTGTCTCAGTTGCTGTAACTCATGTGACCCTCATCATATTGAATAATGCAACACAACGGCACAGGACAACTCGACAGTGAAAAACCAATTCACTACAACATAGTTACTTACTGTGGGCAAACTGTTATGAAGTGTGGCAACAATATCATTATAATATGCAGGCTAGCGCACTGACTGTTTTGTTATCATCCAATAATGTTACATTTAGCTGTGCTGACATTGCTGAGACACTGGAGAAAGACACGCAGATAGAGTAGTGGGGGTTGACCCCCACTAGTTTTCAGCACGTCGGGTGACGCTTTCTCTTGGTGAGTCTGTATATAGCCGCTTTCACACTGCCTTATTTTACGGGAGGATTGTACTAATATATGGCTCGCTGCATTGTCTGAAAGGTAATGTTATGGCCCCACCAAGGGTGTTTGATTTGGTCTGTCTCTGAGCCGGGAACGTTGGTAGTAACGGAGCAGCTGGAGGAACATGTCTGTGTGAAAAAGACACAGGATCTCTGTATTCAAGCTGTTGTGCTTTGGATTTGGCTCACTCATGAGTTTGAACTGAGCACGCGTACGAGCACACACATGGTTGCAATCTTAAAACCGCACCGCTAGAGGCAGCTGAAAACTACCCCTTTAACTGAAACAAGGTTCACATATACTCCCTGTCAAAAGACCAATAATGAAAAAAGAATTAGGACACTATAGACCAAGTTTTCCTGTATATTAGCATATTATTACAAAACCTAACCACTTCCTTCCACGGGATATTTAACAACGATGAGAAGTTATACAGTGCTTTGAAATACAGATGAATATTGATAATTATGTACAGTCAGTGCATGTCTGTTATTCGCTTTTTGTGGAAAACGCTGTACTATGTTCAATCACAAATTCCCTCTTTTACTCAAAGATGAACACAGATAATGTAATTGAATGGATTAATGTCTTTGGATTGGTTTGTGGCACGCACAGTAATTCATGTGGAAATACCTATAGACTCAAATAGTGAGAATGCATTGCCATGATGGTCCTACTTCATGCACTCAGAATGTAGGATTGAAATGCTCCTTGCCAGATAGACGCTCGAGTGGTGTACATGATTTAGTGTCTCCTGTTAATGTCTCGCTCTCTCGCGCTCTCTCTCCATCACTCAGCCTCTGTCTCTCCTTTACGTCTGCCTTGTTGTTGACTTCTCTCTGCTGTTTCGCTCTGCTGCGCTGTCTCCTTGTCTGTCTCGTAGTCACCTTGAGATTCTGAGTGTCCATTAAGGCTTTCAACTTTTCTGAAGCGCAGTGCTTTCAAAGCTTCTCTGGGTTTACATTATTTTCACCCACGGCTGGCTACTCTCATCCCAACATAAAAAAACACCACCAAACACATACACAAGGGTCACAATATTGAGTATAAAACTCAATGGGTAATTTTAATGGTTTGTCTGCCTCCATTTCCTGTGATTGAATGTTTTTTTTCCCACATTGGCCATTGGAAGTACTCAATCTCCCATAGCTACTGCTATTTTGTTCTACATGTAAATCTGACAAATAATTATTGACCCCAGGACAGGGGAATTGATAACATATGTGTCATTGTGCATCAGTAGCAAGAGTGTGAATAAAATGTTTTCTTGCATTTGCAGTGAAATTGTTTTTTTGTCTCTATTAGTCGTGCCTTTTGCAGGATAGCGTGGACATACATACACATCCACACAAAATAGATCAGGAACAATGGAAAGCCAGAAGTATTGAATCCTGCTTGTGTTGGGTGTGTGTGTGTGTGTGCTGTCCTGTCAGCTTTTCAAAGCAGCGGCCAGTAGATTGGTTTGTCATGTTGCTGACTGGGTGCTTCAGTTTTTATCCAGGGCAAAGCCTTTTTTCTCTGCCACACACACACACACACACTCACAAAAACGGTGGGTTTGTCTGTCTGTGCTGGCTCAAACGGCTGTCCTGGTTTCAGAATAGCCATTTGTCAAAGTCACTCTCTTTATGTGCTGGAAAGTTATGTGGGCCTTTCTTTTTCTCTGCGTGTGTCTGTCTTTGTTTGCGTGTGTGTGTAAATATCTGCCTCTGACTTTCCTTTTCATACACCTGTTTTTCCTGGCCTCTTTGTGTTGTGTGTTTACAGTTTGTGTGGGTTGACACACATGGTGTTCTGCAGTAGTTAGGTATAAATGTGAGTGTTTAGTGATATGCATTCTATGCAGGAAGGTTGTCAAAATATAGTGAAATGACTGGGGAAGCCTTTACTCATATTTTAATGTATTGACATGATTACAACGACAAAAAAATATATTTAATTTATAAATATTTATATTTGAAACATACTGCTTTAGGGTGGATTTGTTCCTGTTTAATGTGGTTAAACCTTCATTGTCCACCCAACCAACCTTGTCATAAAATTATAATATAATACTCAATAAAGTTTGTTATTAACTGGCCATGCATCATTAAAAGTGCACAAGACCTCAACTCGTTTCCTCTTAATTGAGATCATATAAATACCAATAATAATAATAATAATATCGCTACACACAGCCAAGCATATGTGCACGTAGACACATGAAAAAAAGTGTTTTTAGACCTACATTCTGCCACCTGTGTGAATGCATTCACCTGTATGTGTGTGGATGGGTAGGTTTGTCTGCATGCGTGCCCTTTTGTTTATTGATATATGCCTTCATAAATTAAAATGTTTAGGTATGTGTGACTGGAATTGGGTATTGTATGAATATAATCCCAATATAAGTTAATGTGAATCTATTAAAATATTATCTTTATGAACCATCTGCGTGCGTGCGAGGGTGCATGATCACTATGTGTCTCTAAAATCATATTAAATAAGGGCAAGAAGCATATGTAGTGAGGAAGTTACACAGATGGATACTGAAAACAAATTTGGCTGGTGCTCTCATGTAGAGAACCTAAAGTGCAGACACAAACAAATTCAGATGCTGCATTACTCCTATAGATAATCATTTTACTCTGTGGGACAATATCAATTCCATTTCAATCATTTTTAGTGTTCGAGCAGTCAGTGCAATACAGAGATTTGCATGACGACTCATCAAGTAAATGAGTTTTAAATGAATTGAATGAAGAGATAGAGATGTATCCTAAACGCAGATAGAAAAACAGAGATTAGCATACCACTGTTGCACTAACAGCTCTTCAGCTTTTACCTAGGAGTCAGTTGTAAGCATCAGGGAGTGTGTGCGCGTCTGTGTAGTACAGTACAGCCATCAGCCAGCTGCTCCCCAATTATACAAATGGAGCTCTGAACAGGTGGAGGATGTAGGAGGATTTCACTCGACCATCTATGTCTGTCACAAACATAAGGACAAACTATACGTCCAGTGAATAAACTGTATGTACAGAGAAAAACAAAACAGGTAATGTGCATGTGCGGATGGAAGCATGAATTTGTACTTTTAAAATGATATTTGCAGCCCAGATACAGACTACACACAAGAACTTGAAGTCTGCACGTTGGTTTATATTTTGCATTTGAATTTATTTCTGGTGTTTGAGTACACCTTGCTGTGCGTGCTCCCTTGTGAGTGTCTGTTTAAGAATTTGTGTGTGCGCATCCATAGAGCTCTGCCAAAATACACACAAACAACCCTCTGTGTACATAGCTCATTAGCAGTGGGGGGGGGCATACCAGTGTGTGTGTGTGTGTGTGTGTGTGTGTGTGTGTGTGTCTATATATGTGTTGATTGATGGGGTCACAGCAGGGTGTCAGCCCTACTTACAACTCCTCCCTTCTCCCCTCGGCTCCTGTTCCTCCCTCCCATCGCTCTGTTCCATCCTCGTTTAATCTGGCAGCGGAGGCGAAGGAGAGCGGAAGCGAGAGTCACCAAGGGACACTGCTCATCTTCAAACATCGCACTCATGCCTCCTTTTCCCCTCTCGTCACTGTGTCTCTTTACTTTGCCCTCACTTCTCTCTCCTCCCCACTCACTCCATTCTCTACTCCCCACAGTTTTGTCTCCGTTTTAACTTCTCCCGCCTCCCTTGTCTTCCTCAGAGACAGAGCGTACAACCCCGGTGATGCAAGACACCTTGTCATCTTTGTTTTGTGTTACACACTTTTTCCCCCCACTTTTGTCTGAATTGGAACTCATCAGTTGTGTTTTTTTCTTCTGCATTTGAACTTATTTCAAATCTAAAATACCATTGGGAATGTCACAAAGACAGACCCAGCCTCATATATGGGTCTCTGTTTGACACATTTTTTTTCCTTCTGTCTGGATCGCTTCTCTGTCTGATACCCTTCAACCTTCAACCTACCCTTTCCACTCCCTTATTCTCATTTCAGGTGTGTTTCAGGTTTTCTTTCACCTGAACTTGTCAACTGTCACTTTCCTAAAGGCTACAAGGGAAGAAGAAACTATAAATCTAAAAATCTATAAATCCCTGTGAGCGTGAGGGAAAATGGCCACATGTGTCGACACAAAGGGGGAAAGAGTGATATGTAAACAGAGAGACAGAAAGACAAACAGAGACATGTTGGAGAGAAAGACTATAAATGATAACTAAATAAACATTGTTTGCATGCCTTTTTAATAGTAGTGACCCATGAATTTAAAAGTAAAACAGAAGCCTGTTTTGTTTTCATGGTCCTCATTCATACTGGTGTGTTGTACCATCTCTTTCTTCACTTTTCTCAAACACACTGGTAGTGTGCAGCTTTCATTGAATGGCTATTCATACAACTTATTCATATCAGCACAATGTTTTTGAATTGGCTGTCTGGAGGACAGGTAGTTTTACTTTTGAGCTGTTTTCTTTCCCTGGAAAATTGGAAAAAAATAATGTCCTACTTCATGCATAGGCTTAAATTCATACCTACAACAAAGCTGAAGAGAGCCGTAAAACCTCTCTAGGTCTGAGTTATACACGGCCCGACAGCTTCTACATGCAAGTTTGCAAACGTTATTTGTCTGAAACAAATGAAAACACATTTACAAATTCAATTTGTCTCACTGTCGCTTTGCTACTTCATTAACTAATTGAGTGTTCATGATTATTTCTGAAGGCTTTACCAAACACAATCAATCAGCAGATTAGTGTGTATATTAGTGTGTGTGTGTGGTTTGAAGGAAGTGTCATTGTGTCAGTGTTTGGACTTTTGTATTGTGTGTGTGTGTGTGTGTGTGTGTTTGTGTTAAAAGAAAATGAATAAGGGGCGAGTGAGGCTATTGTGTGGAGTGAATGACTACGTAGAGACCACCACCACAGCTGATGAACACACACTCACACGCACACACACACTCTCTCTCTGGAAAAAACACTAAAACACTTGACCTCTCACCCCACCTCCTCTTGAGCCAAGTCATTTTATTGGCTTTCCATCTTTTTGCCCCGACCAGTCCAAACAAACGGGCTCTTTGTTTATGAACTCTGGCTTTGTTACTGTGTCAATCTACTGCTGGCTGGTGCGCCTGAAAGTGTGTGTGTGTGTGTGTGTGTCATGCTGGCATGCGTGTTTTTGTGTGACTTTGTCAGGAAACCAACATAAACACACACAAAGAGAAAGTGGCTTTTGATTGTCTTCCTGTGCTAATGTTAAACAAAGGCTTAACTAAAGCCAGCAGTAGCGCAGTAGAGAGAGCGCAGCACTGACTTCCAGAGAGACACTGTGACAGTTGGGAGACAGAGACGCAGGCAACAGTCAAACATCCAGACAGTCAAGAAGGCAGGGGAGTAAACACATTGAGAATGTGTGTTTGGAGAGGAGATTTACGATCAGATAGCCTTAGTTAAACACTCTTTCTTCAGAGTATAGAGTATAGGAAATAGAGAGTAAAATAAGTAGACAGGCAAGTAGCTGAGAGAGAGAGAGAGAGACAGAGAGAGAGGCACAAATGAGTGTTGTGGGAGGAATGGACATGAACAATGAAGAAATATATAGAGGGGCAAATCGGCAATAATCAAACTTTATTGTTGCTATGGGAACAATGACTAAGAGAGTTGGGTGGGAGAATAGATTCAGAAGACTTGAGTAATGATGGAGTGTGGGCACACCTACATACGTGTGAGAGATCTTGTCTGAACATGTTTTTTTTTGTGTATGTGCAAAATATGGTCTTTATAGCTATAGTATTACCAAGTACAAGTGTGTATATGTGTGTAAGTGAAATAAACATGAACGTATAATTTTCTGTTTGCATATTTGTGTATATGATTGCATGTCTACATTTGCAGAAGACTCTAATAACATCCTCCTACCTCCAACCCAACTGACTTCTCCTCAGGTGATTATCCTCTGAAACTAATAAAAATGGAAAAAGGTAATTTGATGAATGAGAGAAAATGAGAAAGAGGGTCTCTCTTATCTGAAGGATGAAAGGAAAAAGGGGAGCAGAAATCTATATTTAGCTTTATTATTGTTAAGAGAACAATATGCAGGCAGATTGTAGATCAAGGTTGCCTGTTCACACTGGGACTTCATTCTAAATCAGGGAGGAATTTTTAATTAAACAAGCAAGTATGGAAAGACAGCATGTCAGGGAAATAATTTCATAGATATTGCTGGCAAAATTTTAGTATCAGAACAACTGTTCAAATGCAGTTCTAGTTCAGACATGCTTTATATATCATTGTTTTTTTTAGTTTTTTTTAGTAAACTTATATTTTTCCATGCCTTTGTGTACCTTTTGACTTTTAAAGATTTTGATATTATAAAAGGGATGTGCTGCTTCATTAGTTTAATATTCCATGAAATTAATTTCTTCAGATAATTTTGACATTACAGTGTTTAACACTGATGAGGAAAGATTCATTTGGTGTAAGACCTGTACAATGTCTTTGACAGTATAGTCAGGGTTTGGCTTCTCATCCACCATTATATAAATACAAGTGGTGAAATGGTGATTCAGTCTCGTCACCTTATATCTGTGTCTCCTTTCTTCCACAATGTGCAATTTACTTACTTTTGCTTTAGCACATAAACACTTTTTCTATGTATCTCTCTACTTATCCTCCTTATTTCCTCTTGTTCTTCCCTTTATTTGTATCTGTCTCTCTTTAACAGTTGCTTTTCAGTGGAGGATTCATTATAGTTGTGACAGCCTTAAAATTGTCTGAAATGGAAAGCAACAATTGAAAGGCTTCGTGAAAGGAGATAGGTGTGTGAGGAAAAACGTTTTATTTTTCAAAGTAAAGCAATACTCTTGTCACTCTTAGCATATAGGTGCGTGTGTGTGTAGCATTTAAATGGTATTCTGTCTGGTGTATTGTACACATCACACTCTACCTTTGCCTCTTGGGAGTTTACATTTAATGATTTAATTCTGCACTGAAGCGGACATTAAAGTGCCTGACACGCTTGGGGCAGCGCCGCAGCATTATTGTTTCATGTTGATCTGGAGAAGGAGAACAACAACTGTTTGCTTGACTTTACTGCACTGAACTAAAATAACAGTGTACCGACTCAGAATAGATCAACACTATTCCACTGATCTTATACCCTGCAGGTGTGTTTTGCAATTGTTCTTTGTCAACTGAGAAAAGACCGATAATGGTTTTGAAGTTATTACGCTGATAGCCTATAATGCTGTGAAAACATCAACCTGATCACCTTATTATCAGGTTATTACCCCCTTTTATTTCACCATATTACCATTTTAAAAAATCTAAACATTGCTCTGAGCATTTTATTGTTAGGTTACCATGTTGTTACCAAAATCTTACTATAATATTACTAAATATCATTGCCTGCTTGTTATCTTTAAATGTGTTTCTCCATTATTCCCCTTTGTTTTGGACCCTGTTACATTTTAGTCTAATATTGCTCAGATATGCCACTATTACCATCTTATTACTAAAGCTGTGAAGTGCTACCAGCAGATAATCTCTCCGTGCTTGAATTATAATTTGTGGTTGTTTTGGTAATTCATTTCTTCATCCATTCCACCCAGGTAGCGATCCATTCGTTCCTCGGTACAATCATCCCATCAGCAAAGCATGTTTCAGATTGTCTGCTGTGTAGTGAATACCTTACAGACAATCAATAAGACTTTAATTCATCGTTCAAAGATAATTTCATGCTCTCAGAAGCCCATTGGTTATATTAATACATCTATTAAGGCACTGGGCTATGAACTTAATATTACTCAGCCTCAAAGGGGAGTGGAAGAGGTAGAGAGAGAGCAAAGTGAAGAGTGCCATGACCAAGGCTTTTTCTGCATGTTAAATGAGAGTTTAAACTGTTAATCATCTTAGTTAGCTTCCCTCTCAGATGGGGTCCAGCACTCTAATGGCTAATAGGACTCTATAACACTCTCTGAACTGCCAGAGGAAACAGGCAGTTCAGCTGCAGACCTGAGTGCAGACTGCTCTTCCTTTTGAACTTGTGCTGCACAGAAATGACAGCAACAACCTTGTTCACCTTCCACTGTTGTTTGTGTCTGAATGTGGGTTAGGGTTTTCTATAAACATCCATGTGAACCTGCGTATTCAACTATGAGGAGGAAAACAAACTAAACCACTTGTTTCAAAAACTGGACAATTGTGCTAAAAACAATGCTGCCCGTTTGTAGGTTGCTTACAATTTTGCCTAACAAAGGAATACTGTGTAGTCTTAGGAGTGCCTCTTTCCTGTTAGGTGCTGGCCCCATGTCTGATTTACAATGTTATCTGTAGATGGCACAGATATAAATGGCGATGTAGAGGCAAACTATTGAGAACGAAGTGGGGGGGGGATAAATGGCACACTAAAGGAAAAAGCTTAAAACGTTATCAGAGAGAAAATACTTGGTGAAAAGAGTTGTGGGAGGAACAGACATGAACAATAATGAAGCATGAAAGTCCTGATGATTGATGAGTGATCTTCCACAGCAGATAATGACAGCTATCACTTTTTTGACTTGATGGCTTCAGGCCTTTTTTTTTAGCTTTTTTCTTTCACTGCACTTTGCGTTTACTTTTTCTCCCCAGTTTTCAGAATTTAAATGCAGTCGCTGTGTGACAATGTGCTGGCAGACAGATGTTTTGGGAATAGCTCGTATGAGTGAATGATTGATGAGTGATATGTGCGCTTTTTTGCCGTTTCTTTTCGTCACAGCGGTTCTTAAAGGCTCACTTGGAAAGTCAAGGAGATTTTTACAATACGGTTACATCTGTCTCTGTTTCTACAGTGGTTTATGGCATTTACATTATATAATTCTGGTCATGATTGAAGGAAGAAATTAGTAGTCCAAGCTGCTTTCTGTGTGTGTAAGCTTTTTTTAAGGAATGAAACCAGAGAAAGGAGTGCATTCATCTTGGTGGTGAAAGGTGGGGCGGAGCTCGAAGTACTGCAGGGTTAGGTAGTGTGATTGTGTGTGTGTGTGTGTGTGTGTGTGTAAGAGAGAGACTGTTTGCTGGTAGTGTGTACTGTATGTGTGGTTTACACGTGATCTAAGGGCTTTCTGCCCGTCATATTTTACTCTGATCTTGTTGAAGTGAGTGTGTGATGAGAGGTTGTGTGGTCTCTTGTCAAAGGTCTTTGACTGATGTAGTGTGAGGGTCAGCCGAGTAACACTGATAATGAAAGAAATAGGGCACCGTGTGTGTGTGTGTGTGTGTGTGTGTGCGTGTTCTTGAGTCCTGACCTGTGAGAGACAGAACAGAGTCACAGCAACAGGAGGTCTTCCTCACTCTTACAAAGCCACACACCTGGCTCCCATTACACACTAGTTTGCACACGATCATAGTCAGTCTCTCTCTCTATCTGTCTGTCTTTCTCTCTCTCTCTCTGTCTCCGTCTCTCGCTCAGCCCATCATGCTGTGTAGTTGCAGTTTGAGCCATCAGACACCATAATGGAAGCACTTTCACATTCGCTTCAAGGCACTGTTGACCACTTAGAAATACACATACACACACACAAATACTCTAAAAGAGGCAGCCACGCAAACACCACACACCCCGCCTGAGCCTTAAGTCCAGGCCTTTACAAAATTACAGACCACTTTAACCCTTTATTGAGTGACAGTGGGCAATTTAGCTTTTCTAATGTCACTAAAGTACATCACACACACACACACACACACACACACACATACAGACACACACAAAACAGGACGTGCTTTCAGACACACAGAAAGCAAGCTGCAGTGTTTTAGTTGTTCAGTAGAAAGCTTAAATTATTCTGTGCTGCATGTGTTGTAGTATAATTTTAGTCTTTTAAATATTTGTTAATGTTAAACTATATGTCATATTGCCCTGCTACATGAGTGGAGTGGATAATTTTACACCATTACAAGGCTGCTTTTAATTAAAACCCTGGGCTGATATGTTCACCGTTACTAGCTTATTGGCATGTATGTCAGCCAATAAGTAACAAGAAATTGCTGAACAAGTATGTTTGATCTGTCATTACATACTGTGGTTGTCCACCAGCAAGTGTTATTTTCCAACTTTAGAGTACATCTTAGTCATAACTCTTGTTAAAAATATTTACGGGGATTCTTATCAGTGTTGGGGTTTTTTTCTATGCCATCCGTATATTTTTATTATATGGATACTGGCTGATTTATTGTCAGATTTATTTAACTTTAAAATTTTCCTTTCTGTTCTGGCTTCAAAGTCTAGAATTGATAGATAAAATTTTTTGCCTTTGGTGTCCAATTTCAACTATAAAGGCATAACCTTTACCTCACCCGTGTCCCCCAACCTTATACAAGTGCAATACTAAATCACTGAAGTAACCCTATAAACTTTTCTAAATATTTTCATGAACAGATATTTTAACTAAAGTATTAGTTAAGTAGTGAGTGTGAGAGAGAAAGAGACTGAGGAGAGATTCATGGATATGTAGTTAGCTTACACAAGAGAAACAGACAAAGCTAAACAGAGGGTAAAGAGAGAGAAATGGTGGAGGCATGTAGTACCATAAGTGTAGGTATACATTAGCCAGCCATTACCAACGGGAGATGTTGACACAGGCCCCTGACCCACTGCCTGCTACACACAGAAAACACATGCTTTCACACAGTGGCAGCAACACCCGAGATTCCTCACAGATCAATTACCTCTGTATGGGTGTTGTAAGGAAAAGAGAGACAAGTGTGTGCCTGTGTGTCTGTCTCTGTAAAAGGAATGTATTCATTCTGACTTCCCAAAGCAGAGCAGACCATGCAGGTTTCTCTCAAAGAATACATAGCATGGTGTTTCTAGCACGCACGCACACACACATGCACACGCATGCACGCGTGCGCACACACACACGTAGAAGAACACACATGAGACATACCAGGGCACTTTGTGATTGGGCTTAATGACCTTAGGAACAACAAAAGGCCTTTCAGCTTTCTTGTTTGGCTGTCGTTTGCTGCTTTGCTCATTAACTCCCACAGGAAGTTGTTAAAGGCAAAAATCCATCCTGATAGGTCAATAGCAGCTGAAAAGGTTCCCAAAACCAGGAGGTAATCAGTTGCTGATTATCAACATGATGCCAAGTGTAATTAGGCTTTTCTTTTCTTTTTTTTCTGCTGTGTTTGTGATTATACTTTACTTTTTGCCTATTTGCAAACAATGAGCTGCACACGATAAAGAATACATTGTTGTTCCTGATTTAAAACGGTTTAAAACTGTTTGATCTTTTGAATCTGGAGCTTTGTACAATGACTCTCCAAACTGTAATGCATTGAGATGCTGCAGTCTCTTTTTTAACTCTTTGCATCACAGTTTAAAAGAACAGCTTGTGAGCTATAAACCCCTCTGGATTTGTGTGTTTACTCAAACCTGCACTTTTTCCACACAAAGCCAACTCATGTCTGATATGCACACAGCGTTTGTTCATGTCTACTTGTTCTATGGCAGGGGTTTTCAAAGTCTGAGACTATGGGCCTCCCCTCAGACAAAGCTTGGTAAAGGGCATGTGGGCTATTCTATGTGATCTCCTTTTAATAACTAATGCAATATGTAATGTAATACTGTTTCACTTCCATTCATTGAGCCTCCCCTGAAACTGTTTGGAGCCCCCCCTCGGGAGGCCCGCCTCACACTTTGAAAACTGTTCCTGTTCCATGGCATCGGGTTGAGTTAGAGCCTCTGAATTATTGAAAAGTCAAGATGTTTTGATGAGCCGAGGTTTAATAGCGTTTTTGATTTTCTTTTCTAACTGATTTCTAACTGATTGTCCTTCTAGCTGTGGAGAAGGAGAGCCCCCCTTTCATAATGGCTTACAGACTTCCACAAAGATCTTACACTCTTAAAACTTTAAATGTTTTTATACTTTTTCAGGCTAAGCGAATTAAAAGAATTAAAGGACTTTTAAAAGTAAACTTGTTGCTGTTGTCTCATTCCCTCCCTCTTTTTTTTCCAAAAACAGCTGCTTATAACGAATAGTGAGTGAGTGTGTCTCAAACTGACAGTAGTAGTTGTTTTTGGGACGTGCTGGTAGTGTGTCACACCTAGATGTACACATCAGTACACACCGATACTCACGTGCACATGAAAGCTCAGAGACGGTAAAAATTCATTAGCACATACACGCACAGTTCCTGGTGCAGATGCAAACACACATTTGTACTATTCTCAACATCTTAGACAGAAATGTCATACGCACTCTGTTTTTCATTGCCTTGATCAGCTCAAACAAGCACAGGGTTGTTAAAATTTCTGGACAGCAGAAGCCTGTGAGAGATGGTAAAGATAAGACACACACACACACACACACACACACACACACACAAACGCACTTGGAGTAACGATAAGGCATCTTGCATGCACACACACGCGGTAACGATAAAGCATCACTTACAAGACTTTCAGAACAGATGCGAGCAGGGCCAGAATTGATAAGCAGTGGTATCCTGGGGGAAATGTAAATAATGCTACCCTATACACAGAGCGACCAAAAGTTTTTAGAAGTGTAGATCACTATTTGAATGAGTACCAGAGAGATCAGAGTGATGCACAGTGAGAAAGAGAGAGCAGTAAGAGAGGGCGAATAAGCCTAAGCAAAAGAGGGACTGTAAGGGAGCGCCAAGAGAGGCATGCAGAGTTAGAGCAGGCGCAATGACATTAAGTGTGAAATATTTTGAGGAGATGAAAAAGCAAGTAAATATTCTGGAGAGGGACGAGAAGAAGCAAGTGAATTTCTCAGCCCGCTGTGAATGTCTGGTTTGAATATATGGCCCATTTGTCTCACTTCAGATGCTGAAAAATTCTCTTCGTGTGTCTCTCGTCGTCTCTCTCCCCTCTTTCCACATTTCTCTCTCCTGTCGCTCTGCATTTTGACTGTAAAAGTAATTTTTCTGTATTTATATTTCACTCAATCTTATTCTGTTCTTCTCAGACTGTCTCTCTCTCGCACACACACACACACACACACACACACACACACACACACACACACACACACACACACACACACACACACACAAAAACACATCTCGGTTTTGACACAAGCCAGACAGAGCAATTATGGTCAATATATTCTAGTGGTTCTGTGTCTCATCACCCCTGATTGTTTTAAACAAGACATTGCCTCACTGGGTCTGTCCCCATCATTGTGAACATAAAACAGTGATTTAGCCCTCTTGCTCCCAACTGATGCCTGTAAATGTAGCCATCAAAGATTTACATTTTTTACCCATTTATTGCCTGGTTGTATACTTTAGTGTTTTGTAAATCCTGCCATGGTGACTGTGTGGAGAGATGTAGTGGTGTAAAATACACCTGCATTGAATTACCTTGTCACAGTTGAATTATATGTCACATGGTGATGAGAGCTGTCCTGGAAATAGAAGCAGTCTAGTCTAACAACTGTAATTGTTTCTGAGAGCTTGGAGTGCAGTATTTAATAATCTAACAAAATGCTGTCTTGTTTCTCTTTGTCTTTTTTTTTCTTTTCTCCTCACTGGTTCCTGTTCTCCTCTGTGTCTGCCCCTCTCCTGCTGAAATCATCCTCAGGTAAGAACATTTCCTATAATAAAAGCTTACGTGTCAGCTCGGATGCAGAAATAGCAGTAGAGAGACTTTTCACCGTCCACAACTGAGATTAATTTGATTTTCAAATCTAGCAACGCTGTTCCAATGGAGACCCAGGCTGAGAAACCTCTATGGCCTTGTAGGATAGAGGAATCTCAATGCTGTAAATGTGCACAGCACATCTGCTAAAAAGATGCAGTGTAGGTTGCTTGTATATTATTTGCATGTGCATAATAATGCATTTATAATTGTCTTTGCCAAAACACTGGCATATTTTTTTCCAGTCCAGGAAAATGACACCTTTTATACTGCACGAAAGTCACAGGGAAGAGATTGGGGTCGATGGTTGGGCGTCCAAAGCACATCATTGTAACTTTTCAGGTTTAAACTAAAACACTTGGCAAAGCCAGGAGAAGGTCCATTATTGTGTCCTGTCTAAAGGCAGAGTTGACTTTCATGATATTTTTTTATATTTAGCCAAGACTATAATCTAACTTTAATCACATTTTTTTCTGCTGTCTTAACTATAACCATAAAGTCTTACTCAGGCTTCATATACCATGAAATAATATTCATGGAAGAACAAATATGCAAACATTATGCTGAATTACATTTTCTACAAAACCTACACAATAAATCTGATAATGCAAGTGAGATGTGTTTGTAAACAAATGTCGGAGACAGCGTTGGCAGCTGGGACTTCTTATTGTTGCACTGGTAAGATCTTACATTCATTTATACATGTAGAGAAATATTTAATGTACAGTACCCCCATCTTTTTATTGTTACCCAATAGTGTTGCTGTTTAAGCAGAGCATCTTCTCCATGCCATGTATCCCACCGTGTGATATGACCGGACCTTATGTCCCTCATATCTTGAGCCTCGCCAAAGCCAAATTCCCATTAACTCTGGGCGTTATGGTAGCACAGTATTGAATCTTGTTAGATGACAGCGACTGAGAGATACAGTTTTCTGATTCTCAGAGAAATGGCTTTGGACAGGAACAGTGGTTCTCGATCTCCAATTCCCCTCGGGGTGCGTTAAGTTTTTGTTCCAGCTTATCCCTCCATCTAGTCGACTCAATTGTGCTGTTCAGTGAACAGTGAAATGGACTTAGCAGCTCCTCAGTACTGTCAGGTGTGTTTGTTCTTTGAAATAAATGAACAGATGGCTCACAAACCAGCAATGGGTCATGAAGGCTAGAGCTCTGTGTGTGTGCATGTGTGTGTGTGTGTGTGTGTCGTTTATGTGTGTCCATGCATGTTGCAAGTGTCTGTATATAAAGTTGCGTGTGTGTGTGTGTGTTTGCATTTAGGCCAGTGCAGTTGGTGTTTTGGCATTCTGGTATTTGGCTAAGCTTTGAGTTTTGGACTGTGAGGTCTGGCAGAGAAGGGGAAGGCGAATATGAGGAAGAGAAAGGGGATCAACAAAGAAGAAAAAAAGGCATCTCTGGGAACATAGTATCTGAAAAAGAGGGCATATTGGGGTATAATGAAAAGAAGAAGAAGAGGAAGGAAATGAAATGACATGAAAGGTTTCCAGGTGTGCAAAGCTGTGGGGTGGAAACAAGATAGGAAAAATAGAAATAGACATAAAAAGAGAATAGGTGGAATTCATAGAGGTGATAATGAAGAGAGAGAAGATGAGGACAAGGAAAACAAAGGTTTTAGATATGATTAACGAAAAGAAAGGGGTTAATGGATCCATACTTTAGGGATGCAGAAAGTGGGGCAAGGACATGAAGCAAGGAGAAAGAAAGAAGCAAGCTTAGAGTGATGATGGTGTACACTATTTACAGAGAATGAAAGTGAAATAAACATAGGTAGATGCAAGGATGATAAGGTGAACATTGGTTGAGTAGATTTGACATCTTTACAAAAAGAGATTTACAGTACGGAGATATGGGTCAAAAGAAGACAGAAAGAAATAAATGGCCCAAAAAGGGCAATTGAGGTAAACCAGAAAATTGAGGGGCATTGGAGGAAGTTAAGACAGATCACAAAGAAAGGGCAGCATTAGAATGAGCTGCACAGTGGGGGCGACGTATGATCATTGGAGATGGAGAGAAGGAGATGAGGGTTTTTCTCCGAGCAAAAAAACCCCCCAAAAAAACAATCAAAGAGACAAATTCCTGCTTTGAAGATAATATGCGGAATAGAGACGATGTAGGCTAGACCATAGATAGATGGACAAAGAAAATGTGAGTACAGACAGAAGGTGTGGAGACAGCCCTGACATGAAGAGCAAGTGACCCAAACAGAAGTTTAATTAGCATATGTAAATTGCAGCTGCCTCTCCTGTGCCAGCTCTCTCGTCTTTCCATCCTCCTTTTCACCTCTCTGTCTCACCTTTTTCTTTCATTACTCTAACCCATCACCTACTCATCCTCTTTTCTCTGGCCTCCTAATCTCTTCTTGTTTCCTCTCTATCCTATTTGCACTGTCACCCTCTACAGTTCCTTTTATTTACTCTCTCTCTTTCTGGTCACCTTTTGATTTAGTCCCTGAAACCTCCATTTTTCCCCCTCCTCCTCTCGCCTTCATACCTGCCTTCTCATTCCTTTCTTTCCTTAAGGTTTCCTCATTTGCTGTCTACTCTCTCTTTCTCTCTTTCCATTTGCCAGGCAGATAATATTGGCAGTTTGCTAAGCAATTGTTGACGGTATTATGGCACACTTGACTGGGATATTTATGTGGTCTGTAATCTAAGCCTGTGAATAAACCAGCCAAACTATGAGCTAGCCAACCAAACAGGGCAGCTTTTCAGCTTTGCTTCTTTCTACTGAACTACAGTATAAGGAAAACCTGGTCACCTTGAGCCTAACAAATGCAACTCATACACACACACTAAAGTACACACGTAACGCAGCTGACCCTGTATTGATACCATGACCCTCGCAATAATGCTGAACCATCTCTATCTTTCCCCCTATTTTCTCTCCTCTCTCTCTCTCCTCAGCGTTGACACCCTGTTTTCCTGTTTCCTTCCTTCCTAACTGCCTGGCTCACTGCCTAAATACACCTCATCTTCACTTTGAATTTGAGTTTTTTTCTACTCTGTTTGAATCAAAGCAACCGTTTATGCTGAATCAGCATCATATGTACTGTATTTTGAAAGATACAGTTACGTTACACTAACGTTACGTGTTGTCAGCAGCTAAAGTGGTAACACAGAAGATAAGGGAGAAGATAAAGAAGGTCTGGCTTTGGATCGCTGGCCAGTTAATGTTAGCTGTATTGCTGGCTTTTGTTTTCATAAAGAGATGTCACTTCTCGTCAACCGACCAATCATAGCCTGGATGAGGTGGAACATTAGAAAAAAGTTTGACATGCTGCAGCAAATCATTAAATGTTGAACAATATGATTACTGACAAGTTAATACTTAACATTAACAAATTAGAGACCAATATAGATAATTTTTTATTGCACAAGGATTAAATAAATAAAAACAACCCACAGAAATGAAACATCTGTAATTGGATTTAATATTCAACGAGTGGTAAAATAGTATACTATTATATGAAATTATAATGAATATAGTAATTAATATATTAACATTAAACTAACAGTATACTATTAACTGAACATTATACTATTTATTTAATGTTATGATTATACACACATTATACACTAATACACTCATTTACACTAGTTCTTCTTCCAGGTTGTGGATAGAGTCTGTGCAGTGGACACATGTAGATTTAGATCCAGGATGCCAGTGTGCCAATATTTATAGTATTAATTAATAGTATATATTTATACCCGAATCCCTTGTTCTGTTTAGCATCTTACTAAAGTTATTGTTATAAATATTGTTTATTGTTTATCTTTGTTCAAGTTGAGAAAAACACATTTCAAAATGTCAGTATTTTGCAAGCAGACCCATAGTACTATTTGTTCCATTATAATCGAATTGCAATGGTAATATTGTACATAATAATCGCAATATGACTTTTTCTCCAAATCCTGCAGCCCTATTTTGATGGAATGGGTATTGAGGGCCGATCTTAAATTAGTAGACCCTGACTGGTCAGAACCATAATGGGGGTAATTTAACAATTCGATCAACATTAACACAAGTTATCAGATTGAGCAACTACTTAGTTATTAACTTTAGAAAGCCTCAATTAACAGTACTAGTGTTGACAAAATCTTAGCAAAACCCATCCCTGCTGAATAAATGTAGTATTGTGAGCTCACTTCTATCCTTAATAGATATATTATTTATGGCTATACCTGTTATCATACCACAAACAAAACTGGGGGAACACAATAACATGTTCACTAAACTTCTTTGTGTGCACATTTCTAAGTGGAACACGGTTGTGCAGCAGCTGTGTGATAGACTAGATGCAATAAGGTACCTCTAAGTAGTTTTTTTTTTGTTCCGTAGCTACGATTGTAACCCCATCATTTTGAAATCACATTTGTGTGTTGACCAAGCCGTTGGCAGCTCACGGTACTCCAATGAGGAACCGTTAATAAGGACAAGCTGCAAAGCTACGAGCAACTGCCAAGTCACCATTACGGCGCTGTGATCAAGAATGGATGGTTTTAATATTGCTTTTCTTAAATTTGGGGAAACCATAAACAGCCGCTATTCAACAGCAATGGTTTGTTTTGTATACCACCAATATGGTCTTGTCAGGATAGTTATGTTCCTTTTAATCCCCATCACACCTAGAAAAAAACGTGGTTCAGGTGATAGAAAACAAGAAAAAGTATAACTAGGCAAACGGCCATCTCCAAGAGTTACAACTACAATATGAGCATAGATATCATTAAGCCAAATGAAAAAATATGCTTATCTTTCTAAGCATCCTAAATTGGCGCACAGTGGATTTGGGCATGAGGCCTGCATCCCTGCACTGTCTTCCGCAACTGTATCTCGCTTAATGTTTGTCCTTTTTTGTTCTGTAAACACTTGCTCATTGCAGACTGTTTGTTAAACAGCATCTCATTTTCCATCTCATCCCAGACATCAAACGTCTGTGAAAGCCCTCGGGGTCTTAGCATACTAAAAACCTTAACAAGGTGTACAGGCACGGGAGGGGTCTCAATAAACCCTCCCTTTGATGTCTGTGGGCTTAAGTTCACTAAGGCAACATCATAATATACTATATTTCTACAAGGTTTGTTGTGTCAAAATGATTACAGATCACTATTTTAACTGAGCTCATATATTTGTTCTCTTTCCGCAGCCTTGTGCAAGAGCTTCCTTTTGATTATCCTTTATGCTTTGTTCTCTTAACATCTCATTACTGTCTATATTCAAAAAAGAACGACGGATATGAGAACTCTTTGAATTACAGTAAACAGTATATTTCATTACCGTCTGTGATCTTTGGTTTCAAATAACATGTGGTTTCACTCTTTTAGACTATAGTCACAAATCTTGTGCTGCACAGTTGTTGTAATATGTATAAGGCATGCAGGCAAAATGTAAGAAAACAACAGGATGTTTTTCATTATATTTTCATTAAAAATGTTTTCAAGAATTTAATAAAATAAAACGGATATCATCCAAAGTTAATTTTAGTAAATACATTTTGGATTCCCTGTTAGTGCTCACTTTAACATGGATGCTGCGAAGTGTTCACTAGTCACCGTTTAGTATTTTTTCCCCCTCTGTATCCTTGGCAATATGTTTTATTCAGAGTGTCTCTCCTTAGCAATTTAGCTCCTCTTTTTCTCGCTATTGCTATTCAACTCCTCTGCTTTATCAGTTCAATAGACTTCAGCTCAAATTGATGGGTGCTTTATTGGCACGACACAAGTAGAGCACACTTCGCCAAGGCAGAAGCTGACAACTGAGTTGTGTTCATTACAGAACAATAATAATCCAAACAGAACCAATTGGGGGTATTTATGCTTTTTTTCCTTTAATGTGTCAAGCATTTTTGCAGCCTAAATTACATTCTGAACATCCACTTGATTTGAATAGACTTTTCTTTCCTGCAGGACTGATTTGACTTTTAATCTCTGGGAATGTTTTGCTTGTTTTGTCAAAGTAAATCCCTTCTTTTTTCCCTGAGTAACTCAGTGCTGTGCTGAAACATCCGGGCTGATGCAGTGACTTTGTCACAAGTGATTTCTCTTTGGTTCTGTAGATGCTTGAATTTGTCCTTAGTTTTGTTATTGTTTGTCTCTTTCTGGCAATATGTGTCACACTTTGCATGACAAATTCTGACATTTATTTGTCCTCTGGATGTCTTTTTAATTTGTGATTGCCCTTTTGTTTAAGCACATCCACTGTATAACTGTACATCTGTAGGTGAAATGTGTCCTTAACAAAATAAAAGACACGTTAAATGTTTTAATTAATTTTCTTAAATGTATTTTTCCTCTTTCTATTCCTCTTTTATTCTCTTTTAAGGCGGAAAAACTGTAAGCAGAGTAGCAGGACGGAAGCAGAATACATGGAATATTTGTTCATATTTTTCTACTTTTGTTTTCCCATGATGTTTCTTTTCAATAATTCCAAACTCTCAATCTCTGTCTATTTCCCTCTCTTCCTCAGTCAGTGCTCTTTCCTTTGCTCTGTGATTGGCCTCACTGTCTATTTCTCTCTCATCTGTGCCTCCCTCTCTCCTCCCCTCTGTTCTGCTCTGGTGTCCAGGGGCCTGAGGGCGGATTTAGTTAGAGAAATGGTGTGAGAATGACAGAGTGCAAAAGGGAAGAAGGCGAGAGGAAGAGAGGAACAGACAGCCATAACCTAGTGTCTTGTGAAGCACTTGATGCTGATCCAGTACAGTATCTGATCCAGTGTCATCCATTACCCTGCACCATGAGAGACCAGAATAAAAAGCTGACTTGAAATCGGCCCCAAATTGGAAATGCCTTGTGCTTCCCACAGGACGCTGGCTGTGGGACTTCCCATGTCGTTATTCAGGATTTTACAGTAAGTGAGGAGCCTGGATATCAAAATATCTGGTGTCATCTTTTTCAGGATAATGATGTATTGTGGTCCACCCTCATCACCTTCAACACAATATCCCCCTTCACTTTCCAGCAGTTGGGAAACAACACAGACACAGGATCTTTAGCTGCAACCTGTATTCGCTGACAAACTGTAACCTACAGTCTACATTTACTGCTAAACTTTGCTGCTTACCTTTTCCTCTGCTCCTCTGCATTCACTGTCACTCTGTCACAACCACACATCACACACAGTTTTGTGCTGTGATGTGTGGTTTTCCTGGTGTCAAGAATGCCACATTACCATAAAGGAGGTTTGTACATTCAGAACCATGTTTTGAAAGAACTCCTTCGACAGCTGGTCATACTCACTGTGTATAAACACATACCCATGCATGCATACAGACCACTATCAGGCTATTATCATATTCCTAATTTGCACCTGAATGGTGAAAGACACAAAGGGGGATGAAGGGGACACAGCACAACATTCCACACCAGGGTCATAAATCTTGTATCCCGCCACACACACACACACACACACACACACACACACACACACACAGGCAGTCAGATGTGCACTGCAATAATTAGGTCTTTCAGGTTATGATAATGTTTGTGCTGTTTTCTGGTTCATCTGCTCACTGGTACACAGAATGCCATTAATCACACCAGTCTAAATCACATGCTGATTCTGCCACACTCTGTATGTGTGTGTGTGTGTGTGTGTGTGTGTGTGTGTGTTGTGTGTGTGAGATAAAGTGTGAGAGAGTTTTTGTGTGTAAGTGTGCATGCCTCATTTGATGGTGTATGTTTTTGTCTTTGCAATGGCAGAGACAAGGAATGAGAGGGAGTGAGGAAGAATAAATGTGAGTGAGACAGTGAAAGCGGGGTTGGGAAAAAGACAAAAGCAATGAAGGTGTTTTCACCAATAATGTACACCAGACAAGGCTTAGCCTATCTCTGTCTATCATCCTATATTTTTCCTTCCTTTCTCCAAGCTCACAACCTTATTTCTTTCTGTATTTGACTTTTCATGATGTCCTCATTCTTCCCTGCTGTTTCAGTGCTGGGAGCCAAGGCACCACAACATGCTATAGATAGGGCAGTGTTTATAGGAGAAACACCTCTGTTCATTCTCCCGTTAAATAATTGTCTTTTTCTGACAAATTTGTTGTTGGATGACATTAACAAGGGCGTTTTTTGTTTTGGCTGTGTGGATAGCAACTCAAGGACAATCAGACAAGCCCATGTATTGCCCCTGTTGTAGTATCCTTAAGCAAGACACAAATTCCCTCCCAGAAGCCTCATGGCTGCTGCTATGTAGCTGATCTTGGACTCTAACCTCCCTGCAGGGGCGGGTAACCCTGTTCAAGTATTAAAGTAAAATATCTCTTTCCTAAATTTGGCCCACTCATACTATAAGACAAAGCGCCTGAGCTGGGCCAGGTGTCCTCAGGTTCTCTCCCACACATTTAATTATTTCAAATAAAACACTTTATTGAATGGAGTTCAATGCAGTGTAAGTTAAGACAAAGCACATATGAATCTGAGTTGGTTGCCGGCAGTGACTGATCAAGCTCTGTTGTACATTTCTTCTCCTCCTGATGTGGGCCTTATTGTGAGGCCCACGTCCTCTACATTATTATTATTTCAGCTTACACTAATACCTAAATTGACCCCCCCCCCAAGCTTTGCTTTTAAATGGATTCATCTCCCTTTCTGAAACTAATGGATTCCCTATAGCAAATGTGCACAGAAAGCACATCCATTTCTATTTCTGTCCTCATAGATGTATATTAACTGGAGACACAATCCATAGTCCATCTTGGATATATATGAAAAAGGTTTCACAACATGATTCTGAACCTTTTTTTTAAATATCAATGATGATCAACAAGAACAATTATTCTCACAATACCACACTGCTCTGGTTAATCATTTTCTGTCGCCTTTTACACAAGAGCACAAGATTGCATAAGTTCATGTACCGATTCCACTTAATCATAAATCTGTATACTCATACACTTAAAATTGAGACTGGTATTCTTGAGGACATTGTATTAATTTCTTCTGTCTGGAGATTTAATATCACATTGTTTAACCCATTTGTCACACCATGCAAGCATACATAGTTTGCATGTAGGATGAAGAGTGTTACATAAAACCTGATCCATTCTTATAAAGCTCCAGGGATTCATGAGCGTACAAAATTAACCTCTCCTCTAAGGTTCCTGTAGCATAATTATTACTGCCGTAACTTCCATGTCCTGTCAGTGCTGGAATGATATTGGACATGCACCGTGGAGGTCATCATATTTGGGTTCAAATTTCCATTTAACTATTTAACCTTACAGATAATAAGGGAAGTGTGTTCTACTGTGGCTCAGGCAGCTGCTCAGGAGTGTGCATGCATGCTCACCATAGAAAATAATGACCATTCTTTTTGCAATGACCCACCTGGGGGTTGAGGGTGGAAGCAGAGTTAGTGTTTTGTAGACAACCAAAGAAAATCTTGGTTGAAATTCTACCTACCTCAGCCACAGTGCACTGAGTACACTCCACATGGTAGCTCCTGGGTGCTAATCAAAGTTACACAACGTTGTAACGCAAATTAATTCCTGCAGTTTAACCATTTCTTTTTCACACGTAGCTATGTCCCTACCTTCGTGGCATGACTAGAAAGTCAATTTACATATGGCATGTAGCGATTGGTGCTGGTTCTTTTGACATGGTGTCAATTTGTTTGGAGCTGATTAAATGTTCACTAAGCTAGGCCTAGCAGTCTCCATTAGGTTGGACGAGTTCAAAGTTAATCTTTTGTCACTCTTAACTTGTTTATAGAAAACATTGTGTATTTTCCGTCCTTCCAGCCTCATTGCTAATAGCAGAGGACATAGTTTTATAAAATAACCAATATCATGGCATTGCTTTCTATTCTATCTATTAGTGTAGTCATTTGTATAAAGAAAAGTGGTTGCACAGCATTGCTGAATGTCCAAGCGAGCTCAGAGATCAGTGGCCATGGAAAAAAGGGTCGTTGCAAATAGGAAACTAGCATCTCCAAGGACTCAAGATCACATACATTCTCACACTTTTTTCTGAGCCACACTTTCTTTTATTCTCTTTCATTGGCTCTCTCTGCTACCTTTCATTCCTCTTTTTCATCCTCCTACTCTTTCTTCTTTTTTTTTCTCGCTTTTTTCACTCTGCTATCTTGTTCCTCCACACAGTACTAAGACACATCACATGCACATAGACTGTATATGTGCAGTAGAAACTGATGATATGTAGACATGATGTTGCCTGTGATGTTGCCTTATATACTTGGTGTATCAGAGAAAATAGTATAAAGGCTTTTGATTTTTCTTTTACCCAGGATTATTGTATGTGTGTGTGTGTGTGAGGGGAATAAGGCAGGGGAAAGGGGATTCAAATATCATCTTGTTAAAATGACCCCAGACTGTGGCTGAGAAAATGTCACCATATCACTGCAGTCTGACAAGCACACAGTTGCCTTGTGAGACACCTAATATAACAATCATAGTTCTTTTACTGTAAAACCAATCTAACTCCAATTACAGCATTGATGCAAAAAATCTTGCACAATCCCACTGGGTGGATCTATTTTATTTTGTGTTTTCGTTACACAAAATGCGTTCCTGTGTGTACACAATAGGTTACAAGTGATCAGTCATTTTCATGCACAGCGCCATGGACGTAGATCAGGGTAAACCACAGTTCTATTTACTTGCATCTAGCCAGTTTTTTCTGCCTTCCTCATGTTATTCCATGCCCCTTTCTCTGTATCCTGCATCAGTTCTTCTCCAAACATTTTAAATTAATGTTAAATGTTAACCTCAGTCACTGCATGTTTTCAAATATCTGTCAAATTCAGCAATTGCAACTGCCTTTCCAAATTCAGGTATAACTATGTTGAGACAGAGTGCCTGTAACACAACTTGCAAATGAAGCAATTGCAGCTGAGCTCAGTTCAGCACAAATTCTAATATTGTAGAAGAAATATTCTTAGCTACAAATAACCTGTTCAGATTTGAAACAGTTAACTTTATAGATGCTACACTTTTTAACGTTCCCGTTATTCAACGTCATTATATTTGTCCCTGCTGTTAATACCCCAAATAATAAAAGTTTATAACGTTTCAACACATAGGATGCTTGATTTATTTATATTAGTCAGAACATACACCATCCACAAGCACATAATTTCCACATGCCAGCTCTCTGAAAACAATAGTATTGGCTCACTCAGCTGTAGTCCATTACCTTTGAGCTTACAAGCCTGAAACACTGCAAACATATTCAGTCATGCATTGAATTTTCTCCATTAGCCCCACACAACATTTAAACTTGTGACCTCAGCATCCACCTGCAAAGAGGCTCTTTCATCATAAAGCACATCTTCTTTATGGCTCAATCTCTCTCACTCTCACACACACACACACACACACACACACACACACACACACACACACACACACACACACACAACACACACACACACACACACACATACCTAAAAGCCTCATCACCTTTGACCTTGTGACCCCAGTTAACTAACTAACTTCTTGTTATTTCCCCTGTTCATTGCATCTCTTTGTGTAGGGCCTCACTGAAAAGACCCAGTCATGCAACACCAGTCACCCTGAGGCAACTTAAGCTTCCAACCTATCAACATATCCATACATCTTTTTTCTACACCCAACCACATATAAACAGAGTGACTCAATCACTTGTTCATTTGAGGATTTGAACTTGTAACCTTTGGCTTGCTTAGACGTGGCCATTTCCTGGCATCTCTATACGTTCTGAGGGCCATTATATGTATGCTATTAATGTTAATGTGAAGCCCTACAGGATGCACAGGAGCAACAAGCAGTTCACTTAGCTTTTCTATATTTGAACTTTGATCTTGTTTGCATGCAGCTGTGTAATGCATAATGAAAGCAGCATATTCAGAAGCTTGTAAAGGTAGGGACAACAACGCAGCCTTTGATCTTAATGTATAAAACCAGATACCATTGTCATGGGCCCTGTATGACATGTAAGTGTAATCCACTTCACTGTTTCCACATGTGAACTCCTAACCCTTGACCATGTGTTACAAATGCAAAGTGTCCCTCAGCACTATGACCGGGGCTGTTAAGAATCTGGTCCCCAAACTAGCCAAGTTAAAGTTAATGATGCATACAGTTAACTCCTTTCCATATGAACTGAATCTGAACTTCAGACTTTGCTGCATAATGCTGTGATCTATTTTCTGACCAGCTAATATAAGATTTGTAAATACATAATTAACCGCACAGTGACTCTGTGTTAACTGGAATTAAATTGTATTTCAGAATAGCCTGAAATGGAAATGAATCTTGAAATTCAATCACCTAAGATTGAACTCACAACCTCTAGCCATGTTTCCACCACAGTAGTTTTCCTAATGTTCAGTGATGTACTCATATCCTTACTAAAGCCTTTTGCACCACCTGAAGTCATGACCTTTTGATTTAATTGTGGTCTCTTCTCTGCTTTCTCATATAATAAAAATAAGAAGGAATATTTTGTTTTGATGCTTGAAGTGTATAGCTGATGGCTGAGAGCTGATGAAGTATTTTAATACTATTAAATTTCTAACTATCTTAAGGTTGAAACAAGTTGATAGAGCTTCTCCTGAATGATTTAGGGTCTTTTGGTTTCTCCATAATAACTGAGTTAAACGTTTTGCCAGAGAAATATTATCTTTTGATCTTCTCCAGGTCCTAAGGTCCAGAAATCACAGAGAACATCAGCCTTAAAACAGCTGATTGAGCTGAAGTTCTTCTGAGGAGTGTGAAAATATGGGGTGGGGGCATCGCTCATGACATCGCTCTGATACCCCAAGTGCTTAGGAAAGAAGAAAGGGAATATTTTTCCGAAGTCAAGATATCTCTTAACTGTAGACTTTGCTGGCAGAAGTCACCCATTATTCCCGTTGCCCGTTTAAAAACATTTTGTAGTCTTACTGCCTGCTGCCATTTGAGCTTGTGAAGTCTCTCACAGCTTTGAACTGTATACCCATACCTCCAAGCTTCACAATTGTTTGTGCGCTCACCAGCGTCAATGGGGTTGCATCTGGGCCACATGTCAAAATGGTTAGCAATCAACCGCCTGTCAACAAACCAATGACACATCAGAGCAACTCAGGCACTTCTTTAGCCTGCATGTTTATTCGCACCAACATGAATCCATGTATTTCTCGTAGGAAGCCTACAAATTAGAGTCTGTGTTTAATTTAAGTGTGAGTGAACAACTAGGACATTGCTCAACGCTGAGCCAGGAACTACATATTTATGCGTATGAGTACTGTATGTAGCACCGTGAACACAAAGAGGGCATGTAGAGGTTGATGGCAAAACCACCTTACACTAAACTACATGTGAGAAATTAATTTTTAATGTTCATGAAAAAGTGCTCGCTGTGAATAGCAAACATGCAGTCAACACAGCACATGTGATGAATCATGTATGTATGCTTCTGTGTATACAGTATTCAGTAAAATACTGTGTACCATATTGATTACATTACTCATGTTTTCATGTAAAAGGAAAAAGATACACTCACTGGCCACATTATTAGGTATACCTTGCTAGTACTGGGTTGGACAACAGGGCTAACAAAATCTTTTTGTCTTTGGGTGGGTAGTGTAGTGCTTTTCATTCGCAAATGTTCGCCAGATCTTCATCACCTAAATCCTCAAATGAGAGTTTCCCTAACAAATGTTCCCTCTTTTACTCTTTACTTTCTCTGTGACTAACCATCCAGAACACATTCAAAGTTAACAAGCTGGCAAGTCATAACCTGTTGGCTTCTTCTTCTACTGCACAGAAGTTTGTGTAAGATGAAATGAGGCAATGAAAAATACTGCACTGCCTCAATGAATTATAGTAATTTAATAACTGAAATGATACTTAATTGTAACATTTAATGTGTCAAAGTAATGTTTAGGTTTTAGGTCTTAACCTGGCCCAAATACATCAATACCCTCAGGTACCATTGAGCTCGAGCAGAGACATCTAGTGTGAAACCCCCGTGACAGGTTTAATTTAGGCCCAGTTTGATTTTTTTTATTTTATTGTCACTTGCATTTATCAGTGATTCAGTCTCTTATGGGCTGGGAATGTTTTTCATCCCAGAGGCTGATGAAATCCATTGTGTAATTTAAAAAAGCTCCAGGTTTGACCAAAATAAGGCTGAAAATGAAATAAGGCTTTTTCTCTCCTGCTGTCTCCCCCTCTCTCTTTTCTTTCTCTCTCACACACAGCCTCACTCTTGAGATTGTTGCACCCCTGCGCCGTAACCACTGTTCTAGTTCCCACAAGCTCAAGCACAGCTCATTTCAGAGAGAAGTACTTGTGAGGGTAACAGACCCAAGATAAAAGTTAATTAGGACTCTGGCAGCGGAGAATCTGAGAGAAAGAGGGACAAAATAAGGGAGATGGTGTCAGAGGAATAACTTGACATTTTGGACTTCAGTATTTTCTTTATTCGTCCAGCTCACACCCATATTGGCACTCAAGACACCAAAATGGCATGCTTGCACTGCTGGCATTTATCATTAAAACCAATAGGCAACATTAGCAGTGAACTAGCTCATTAGATGCAACCAACACCACTGGTTTCAAGGAAGAATGCGCAACACTAATGATGTGTTTTTATGTTAGCTCAACAACAAATTAAGATTTTTCTTTTTTTCATGATTTTTTAAAAAAATCCCTAGAGAAGACAAATAACATACCAACAAATCCCAAACGTTGTTAAATCTTATTGAGATTATGTGGAAATTAGTTAGTGACAAAACGTGGGACCCACAAGACAGCAAAATGATGAAAAGAAAGGGCAGAGGGAGAAGCTGTGGGGAAGACAAGGAGAACGAATAGCAAAAGATGGAATGGGAGTGCTATAAAAAGATAGATCTTAAGCTGTAGTTTTGAGTAGAGAGGGTAATACGCATTATTGAGATAAGGAGACATGGGAGAACAGTGGACTGTGTGTTAGTATGCACGAGAGGGAGAGAGAGCAAGAATAAGGCAAGAGAGAGTATGGTCAGTAATGTGTTTGTAATAAGGTCAGAGGCAGAAGTCCATTATGAACCCCCCCTAGAGGCTCTATTTATAGTGACCTAGGGAGGCAGAGATGGAGAGAGAGAAGGATGTAGAGAGCACATAAGATGGTGAAAAAAAGAGAGGAGTTTGAGAGATGAAGAGGTAAGGGACGGAGGAGAGAGGAAAACTCGAAGACAGAGGTTGGAGGGGGAGTGATGAGTGAAAAGATGCCAGCGTGCAAAGCAGGGAGGCAAAGTGTTGGGAAAGAGTGAAGATGGGAAGGCGAGAAATAGGGATAGATGAGAGCGGGAAGTGTGGAAAGATGCCAGAGAGCGGGGTGCTGAGAAGGAGGGGAAGAAGAGAGGAAAACAGCAGGGGAGAAGGAGAGTTTGGCGAGGCAAAGGAAAGAAACAGAGTTGTGCGGTCGGAAGGAATGAGGCCGTTAGGGAGGGATGGTAGAGAGGAGGGATAAGAAGGCGAGAGAGAGACAGTGAGCCTCCAGATGGAGAAAGGCATGAGCAGTGAAATGCCTGATCCAATTTTATCTTGAGCTCTGAACAAAATAGCCAAAATATGGAAAAAATCTTCAAATGAAGTAAGCCTATAAGCTGTTCTTTATCATTTGAGTGGAGGCCATCTTTATGATTTTATTGTGTCTGTGTGTGCATGTGTGTGTGTGTGCATTGTACCAGTCTTTCCTCACCAAATAGATAATCTACAAAACTGGGCTCAGCCTGTGTTTTAATTCCTTTCTGAAAGAAACAGGAGGAGCAATGGGAAACTATACGGACGGTGAGATATGTGATAGAAAGGAAGGATGGAAAACATGCAAACACAGATGTATCAGAAGTACAAGAGAAGAAAAAATGATGAAAAAGCTAGGAGGAAGTGGAGACCTATTCTTGCAAACAAAGTTGTTGGGTGGTTGGGGTCAATGTGAAATATGCCCCCGGGGAAGTGGCCAAAGAGAAAGGATGGCTAGATTTGTGTCATTCCTCCAAAGCAAAATTAAAGTGGCTACAAGGGGCAGAAAAAAAGGAGAGAGCGGCACATGGAAAACGTAAATATAAACAGGTTTTCAGGAAAGACATCACAAAACAACATGAAAAGGAGCAGAGAGATATTTTGGGCAGATAGGAAAAAGTAATCATAAAGACAGACCTACACAGAGAGATGCTGACAGGTGGAAATATGCAGACATACACATTGAACACAGAGAGAGCCAGGTGGATCGTGAGATGTGGATTATAGAGCGCAGACGTACACACAACCAGCCAGCCATACTATCAGTAGTCAGCCACCCAGTAAAACATTATCATATCTCCCTGAAAATAGAAGTCCTTCCCCGACCAGTGTTTTGATATTCTAATGCACTGCCCTGCGCTGGCTGCTTGTATTAATAGTGATGCTGTGCTGTGATAGTAGAACATGAATGAAAGTGAAGCCTTGCTTTTCCCTCAGGCCTGGGATAAGGGAGGCAGAATCCATCTGGAAGATAACATTACACAGCAACTCGCACAAGTTTGTACCCCCACAAGCTTACATAAGACTACGCATATGAATGAGCTATTCCATCTGCATGTGGATATGTGTGCCTTGTGTACATTGTGTGTGCAACACAAATTTACACTTTGCATTACAGACCCTGATAACTGTTCATGATTGTTGAAATGACTATAATTATTTTTTTTGTTCACCGGGTTGTCTGTTTTCCCCTTGCCTCCGTTTCCCCTTATCTGTTTTTTTCCCCTTCCCGAATTCATTTCTTCTTTATTATGGTGTTATTGCAATATTTCAGACAGACCCTGTGATTAAACAGCGTTGCCATTTACACTTGTGATGATTTGTAATGTGCAGTCCTTTGTGATGGAGCTCAGTGTAGGCTGTTTTTTTACCTAGTGTGACTGAGACTGAGAAGTAGAGAAAAGGATTTGAGCAATGGGAGAGAAGAGACTTTCCCTGAATGGCTTACCATTCTCACACTAGTGACCTAGTTCAGGAGGAGGAGGTGGAATTAAAACACCGAAACAGATCGGTTTTCATCTGGCCTCATCATGATCACAGTGGCTGACAGTGTGACATTTAGGGTGCCACCCACGCATCATATGAGAGACGCATACGAAAAACTAACCAAATCCTTATTGCTTGGTGCTTAGCCTTGAAAGACAGGAATTAACCCCTTCTGTAGCCCATCCTGTGCTGGCCAGTTAGCTGTATCAGGACACATAAGCTGACTAGCACCACAGAAACGAGATAAGCTCTGGCTTTAGAGCCATTATAGAACAAACGAGGCCTACCTTCTCCCCATTCTTCATGTGGAGCCATATACTGTATACGTTTCCCCTCATGTCTTTCTCCTTGAGAACATGGGAAGCTGCTTTCCAAAAAAATCTTGTCGAGTGAAAAAGAAATACTTATAAAGATCGCATGAAGAAAGATGCTTGAAACAAGGAAACGCTTGAGGGGAGTGAGTAAGAAAAAGGAAAAAAAAATGGGAGAGCGTAAGAGGAAAGACAGTGATAGAGGAAGCGAGGAAAGCTGTACAATAATGCAGGGACTAAAAACAGATGCAGCAGTTGTCATTCGGGACAACCATAGATACACATACAGTCCTGAGAAGTCACCGTGTGTTTTTGTGTGTGCATGTAACGTTTGGCAGACACAGCCATGAAAAATAGCAACCGAGTGCTCTCACAGTGCCTACCTGCAAACGCCCACTCATCAGCTGCTCCTGTGCTGTTTGTGTCTTCTTAAAATGTGGCTGTGCCCAATTTTATATACGTGTGATGTATGTCCAACTGTGAGTGTGCTTTTAAGTTTCTCAGTCTAACTCGAGCAGCGTCCGAGATGGTGTTTATGCCTCAAGTCAAAAGCAGTAAGGAAATGTTTTTTTTTTCTTTATAGCCAATGTTTTTGTTCCTTCCTCCTTTTTATCATTTTAATAAGTCTCATTTAATCTGGAGTATTGTGATCTCATAATACTAATTTCCAGTTAAATCCTTCTGACTGGATAAATCGGCTTTTAAAGCAAACTCTCTGTTGTTTTTTGTTTTTTTTTTGTTGCAGAAACTCCTAGCCTCATTGATGTGTTTGTCTGTTTTTCTCTAAATTTTCTGGCAAATAATGAGTATGCTTAATTGGAATTTGTAGCAAAGAAGAAAAGTTGTTTTAGAGAAAGTCAGAGGATCATCAAAATCAGTAGACTTCATCCCCTGAGGCCCATGAATGTCTGTAAAGATTTCATGGTAATCCATCGAGCGGTTGTTGAGATATTTCAGCCTGGACCAAAGTTGTACAGCTGAACATCCCTAGTCATGCGGCAAGTACAGCTAAAAGCAAAGTAATAAATTGGCTTACTAAATAAATAGTAAGTGAAATAAGTTCAAGAATTACAACTTTCACATTTAATTATTTTGTTAAGCCATAACATTGACTGGTATTGACCAAAAAGGAGGAAAAACACATGCATGCAAGCACACACGATATGGTAAGTGATCAGAGACTTTAGCTATTGGGTGAAGCTATTATAGACAGATACCGACCTCTTTATAGCCTCCAGAATGCTGCTGTAGAATATTAAATGCTAATCTCGTTCACACATATTCAGATGTACAAAATACACTAAGATGCAAATATGTAGGCAACACACATTTGCACAAATGCACATGCACATCCAAGTGCATTAACATATACCATAGCATAGACTTATCCAGTATGCCTGTTTAAAAATGCATGCACATTGACAACCCTTCTTACAGACACAGACACATACACTAATACACACTTTGGCTGTGCTCTGACCTGATAACTAGAGGCAATGGAGCTTTCAGAATTATAATTTGGGAGTAAATAAAATATGCATGTCATAGGCACCGCTTCTGTGTGTATGTCTATTAGGGTTTTGTATTCATATAGTATATATAAGTGGCTGCAACTGAATATGTGTGCCTGTTGGTATTTTTGGCTGTAATGTAATTATTCAGACGGTGAATTAACTGCTTATAGTGTCAAAGTGTGAATACATTTTAACAAGCAGTGATGCCTCTCTTACACATACAAAATAGAGAATATTACATGATTTCTGCACTTTCTGCTCCTTCTGTTTCTTGATATATATTTTTCCTTTAATCATTGTTTCCTATTTTTAGATGCAAACCTCTGTCTCACTAGGGAGTTTGTGTAGTATGAGGAATTCCTTATACTGCATAGACTCAGTAGATGGTATGTGTCTTAAACACTAGACCACCAGGATACCCCAGATTTATTCTTTTTACATTCTACAAATAGTGTCTCTCTTTGCTTCTTACTTAACTGAAGCCAGCTGTGGCCTGACATAGTCATCTCTCTGCAGGCAGGGTCGTAAATCTAGTTCCAGGCTTTAGTTGGGGCCTTTAGTTGGGGGATGTGTCATACACAATGAAAGTCTGAGGACGCCAACCAGCTGTCACTGTCTGCTTCCATATTTGAGACTCTAGCTTTCAAGTATTTTCTGCTATTATGAATTATCTAGCGTAGCCCTAAAAGCCTGGTGAACATATAATTGGCTATGGCAAGGAGTGTGCTGTGCATGCTATATTATATCTTCCCTGGGTTACTGTCATGGTTAGCTACCCAGTCTTTGAGGAAGTCCTTTGCCACATATAATGCCGGTGCTCATTTGAATGAATCCGAATCTGAATTTGGATTGGATTCATTTTAAATACCTCACAAATCTACATCCACATATTAGAAGCAAACTGGAGAAACAATGCCATTTAATACAGATCAATACAACTACAGGGTCAAACATTACCATGGCATGAGTACATTTCAACAAAAACTGACCATGATAATCTACAAAAGATAAGATTTAGTGTAGAGCTGTTGTTCATGTTGGTATTAAACTCATACATGTAAATTCAGTAACCCCCCTCGGACAAAGGTGTTGGAGTGATTAAGCTCTTTCATGTCTACTCGTGTCTTGAATAATGTTCTCAAAGTGCCAAGTGAGGATAAGACCCTGATTAAGTTTCGAATGGACGTACATGATGTGTGGTCGCCTGGTGTCTCGTTTCAAAAGGGACGTAGAGTATAATGCCCTGGCATGCTTTGTCGAATGGTTCAGCTGATTTTAACGCACTGTTGATCTCTTCTTTATAAACAGATTTAACTCTGAGGAATGCACACACCTGCATACTGGCAGTGTATATTTTATCGTGTCTTTTGTGAACCAGCACAACTTTGCTGGTCTTTCCTTTGTCACCCTCATCTGAACCACTTATCATCTAAAAACAACTCTAGATAGGGAAGAGAGAGAAAAAAACACGAACTGAGATACATGGAAGGGTGATGAAATAAGAAAGATGGGAAGATAAAAAGCCTGTGATTACTGGAACCCCCCCTTTTTTGTGTGTGTGTGCATATGTAAACAGTTCCTGAATGGCTTGACATAACAGACTGTAAATGGAAGTTGTTTTTTCAAAGAATGAAAAAAACAGAGCACACAAAACACAGAGCAAAACAGACTATTAAAAAATACAATAGCATATGCTGCTGAAAGCATTACCATTTAAGGCTGGAAAAAACAAACCTTTATCATTCACATGGATTGAAAAGGCTCATCCAAGATCTGTTCTTTCCAATAAAGACATCCCTAGAGGTCCAGTAACATACAACACACTGCTAACAATCATGATCAAAATGCTTTTATAATTAGAAAATGTCTAACTTTCAACAACTGGATATACAAAACCTTAGCCACGCTTTTGTTTCAGAGCATCAATAATTGAATAGTGGAAGAGTAAATACTTAAGACAGTTGAGCACTGAACCCCCAGTGGAGTGTTAGAAAAAATGTTTCAAACGAGACAATTATAAAATCAATTTATTTTCTTAAAGCAATCATGGAGGGAAGCGTGTGAGAGACAGAAGAAAGCAGGCAGTTCGTAGGATTCATGGAGAGAAACATTAAACCTTTATTGGTAAATATCTGATAAGATTATTCCATTTCCATAACTGTGGGTTGTGTGTTTCCTAGTATGTATAAGTTTTTTTCTGCGCTTGCATATTTGTGTGTATGTGTGTTTGGGAAATGGGCTGCATCATCTATCTAATTCCAGAGCAATGATACACTAGCACCCTCCTGTCTCATAATACCTCACTCACTCTCTTTTTCCACCTTTCCCTCAATGGCCCTAAACTCCCTAAACCATTTCAATTTTCTAATAGGGCTATTCTCTTGAATGTGTTGATAATAAACAATGTGTGTGTGTTTGTGTGTGCGCGCGTGTGCGTGTGTGTGTGTGTGTGTGTGTGTTTTCGGGGATGATTGTGGGCTGGAGCACAGGGCAATGTGAGCACCAAGAATGAGTGTTTCTTCCCCGTGTGTGTGTGTGTGTGTGTGTGTGTGTTTGTAAGACGGAAAGAGAGACTCAGAAGCGAAGAGAGATTGCAAGAAAATGGCAGAATATGTGAGCCCATGTGTTTTTCTTTTTGTTTCAGGGTACATAAATGTTTTGCACATTTGTGTGTGCACTTTATTTTTACTGGTCTATTTGTGTGACGTGTCATTTGGCAGCACAAGTGTCTGAGATAGATAGGGATCGTCCAAGCTTTGTTTTCTTAGTTGTTCATGAGTGTGTGTGTGTGTGTGTGGTTGTGTGTATGATCTTGATATTGGATGCAGAAGAGGGTTAGGGGTGAGGGGGTAGTGGTTTTAAAAGTGTGTTTGTATGTCTATTTTTGGTGTGTGTGTGTGTGTGTGTGTGTGTGTGTGTGCGTGGGTGCGTGCATGTTTCTCTGTTTGCGTATATGTTTTCACAGCTGCTGCTGATTCTAACTAACTGATAAGTTAGAAGTATGCTCTCATGATTTCCACGGCTACTGCACCGATACACATCATAGACCACTTACCAAGAACACAAGACCCTAACACACACATACACACACTCCCACAGACATACAAACCCACATTCTTACCCATGATGCATGTTGACCCTATATGGCTGCGTTTGGCTCGCCTTAGGATGCAAACACGGTTGCATACCTCTTGAAACCCTAACACTCTTGACAATACTTGTTTCAAAAGATGTTCGTGTTTGGTATCAACATTGCTGTTACATGGGCCCAAGGTTATAAATTTTTTCCTTAAAATGTGGTTTGTCTGACATACTTTGTCAGACAAACAATATTCACAGTTGTGAGTGGGTAGCTGTCAAGTAAGTATTAAGTAGCCCCCACATCTCAATCTTTCACTGCCATAGACCTGACAACTCTGCATAGACCTCACCAGTAACACTATTAGGAGGAAAAATGTCAAGCTAGCTAACACCTTGACATAGTTATGGGCATGTTGCTATTGTCTATAACTAAATCTATGACTATGAGTGGCCTATTCTTCTTATTTTGCAACTTACATATTTTCCCCCTTCAATTTACACCTCTCCTTTCTTTCCCTCTGTCATTTATCCATCAATCTCTGTTCACTTTGCCTGTGACACTTAAACACGATTGACTCTTCTGATGACATCATTCTTAGCAGAGTTATGGACCTTTATTGGTTGGGTTTGTAGGTTTTTTGAAGTGGGCAGGCTTCAAGCGCAGGGGATGGAATAAATGTGATTTTTGGCCCCGGTACATATTTACTGCATGCCGTAATTCGAACCTGGACATTGTTCTGCTACAGCCATCCATTATTGATGACAGCATTCAGGCAAGACGTTTATGAGCTGGGCTGTTAGGATCAGTAATTCACTCTGTCTGGAGATCAGAAGAGAGCAGTAGGGGTAAAGAAGAGGAGAATCAAGAGGAAAGGGAGAAGCTTTAATAAGATGGTGGAAGAGGGAAACAGATGGGAAGGTAAAAGTGTGAAGTGGGGTGAGGAGAGAGAAGCAAGGATGGAGCAGTGGAGAGAGAAAATAGTAGGCATTTCTGAGATAAAGCTTTTATTCATGGGAAATTTTCTCTTCATCCCTCTTCTTTTCTCCATTCCACCCACCCTTTTCTCTGGCTATCATGTTTCTTGTGCCAATCAATATTTTATAGCTGTCGCTCCAGAGCAATGAACCCCCCAGCTCTCTTAATGACAGATGAGGGTGAGAATGGGTGTTGGGGAAAAGTGGAAAGCGGGAGGGGTTAGGAGGGTGTAAAGCAGGGTGGTGGAGAATCATAAAGTCACAAGAAATAGTCCTAGTGAAAGAGGAGGCAGTGCAGCAAGTGAGAGAGAGTTTCACGGTGAATATGACTCTGGATAAATAACCAAGAGTGGGAGAAAATTTCCCACAGATAATGAAATTATGCTGTGAAAATGTCTACCAATTTCCATACTCCCAGAGAACTAATTACAGAACTAAGAAAGAAAATGTCAGCTTCGTGACATCAAAGTGGGGACGCTGCCTACTCATTTTTCCCCTATTTGCGTCTTGTTGTTTTACCTAAGCTGCTTTTAGCTTCTAGCCCACAGCACACTGCTATTCTCCAAGATAAGGACCACAATGACACACACAGTTAGGGTAGAGGAATGTACGTATGAATGTGCATACGTGTGCACAGGCGCATAAATGCACAATTATGTGTTTAGATTTATTAGACATTTATTAGATTGTGTGTGTTTCGTTTGTGTTTACATGTGACTGTAGCCATGACACATTCGGGTCACATTTGAACCTTGAAGCTCAGTCAAAAATGTTCCCTGTGTTAACATTTTCCCATGAGTCACGGCTCTCCAGGTGAGACAACTGCATACAGAAGCACATACGCACATACACAGGAGTGGTCTAGACAGTCTTAATGAAACTGGATGATGATGGAGTGGAGGGAAATTAGAAAAGAAAATGTGCATTTGTGTGTGTGAGTACATGGACGTTTAATATATGTGCTTTGTGTTTGTGTGCATCTGTGTCTATTGGAGCGAAAGAAAGGAAGTGCTCTTCCTCTCCCTCCCACCTGCTCTTGTAATCCTCTGTGTTTTGGTGACCTTGGCAACCTGGTGACAAAACATTCTTGGGGTCCCTTTGATTGAGGCCACAGGTGGGCGTGAAGTTTGGACTGACTGAAAAGACAGTGGGGGAGAGAGAGCAGGATAGAGGAGGAGGAAGATAAAGTTCTTGGTGCCCTCAGGGTTGGTTGAAAGAGCGCTCCGTCTGTTCATTTATTTCCTCTAGTCTTTCTGTCTGTCTATCTATCAGTTTCTTGCTCTGTTCATTCTCCACTGTCCTCTACAACATTATTTGCTGGAATTATTGTTTAAAAAGTTCAAGTTCCCAATTACAAAATAGGAAGACAATATCTTTTTGATTATGATTTCATGTTTTCAGATTCTTTTGATTCTCTTTTGACTTTTTAACTAATAGCATGTTCATAACAGCAACTTGTTTTTGTACGCCACTGGCTGAGATAAAAAAAGCAAGTCACTCCCGACTTTTTGGCTAATGTTTTTCTGCACATGCATTTATAAGAGCAGTATTCAGTGTTTTTACAAAGCATAAAATGTTGCTTAAATGTTCAGTGTGTAATATTTCTAAGGATCTATTGACATAAATGCAATATAAGATCCATAACTGTGTTTTCAGTGGTGTATAAAGACCTTATATAATGAATTTATTACCTTAGAATGAGACATTTATATGCACATAACCCTGAGCACCCCCTTTTATGGACTTTGACACGTTGCATCGTCATGTTTGTACATTAGCTGACATCAGACAAACAGCGCTACAGAACTCGTTTCATCACTACGTTGTTCTACTTCTTCTTCTACTACTAGAATTCAGGCAGTGCAGACACACATCACTATGCTGAATATGTACGTTAGAAGAAGAATTAATAATAATATACTGCAGGCGTCTGCAAATAAGTTTTGAACTGGGGCAATATTTTCAGCCATTAGGTGGCGAATGAGGGTATAAGCCATACTATTACCTTATTTTGGCATGTTGTTTGGTTAGCTCAGTTGGTAAGGTACAGGATTCACAACCAAAGAGTAGTTGGTTCAAGTATCCCTAAGGCCCCGTGTCCACCAAAGCGTTTTTTGCCAGCTGAAAACGCCACCTGCTGTTCTGAAAACGCGTAGCTGCCAGCGGTAGGGTGCGTTTTGGAGGCGCAGTTTTTTTTTTTCGAGACGCTGTGGTTGCTATGATACCTAATTTCCGTGGAGGCGATGTGCTACAAGTAGAGTACCCTACTTAATTTACTGAATGTAAAAATGTCACCACATAGTACGTAGGCCTACTTGCTCTGGCCCTCGCTCTGCATGAAAAGAAGGCTGAAACATGAGAGTACAGACTTTTCCGTACGTGTGTTCATGAGATTTTGCGGCCGAGGCAACACCTCGGCGAGAAGGCACATCGTTTCGTTCAAGATCGGATGTGCTCGGTGCGGTGTTTGTCCCGCCCCCCCTGCACCGTGATTGGACGGCTGGGTAAAAAGTGACAGTGACGAGCGCAGCGTTTTCCCCAAAGTTGAACATTTTTCAACTCTCGGCGACGTGAAAAAAACGATCAGCGCTTGGCGCCCAGCGCGAAAAAGACGCTCAGCGCCTCGTCACGCTCCTGGCGTTTTTAGCAGCTCGGAAAAACGCGGCGCTTCCATTGGAATGTATTGTAAAAAGACGCTGGCGTCAGAAAAAAACGCTTTGGTGGACACGGGGCCTAAGGATAGCTTTTCTCTCTTCAGCAAATGAATTCTGCAGCGAATGTTTCTGAGATCATGGCATGTGTGGCTCTGTTTTTTGTTTCGGTGTTTGATCCGCAATCCATCATCCTACGGACGCCTTTGTATTTCCCCAGTATCTCCAGGCAGAGGAAATATAGGGTAATCACGTTTTCTGACCGCTCTTTCAGAGGTGTGTCAGGCAGGCAACACACTCTTTTGTGTCGTTCAGAATTTTTCTAAGTAAAAGCTCAGTTCAACTTCAAATAAAAGATTGATATAAACAAGCTTTCTCATGCTTTTCTTTTGTAGGCAAAACCACTAAAGAGGAAGTGATTATGTGAGTAACTGTTGCTGTCATGACTGAGATCTATTTTTAAGCAAAGCTATCAAGTATTTATGTTTATTATTTATATAATTTGCCACTATTAAAGCACCATAATCTAGCAGTGGGCCAGATATTATTGTTGCCGGGCAGTTTTGGCGAGGATCCATAATCACTGAGAGAATTAATGCGTTTCCCTTGTCAATGTTTGTTTAAACTATATTTAATATGTGGTTTATAATGGACTGTGGGGCAGAAACAGTGACAGTGTTTTGCACTCTCGGCTTTCATTTTCCATGTTGTCTGTAAGTGGCAAAGTCGCAAAAATATATGCTTTTACTGAATAATTAAGTAAATCTAATTTCTTAATAAATATACCTAAAGAAACCTCATTTCTTGACTGGCCAATCTCTGCTGTATCAGAAGAGAGATCTTTTGTGCTGTGTCAGACGCCGTAGCTGTTTCACTCTCTTTGAAAGGTTAGGGGGCAAAGGTAGGCTGGATAGAATGTTGCAATTCACAACCCTCACCACTAGATTTCTCTAGATCTTACACACTGAACCTTTAACGCCACTCTCTCCCGGCGAACGCGTGCACCAGAGCAGTAGCAGCATTTACAACGGACGCCAGTGTTCTTTGCATCTTGGAATGTTACACAATAATGGCAATACTAATACGAAGGAATGCCTATCTCTCTTGTTCTCCATTGTTCCTTTAGCTTTTTGTCCAGCACTAACATAATGTCCGGCTTCTTGACTTAAACTGCCCCGACCTTTGTAAATAGTAATCCCTTACACCACTAGTTACTGGGAGAAGTCATAATATTACAGTAATTAGCAAAGTGTTGGTGTAAGTCCTGTGAACAAAGTGCTATTGTGACTGACTGGCGGTAGGCTTGCTAACTACAGTAGTTTACTGTAGGCCTGGGAGTACTTATTATGTCACCAGGTTTCTAGAATGAAGCATTACCGAAGACGTTCAGGTGAATTTCACTGTGCCACTTTCTGGTGTGATCAAATCTTACTATTTATTCTTATTGTAAATGATCTATTCATTTGTTCATAAACTTACAATGCTGTTACTGAGATACTTTTGTGTATACTGTACCCCTGGTTATTCTGTTATGTTTGTTAATATTTATGTTCTGTGTTCTCAGTAAGTGGTCTGTGATGTGATGTGATGTGTGCACGTTGGCTTCCTCTCTGTAAGGCCTCTGCAACCTATGTTAACAGCCTCCTCTGTGTACGTCTGCAGAAATGTTTGTGCATTTTTAAAATAAATGAATGATGATAGCTGGAAGGTTTCCGCAAATAGACACGACAATCAGGTGCTTATTAAAGGTGCATTTTATGGCTCAGTGGAAAAGAATTGTACTCTGTCCAGGTCACCGGCTTGAGACATGGCAATTATTAGTGATCAAATGAGAACGACATCGCCTCATACACACTCGGTTCAGGGGACAATGCTGCTCACTGGTGTGAATCACCGAACGATAATGAACGATTGAGCACTGAACATGCAGCATTTCTTCGCTGAACCAACCTGAACCTGTTGGTCCCCAAAGCGAGTCGATAAAACAAAGACTGGCGGGGCTGGAAATCAGGAAATCAGCAAATCTCCACTGAATAACAGTGACTGTCATATTTTTAACCTTTCTCTTCTCCTCCTCCCGCAGTGAGAGATGATGATGATTTCCTGAGTCTGAGCGAACTCCCAGAAACCTTCCCCTCCGACCCTCCGGAGCCTTTACCTCACTTCCTGTTTGAGCCTGAGGAAGGCTACATTGTCAAGAATAAACCTGTCAATCTCTACTGCAAAGCAACGCCTGCCACACAGATTTACTTCAAGTGCAACAGTGAGTGGGTACACCAGAAAGACCACACTGTGGAGGAGAGAGTGGATGAGAACTCAGGTGAGTTTAGCATGTGCACACACAAAAAGATCCAACCAGGGATGTGTGTATAGTGCAAGAGAAAGTGGGTGCATCAGATCATAGTGTGAAAAAATTGGTGGAAAAAGACATTAAATGAAAACTGCCATTCAGTGCAGGGACCGTCAAACTTTTGCTGTTTAAGTCAGGACATTTTTGACAGGAATCACTGTTGGTAAAAGAAGACTGTGACATGTTAAGTGCTGTTGCATGTCAGTTCACAAAACACAGATCATCTCAGAGTAAAATAACAGTTTCTTTTGGTGAGATTGTAACAATAATGCACAGATGATCTTGCCACTTTGCTGGCAAATGTCCAATACGTGCATACTTTATTTCTACAACAGATGTCTCTACGCAGACTGTTTGTACTAAATGTGTCGTATAAAAGGCATTTTCCTTTTCCCCCTTATACCTCTTTGCCTGCATATTTGTTGCGACACTGATGATATTTCACTCTGCATGATATAAAGTTATCACAATCCAGGAAATGTGGCCAATGTTTTTCCCAGGTTGTCTCATTGGTGCACTATAAGCAAACGGGTTAAACCTATTATTCAGATGTGTAGTTGTTTGTGCTAAAAGTTGGGTCACATGTCAGATGTGTGGACGCAGCTGCCCCACTACCAGCTCTGTGCTGCGATCTTCACAGGACAGTTTAATAGGATCCACAGCGATGTACTGGACGGCAGCCAAAGTTCCACACTTGTCACTTGACAGCACATGGAATTACTCTGCCGGCTAGGTAATGATGAACCATGCTGTTGTGTTGGCAGGAAGACAAAGACGTACACAACCTGGTTTCTTAGACTTAAGCTTGACATGAGCTCAGCTTATGGGTCTCCACCGGCTTGTTAATGAGCCCCGAGTCCCCAGAGCAAGTGATTAAACACAGGCTGAAAACAGTTTGAAAACTCCTGATATATAGTCCCTGCTGAATGAAATACACATTGGGGTCAACAGTAGCACAAATCAGCGTGTTGGTTGGCAGGTGAACTAAATAGGTACTACATAGTTTATGTGCTCACTCTTTGATATAGTCAGTGTGTATATTGCATTGCAATTGTGAGAAAGCAGAACTTTAGATTCTGTTTCAACTCAAGTTGATACACGGACTTGCCTATCATCGATTTCACCTTGTACTACAAAGCAGACCCTGGAGCCAAACATTGTGCATGTGCGTGTGTGTGCGTGTATTCTTTGGTGTCCTGGCTGCTGAGTGGGTTTGCTACAATGCTAAACCCAAGACGGAGACAGAAGCAACTGAGCAGTACAGGTTGATGCTTCCCCTGATTCAGCTGTCACACATGAATAGTCTAGGATGAAGAGAATAAATACAACAAAACCTGCAAGAAGTAAACATGAGAGAAGCTAAACAACAGGTACAAATGTAGTAAAACATGCACAGAGATAAACACATTGGCAAAGATTAGTTTTAATAATGTTACGGTCTCTGTTGGAGGGTGGGGTCATATAACACTACTATAAACTCCCCTTCTAACCCTTGTTCATAGTCTTAAACCCTATAACTTGTTTCTGATTTCTTAAACACATTTCTGAATATTTAATCATTGTTCTTTCTTGTTTTTCTCTTTTTTCTATTTGTCTGGGTTTGTTTTTATTTATTTTCCTCTGTCTCTCTCTCTCTCTCTCTCTCTCTCTCTCGTGTCATTTTTAAACCTTTTTTTATTCTCCTTATTTCTTTCAAATCAGCTCCTATCTTAGTCCTTTTATCTCCTAAAAACAAGAAGCTGCCCTGAGGAGGTTTTGCAACTTTCATCTAGAAAGATGGCATGGTGACATGTAATCATCTGTACTGTTCATTCATGTGTTGGTCTCTGAGTCCAACACCTTTTTTGGTTTTCTGTAAGTGAAATGTGAGAAATGTTTACGTGCCACAGTAGCTAGTTTAATATGAATGTATCCCATGAATTTTACCTGGCCATAATCTCTGGTTACCCATGTTAAACTGACGGATACTATGTGTATCTACAATAATCATTCACTGTCTTCCTTCCATTCTCTCTTTTTACTTTTCTCTTCTCATCTCTCTGTGTTCATTATTGACATCATGCACAGCTGCAAGTCAGTTATTAGTCTCCCATCAGCGTCTCATTTGCTAGCTGCTGGATTCCAGACAGTGCCTTATTGAGGGAATTCTGTTCAATTAAAGAGGCATGAATTTAGGCTCTCATGCTGTATGTGATGGACACATGATATCTTTCAAGGATCAGGAAAACAATTTGTGTGTTTTGAACAACATTAAGTCGAATGTGTTCCTGACAGACGTTCTGATGGAGGTGTTCCAGCAACATTAACCAATGATATCTCACTTTGTACAAAACGTTTATAATTAGTTTTATAATTTAATTTTCAAATTATCTTTCTGAGTGTCCCTGCATCTTGAAATAACCCTCTGGCCTGGTTAAAACATGGGTTGGGTTTTAAATGGTTGGACTGCTTAAGATATGTTTCAATTTATGCTTAATTTATATTGTACAGAGATTTTACTTTAGTAAAAAATGGATTGGTCGCTTGCTACTTTGTTCTGCTCCAGTACACTCACCATAAGCACACCATAAGTCATGCAGATGAACACAAAAAAATATAATGAATACGTAAATGAACTGGGTGGCATTATGCAGTATCAAGAGCTGTTGTCTGGACTGGAGCATTTCCCAGTGTGTTTTTAATGTTTTGTAAAAATTTTACATAAAAGTTGTAATAAACAAGTACTACAACTTTGCCATTTAGAGTTTTTCTCTGAGTTAAACAATAGTTATGCAATGAACAAAGCAAACAAAGAAATCAAATTGTCAAAACCTAATATAATGAGACTTCCATCATGCGTTATTGCTCTTATGCAAAGCGTTTAGGTCACCTTTGAACAAAAGACAATGAGATTATGAAGAGATTATGAATGCTAGATATATATTATGCAACAAAGTTCTTGCGAATCACATAGAAAGCTATTGTAGGTTTGTGCCTGGTGTGTGGGCGCTGTTTATCTGTTTATCTGTGTGAAAACCTAAACTCTGTAAGCTGTTTTCTCCTCTTTGTTTCCTGCTGTTTCACAGTCACAGCTAGAAGCTATGGCCCCCATACTGCTTTTATTATCTCGGTTCTCCTCTCTCCCTCTCTGTCCCATCGTCTCACTTTTTTTTCTTTTCTCTCTTCCTTTCTCTCTGCTCCATGCTGTTTTGTGCTCCACTCTAATTTCCACTGACTGAAATTGGAGAAAGCAGAGGCAGATAAAGAGAGTGAGCTTGAGAAAGCAGGGGAGAGAAGTAGGGGATGATGGAGGGATGCTGATGGAGAGTGCCTTTGAGAGGGCTGGAAAGGCCAACAGATATCAGGGAGTCACACTGAGGAGAAAGATGATATGAATCCTGCTGTGCTGTTTTCTTTCTCTTTCTCGCTCTCTCTTTCTCCCTGTGTTTCTCAACCTTTTTTATTGCAGGAAAACCAAAGGGAAATTCGGCTTAAGTGCTGAAACACAGCATTTGTTTGATCCTGGGGATAAAGATAAAAGAAAACAAAGTACAAATGTACATACCAACGTTAGAGCATGAATGAAACTTGTGTGTTATGGCTTCCACCAAAATACATTTACAAGGTTGTTCTTGTCGTTTCTAGTCATGTGTTGGAAAAGTAATGAAAAAACTTTATAGACTAGAGTAATGAGTTATTAGATGATGGCGTGGATTAATTAAAGTAGGTTGAAGGAAAGGAACAATGTGGAGGAAAGGCAATAACAAAAATAAACCAGCAAAATTTTACACTAGCACACTGCGTTTTACAGTGTGACGGTGAAGGGACACTCGCCACTGGAGTACAAGGCATTGTCTGCGCCTATACACTGAGATGTTTGCATTCATACACATAATTGCATAAAAAAAATTTTAAATGTTTTTTTTTAATAAAAAAGTTTAGAAAGTGACACACCTAATAAGGTGTTATGAACATCTTGTTTTCTGTTTGCTGAAAAGAAAGTGTACTGCAGCTATATGTGAACTTCACGACAGCTCAATAAATGACTTGTAGTTGCATGGGGCCTCATCTGGCGAGTAAGCCGGGTGAAGGTCACAGGCAGCGAGGATGGTGAGGGAGTAGGGAGGGGGCAGCAGGAGGGCCTAGGGGTTACTGAGGTCAGCTTCCAACTCGAGGGAACAGGCTTCATTCCTTAAGCAGCTCCACTGACTGCCATAGTATCCTTGACGAACATAGCTAACTCGACCTGCTGGTGGGGTCTCCACGCCAGCCGGCCCTCTCCCTGCACCTTAGCCGAAGCAGGAAAGGAACATTTTATAAAATGGAACCAAAACAAGAAAAGCAACCTGCCTTTCTCCACACTGGCACTTTAATACAGCAGCATTATTAGAAGTGACATTTGCTTACCAAATCTCCATCTAAATGAATGTGATTTAAGGTGAGAACCAGTATCATATGTCTAGATTGTGTATGTTATTGTGAAGGTCATTTCCAGTGTTTGCTTAAGCAACGTGCATACGACCCCGCTATATCTCCATTAGCCTTGAAGTGTGCTAATGACATACGGTGTACTAGGTTACTTACTTTGTCTCCATTAGCCAAAGTGTAAATAGTTATTAGTTTGCCTGCACTGACCTGTGACTTCACATTTACACGCACACAAACACACACACATTATTGGCACACACAGTATTGGCTTGGGTGATTTGTGACCTCTTTCCCTCCTTTGCTGCCATCTCACTTGTATTGATTTCTTCTCGTCTTTTCCTTTGCCTCTCCTCCTTTCTCTTCCTCCTAATGTTTCTCATCTCCTCCCCCCCTTCTGGCACGACTCCCATTCTCCTTTACCTTCTTTCATTTTGCTCTCTCACCTTTTTCTTTCTTCTTCCATGCCCCATCTCTTTTGCTCTCTTTCTATCTGGCTCTCCCCCTCTTGCACTGAGATTCTTTGCTTTTAATTATTAACAACCATCAAGATTTATAAAGGAGGTCAATTAGTTCCTTTGGCAGTGCCTCTTGATATGCAAGACAGTTGTATTTTTGTGTCTGTATCATTTTATAAGTATATACAACTCTGTTTATCAGCTAATTGTTTGTGTCTGTGCTGCGTCCATGAATGCCAAAAATAATGTTTTATTTTGTGTCAATGCAGTTGTGTTTCTGTATGCTTATCTTCCTGTTTTTGTGTATATGTTGTTTTAAAGTAGACTTTCTGTTGTGTCCTGGACTGTTCTGGTTCCTCTGTGGAACTACTGGAGGACACAAATGTGCATCTTCAATTACATTCACATGTATATGTGTGCACACGCACACACAGGGCAGGTACAAACATGAGCCAGGAAAGGACTGTGATCAATCAATCTATGTCAGAGTGGGAGCCATGAGTTTATACTGTACATACACACACAGTCTACTGTATGCGTTGTGAGTGTTCAGTTGGTCACAGACTGGTGACTTTGCCCTGTCGATGTCCTGGATGATTTCCTTCTCTTGGCGAAGAACTCAGTCAACCCTTTCTCTTCCCCTTTCTCATAATGCCTCTCATCCCGTTGTCATTTTACTCTTTCAATTTAAATTCCCCCTTTCTGTCTCCATCTTTTACTGTCTTTTCTTATAATATTAATGTAATCATTCAGAGAGAGCTTACAGGTAATGTAACATGCCATGTCCTCAGATCTTAAGCACTGGCTGCGAAATAGATTTCTAAGTAAATGACTCAGCTGTCGAATTGGGTTATTTTGGTTTGGTATATATATGACAGACAATACTGTTGCATTTGATCAATATTATGCCTGCATTCTGTAATCTGTTTTACATAATAGCTTACATGTTGTGTATGTTGTCTCAATAGTAAATAAGTGCTATAGATATTTCCTGGTTTGGTGTTTTGATGATGATGGTGGTGGAGAGTAATAATTTAAAACATCTGTCCAAAATCTCCCATAGGTGTTCAGCTGTAATTAGAAATCAGGGGGCCGGTTTCATGAAAATAGACTTTGACTATAGCTCAGAGCTGCTTCCGGAAGATTTCTAAATTCATTGCACAAAACTTTCTAGTTCTAGACAATCTTAAGTAGGACTAATTCACCATGAATTTCGGGGTAAATAAAACTTTTAAAAAAAACCTAACAAACATGGCTGACAGAGCAACTGCATTAAAGCACTCAGCTCCCTTCACTCCAGCCGAAAATGTTTCCAAACTGCTACAAAGACATTTTACTGAGCTCAGAGCTGACCTGGAGCAGAGTTGAGATGCTTTGGCCCCTTAATGTGGCAGGGCTCAGTATGTCTGCTAACTATTTTCTAATCGGTTTCCCTTGGGTAAATGAACGACTACCGATGTCCTCACTGGAGATACTGCAGTCTCTAAAATCTAATTCCCTTTTCATTAATTGCTCCACAATATTATTATCAAATTATGAAGCTCATTTTTTGTCATGTGGTCACATTGGTCAGCAGGTGTCACTTATTGTTACCATGGAAATGTATTGAATTGGGTGGGTAACTTTGTATGCTCAAAGTCAGTCAGTCTTTATTTTTGTGTAGTTTTTAAATTTTAATTAGACGAATCTAAGCGCAAAATTAAAACTGGTCTAACACAACAGACCGGTCTCTGGTGATTTATAAAGGTCAAAGCACATGATTCACATCATTTTCACACATTTTCATTCAGAGGCAATTTTATCCCTGTATGGAAGCATCTACATTCATTACATTGCTTTCTCATTTATTCAGGTTTTTCCTTCAATTTGCCACCCATCTGTAGATATTCACAAGAACATTGATAAGCCTTTGAGCTGCATGTAATTATTAACTTGTTAGCTTTTTCTCAAAAATCAACTTTGTCATACTTTTAACTTTATGCAAATATTAAAAACTGGCTTGCAACCATGTAAACTTTTTTGTGTTCAGTGTCTCTACATGAAATATATTTGGCCATTAGCTTGATTTCAGCCACCAACATTGGCATCAAGTCTGCCTTGGCGTTCGTCATATGACATTAGTTTTGAAGGTAGTGTTTATGGTAAGGTAGCAGCAGTCACCGTAGAAGGTTTATGGTGAAGCTACAAAGACTGAGTTAATCCCTGTAGTGAAATTGTGTTTTCACTTGCAGCTCCTCCATAGGGAGGTCATGGTGCCGGGTCACTTACTGAACAACACCCCCGGAGCTGGTCGGCATTTAGTGAGCTGCTCACAAACACTTCAGCTGGGCAGATGTTTTTTGTGAAAACTGAGACATTTGTCTATGATATATCTTACTCATTTACAAATAGGAGAGCGAATGTTATCAATGGCTCTGAAACAGAAAATGTACAACAATGGAACATTATGCACTTAACAGATGTATTGCGCTGTGCTGATAGTGTCATTGTGTCTACCCGCTGGATGCATCTATTCTGACCCGTATGTCTTTTCCCATACTCTATCCGTCTGTGGCACAGATGAAATAATAATAGCCAGTGTTGACTTTTTCTGTATCAGCTGTGTCTTTTCCTTAAAGGCTGGTCTGTTCGACCTGTCACTGATCACATTTAAACTCTACAAACCTTTGAGTGCTTTCTTGCATGTTCCCTTATATATCTTTCATTTTCTAAACCATATAGCCTCAAAACCCCATCTCTCTTTTCATGTCTGTCCCTGACTTGCTAGCTTTCTTCCAAATGCATTTCTCCCTTTTCCTTTCCATCTCGGGTTCATTTGATTCAAAGAAATCAAGATTGTTGTCTGTGCCATTACTGTTTTTGCCTGTTTCTTCATCTATGTATTTGTCAATGCACAACGGAGTTTGGAGAGAAACAGAGGCAAAATATTTGAAAACAGACTGCGTGGGTAGTGGCAGGAGACAGCTCGGCTTCTAATTGATGACATGGCCACCAGTATTTTGTTCCTTTTGCTGTGTCTCTGTCAAAGTTGAACAATTAATCACATCTTTACACATCATTCTTAAAATCTCAAATTTTGAAAACTTTCAATCTAAATGGTTGAGATTGAAATTAGTTGTGAAGTGTTTCTAGTTAAGAACAAATCTAGTTAATTATAAAAAACCCAATCATTTTGTTGACGTCTGTTTGCCCTTTGCCACTGGTGTAAATATTTTTTTTCTTTTAAAAATCTTTTGTTTTAGATTCTGGGTCTCACTTATGCAGTTTTAGCCATATGTTTAATAAGTAGATGTGACAACTCAACTGACAGTGGAGTTATGGCAAGCAACATGAGCTGTTTTCAGGTATACCTAAGTCATCAACTTTCTTACTTTATTGAACGTGGAAATAAGTGATTATCCAGACATGTCTGTTGTAAATATACATTTTACAGAGCTACATTCTTGTTTAAATTTGCTTTGAAAAAGAAACCCACACGTTGTCTGAACCATTCTCTTCATCAAATTTGGTAAGGGGTACAGTATTTGTGGGCATGTAGTATCAAACCCACAGAGATTGAAAATGATTAGTATGTCTCTATACTGCAACCTGTCCAAATCATTATTTTTGTGTGCATGTTTACTCCCTGTTCCCATTTGTCAAATAAAAAAGTCCAGACCTGACAAAGCACTTTCACCCACTCTTGTACTTTTACTCCCCAGCTGACAAGTAAACTTTGTTATAAGAATTGACACTCTAGGACTAAGAAAAATATTTGGGGGTTGTGTGCAGTTTTGTGATTGATAGAAATGTTTGTGACAGTATCCACTTGCCTTGATACTTTGTCTTCCATTTTTCATCTTCTTCTTTCCCCTCACCTCCCCAGCTGACAGCAGCGGTTTTGTTCTGTCATGCTACAGAGACCCAAAATTTGATGCATGTCTTCCCATAACAGAATGACGTGAATGCTCTAAACACTATATCTAAACAAACTAAGACACTGAGTGATCTGGGACTTTTTAAGCCTCGGGTAATTCAGTCGCTTTCTGCCCAGCAACACCAGCTTTGAAAGCACTCCATTAGCAAACAATGGAAACAACTGGGGCTTTACCGGTTTAAACAGTACAACTCCAGATCCAGTGACATCTATCTTTCTCCTCTCTGTCTCCCACTTTTATTTATTTTATTTCTGTACTGACATGACACTGAATGAAAACAAGGGAATCTGTTTTCATGGAGGATGTAGATGGGTGTAAATGTGTGATCTGTGGCAGACTTGTGGTGTCAACAGTTTGACATACTTATTTTTCTGTTGTGAAATTTCACACTAACTTTTAGTTCCCAGCTGACATGAAAACATACAGATGACACTGTAGGATGAAACATTAGATATAAATGTACGACATCCCTTCTAGCATCAAAATAATCGTTTTCATGTAAACGCAGTGGAACCCATTAAAAGTTGTGAATACAAAAAAAACCCACACTAATGTATATCTTCACAAGGGCAAATACGTTTAATCACTATATGTAGTGAATACCTGTTGAAGAAACAGCATTTTAATTAACATTTCCCACCATTAACCTGTAGTTAAAATTTAGCTCAATTTTAAACTAAGCTGTGTCTCTTGGTCAGTCGAGATAATGCACTGATTAGCTTTATCAGGGAATTAACCTGGAATCAAGTAGCAGGAGGAAAAACGTATACGTAATGTGACAGAGATAGTAGAGCAGAGACTTCATACGTGAAACACTTATTAAACACAAAACTAATAACTACTAGACAAACTAGTATGGATAAAAGCAGTCATGAATGTTATGAATAGATCAATAAATCATTGACAAATGATTGAGCACCAAGGAGGCGAGGTTATTTGGGAAGAATGAGTGAAATCAATATTGATCAATATTCACCGTGTCCCTGTCTGTATTACCGGATACATACTTTTCTGACCATTGGTTTAAGTGACTGCATCTCCCGATGGAACACCGCTGTTGAATTTCAGCATTGCACCATAACAAGGTGTCGTCAAATCAGATACTTCACTTGTCTCCTGCTCTGCGTGCACATCCACACACACACACACACACACACACATAGTCTTCTGTCCTATCTTTCCTAAAAAATAATAGTTTACCTATTTTATTCTCTCATGCTTGAAATATTGACTTCAACAGTTGCTGAAAGATAGTAACCACAAATTATATTAATAACAAAATTATCCACTTCAATAAGTAGCCTAAGTAGTTAATCCAAGTTTAAGGGTCATAAATGCAATCATGCAATCACGCAGCCCAGACCAGCTGTCACATCACACCAATTTACATCTTCTTTCTGGATTAGTGGATATGTGTAACAAGTTATGGTTAGTTAAGTTCTTGAAATAAAACTTTGTATTCTTTCTGTAATATTAATTACACATGGTATATCAGTTAATGTACACTCTAAATTGCAAAGTTGTTTTCTTTTTTTCCTTGTTCCCTGTTTGAGTTATTGGTGAAGTCCTGTAATCCCACTGAGGATGGATTAGTGAGGGTTATAAATTGTGCCCACTGTCAATAAACTTTTATAGGCATCCTTTGTGAGTCCTGGCAGGGTTATCAGACCTGTAGGGTTCAGGTCATCATTAAACAGTTCAATGGTCACTTACGTTCCCATGATTTAATCTCTTGAGTCCTGGCATGGTTTGTTTATGAGTTAGAGGGCATATGCAGGCTGTTTAGGAAGGGTGTGTGGAAAATGTAAGTTGTTCATCATGATCATATTCCCTACACCTGCTTTGCTTTTGGTTTTCCTTTTTTTGGTCAGGGCATTGGTACTGACAACACATTAAGAGAACAAGTTCAGTCACAAGAGTTTTCTCTTACTATGCAAATGTATCTACAGCTGCTATTTTGGAAACAAGGATGCATTGTTAAGAGAAAATGCTCCATTTTATCTCTGCACTGCCTTCACAGTATCATGCCCAGCTCATGGAAGAACATAACAAAGATGGAAGGTCTATGCAGAAAAACAGTTTAAATGAACAAAAAGGATTTATTAAAGATAGCTTAACTTTTAATTAACTCAAAGCACAATTAAACTCAAACTCAGCATACTAAAAAAAAACAACCAAAAGGAAAAGGAGCTCCTGAAAGGCACCCACCTTCCAGGAGGTAGATCACAATGAAGAGAGAGCCATCTTGGTTCACCACGGCTTTTAAAGACTTGAACAGGTGGCTGCAATCACTGATGAGGTGAGCGTGTCTGACCGAACACGACCTGAAAAGAAAAGGAGAGAAAACAGGCCAACACCACAGGGCCCAGGCCCAGTATTTGCACATGCCCACAAACCATGCGAACCCACTGTGTAGACATGGCCAATCAAGTTTCAGGGAATAAGAAATAAAATCTAGCTGTGTTAACCAGTTTTTTCTTATTCCTGACTTACGAAACCCAATGTCCCGTTTCGACAATATTTAAGAAGATCAAGTTACTGATTGCTGATCAGGTTTCTAAAGCTGGAAGTTAAGGAATTAAGTGCGTGTTGACTCCTCTTTTCCTTGCCATTTTTGCCTCACCTAAACCTTCCATCCACACTAAGCCAGCAGTGTCAAGTTCAACCTCACTGAGAAATTGAACACGTTTTATCATTACAATCATTGATTTCCCCTGCTGTGAAACCAACTCTGCTCTCCCTGATTTTCTCTGTTTCACTTTATATATGTCTTGGTCTTGTTTTGTTTTCCTTCTTTCTGTCTGTTTTCTCATATCCCTGTAACTGTCTCTGCACTATTTTGTTCTAATACTGATATCTCCCTCTTTCATTACGTGCAATACTTGCTACAGTGTCCTCCAGCTTTCTCTTTAAAGTATAATGTTATACTTACTTCATTCACCCTGACTAAATGTGAATCACCTCACCAATTAAGAATAGTTTCAGAGCAAACTGTTTTATGGTCACGCATAGAGGGATGAACTATAAACTGCATTAATCGCTTACATAAATGTAGTTTATAAATGAGAAAATGTAGTATTGTGGCAAATTGTAGAATGTAGAAATTGTGGCATAGGTGACTTTTTACACATGACTGACATCACTTGATACTGTTTGGGTGCAGAGTTTGTGGACTGTTTTGACTCCTCAAGTTTGGCATGTGGCCATCATCATTTTGTTTTTTGGAACCAGAAGTGACCATATTTGGATGACAGGGAGAAGCTGGGGCTAGATATCCATTTGTTTGACATTGTCCTGATTGACAGGTCGCCATGGTAGCAACATTTCAATCACAATCACCTGAAGAGTGAGAAGTAGTGTGATTTTCTCGACTTCTCGACAATTGGATATATTTTTGTAACCTGCGGAACCACTTCCAAACAAGCCCAGTTCAAGATTAAAGATTATATAACTGTTGAGGCCAAGGGCGAGGTGTAAAACTTGAGGTACTGTATCTTAGACTATATTTATTAAGGTGTGCTGTGTAAGTGCAACACAAAGCTACTAAAACATATCTGGCACAGCTTTCTTCAGTCCTCTGCCGGGAAAAAGCATCCTCTTATGCAATGCAGTTAGCTGCAAATATTCAGTCAGAAAACCTGAGGTAAAGCCACTGTCCTTCATGCTGCAGTATTATTCTCTAACCAATAAATAGTGCAGAGCAGATGAGAATGCAGACTGATATTTGTAGTTTTGACTGTTGGGCTGGGTTTTTTTTTCTTTCTGACATTCATATTTAATATTTTCTGATTTGTCATATACATGTCTCAATTAATACTTGAACTGCTCCAGTGATTTTTATATTTATATATAATATTGTCCTGCTAATGGTTTTTGACCTTCAGCTGATGCAAAAGCATCAAATTTGCATGTTTTTCCTTTTACTTTGTCTTAAGCACAAGCTTGCTCCCAACCTCTTACTGTGTCTGCAACCCCCATGGACCTGTTCATGTACCATCCCATATACTTTTTTTTGCATTTGTTTGAGTCCATTTGCCATAACTAGCTGTCTGGCTCATTTGAACCATTCACTTGAATTGGCTTACTTTCGTCATTATTTCAGTAGAAGCGTGCTCACTAGTCTCTCCCTCCTACCCATCTCTTTTGTCCTTTTTGTTCTCACGCTGTGGTTTTTGCTCATTGCAACTGCCTGCCTACTAGTTGTCTCAGCTTTAGTCCTGGGTTGCTTGCTGGTTATAATTGCCACTTTAGCCACTGTTTTCTTGGCCTGTACCCCTCTTGCTGTGTCCCTTGTTCTTTCATTTTAAGCTCTGAAGCCATTATGATCTCCCTTTTTTGCTAGTTTGGTCAAGTGCTGGTATTCACGCTAGTTTATAGCTTTCTCGTCCTTACTAGCTGTTATCCCTTGTTGTGCCAGCAGTACCTTCCACAAGCTTTTTACTTACTGCCTTAATTTTCTCTTTGCCCTTTGTGCCATTAATACTATTTGAATTGCCATATCTTGTGAGCCCCCCCTTTACTTTCCATCTCTTCCATCTTCAAGTCCCTTCTTTGCACTCTTTTTAAACTCAAAATCCATGTCTCCCAATCTCCCAGCTAGCTTCCACAAAAGCTTTTCTTACCTTTCTTACTCTTTGCCCTCATGGGTTTCTCTTTAAATCTTTTGCCTGCCATTAATGGCCTTTCTTCCGCCACAAACCTGTTCACTGGATTTCACTTTTTGCCTTCTTGTCTGTCCCCTTTGCCTTTTTTGCTGGCATGCTTACTAAAACTTTCTTTCAATTTCTCTAGTGGCAAGAACTTACTGCGAGTCTTCATAAGTAATAGGCCCAAGTCAGATTTGTGGAAACCCATAGAGATTGCTGCTCGGGTCTTCGTAACACTGCTGAACCTGAAATAAACTGCCAAAATCTTTTCTCATAGCATTTTGCCAGTCTACTCCCCAGTCCACACATACTTACTTATCTAAAACCCATTTTTATCTCCTTTCCCTTTTCCTTTCCGTTTCACATGTCATTGCCCTCTCCCACCTCTTATTCTGTCATCCTCTCTCTTCCTCTCACTGTGACTCTGTCATGTTGCTCTCCATTACCTATACCAGCCTACCATTTCTCTCTCTCCTCTTTCTTCCTAGCCTGTTAGCTTAACTTTTTCATCTGCACCACCTCCTGCTTTGTTTTTCTTCATTATTCCTTTCTTTTGTCATGCATTTCAACTTCTTAATATCTTTTTTCCCCTGCTCGTGCACCTGTGTTTTACATATCCCTTACCGATTTCTCCCACATTTTCAACCTGAATTTATTCCTCACTCCTCATTTCCTATTTTTCTCTTCAGTCCTCCTCTGTCACTGCTCCCTTGCAGTACTATCAGTGGGGTGCAGCTATTTAAACCTTACACTTCTTCACATGTAGCTGCTTTCAAAACACCAGAGAAAATAAGGAATTGGAGAGCAGAGTGTGATAAGTGGCAGAAGCGCAAGGGAACAATCTTACAAAGTTTACATTAAATCCGTACTGAATCTACTCAGTAAAATGACCTGGGCTTTTAAAGAGCCACAGATATGTATGATTATCCCCTGCTTCTATTTACTTGCTAAGATATTTACTGTGCACCGCTTTGGCTTTTTCTTCTTAAGCTAACATGAAAGCCCCATCACCATAGTAGAAGCTTAAACAGACTTTTGCTTTTACTTTTGCTTGAGTATCACTGGCTCACGGAGAAACTGGAACTCCTAACTCATTTAAATTTTGCAGGAGTCTTCTTATGAAGCTAAACCTCAACTGATATTACAAATGATTCAACAGTGCTTTTCCTTTCTTCTGCAGGTCTGGTGGTAAGAGAAGCCAGTATAGAAATTACACGACAGCAGGTTGAGGAGCTGTTTGGTCCTGAAGATTACTGGTGTCAGTGCGTGGCTTGGAGCTCCGCTGGAACCACCAAAAGCCGCAAGGCACACGTCCGCATTGCATGTGAGTACACGACTATAAGCGTGCATGTGAAGTGTAATGATTATAAAATACTGTTTATACTATACTATATAAGAGACTGGGTGAGTTGATTGTTTATACACTCTCACAGAAAAACAATCACTCATGAACAGCTGAATGTTTTTCATGTGAACCAGCAGCAGTAGGAAGTGTTCAGTTTACATAACCAGTAATTAAATATACCTCAAAAATGCTGTTAGTAGAGCGAACAGTGATGGATGAGATAAAATTACAAATTAGGCAACTTAGGAAATTAGGCCACTGACAATTAAAAACACTATATAGATAGGTAATTACAGAATGTATTGAATGAGTAGTATTAAAATATTCAGAGAGGTGGAACGTTACCAACTAGATATAGTTGTACTCACCTCTATACATAGCACTGGTTCGGGAACAAAACTCCTGAAAAGGGGCTGGACTCTCACCTTTCCTGAAGTTGCCCAGAGTGAGAGGCGGCGGGCAGGTGTGGGGATACTCATAGGCAGAATTGAAGAATCAGAGGGTTGCCTCAATGCAACTGTGAGTCACTTTGTGGAAGGTTCTGACTGTAAGAGTACCCAGCCTTCTTGGAGTCTTTGGGTGGCATCCTGGAAGGGGTCCCGTAACTCGCCTGTGAGACTTCAACACTCACGTAGGTACTTTGAGGAGCTCCTGAACCCGAACAGCACCTCCTCTGTGGAGTTTATATTTTGAAACCCTGAAGACTCGGCGATAGCCTCATCCAGTCAAGAATCTGGGCTGACTTGGCTAAAACGCATCTATAGTGTCTCATAGATGTCAGGGACAGTACTGTGGAGGGGCAGACCCGGGGTGGTGGTTCCCATTTTCAAAAAGGGGAACCGGAGGGTGTGCTCCAATTACCTAGGTATCACAATGCAAAGTCTATTCCAGGTTGCTGGAAAGGAGGTTTCACCGATTGTTGGAACGCATACTCAGGAGGAGCAATGCGAATTTTATCCTGGCCGTAGAACAGGGGTCCAGCTCTTTACTCTTGCAGGGTTGTTGAGGGTCTCAGGCGCGTTTGCAGCCTTAGAGATAGGGTGAGGAGCTCTGATATTCAGAGGGAGTTTGGAGTAGAGCCACTGATCCTTTGCATCAAAAGGAGCCAGATGAGGTCCTTCGGCCATCTGATCTGAAGGATGCCTCCTGGCTGCCTTTCTTTGGAGGTCTTCCGGACATGCCCAACTGGTAAGAGACCCGAGGGTAGACCCTGAACTTGCTGGAGGGATTAAATGGCAGTGCTTTGGGAGTACGAGAGAGATGTCTGGAATACCCTGCTTACCTTGCTGCCACCTTCACCCGACCCTGAATAAGAGGATGGATGGATGGATGAACTCTGTTTATTTGGCTTGTGTGTGTAATGTGTTATACATTTTAATACTCAAGACTCGTAGGAGAAAACTTATTTTTGGGTAGAGCCTTCAAATTTGGTTGTACATTAAATTATACATGTTGGGAAACTTTTCTAAGCAGAAACCTGGCTCTATAAATTTAGTATACCATCAGCACCTTTCTGTTATGGTCTGGTGAAAATTTAATATGACATCTGGGGGACTGACTAAGGTCACCAAAAGAAAAGGCCAGACTAAACCCAACCAGACTCAATATCACTCTAGCAGACAGTATTATGATGTAACACTGCATACACAGTGATCACATGGGGAAATCATTTTAGGATTGTTAGGCCCCAACAGCAGTCCAGGGACAGGAAAGGTTGAGTCCTGTTGTGAGTGATGGTCACTAGACAGCTCTGCGGCAGCTGTGTAGCAAGGGAGTTGAGATGTTTGATTGAAATCACCTAAAAAGCCTTGTTTGTTCTTTTAACTTAAGCCTCATATAACACAATGGATTGTTTCTTCAAAGATCCTTTCACTGGCCTGAGAATTGAACCCACAACAGTAGTTTTCCTAGTGTCATTGCTCTGGTCAATTCAGCCATAAAGACAACTGGGACTTGTCTGAGTGCTCAGGTTATAGAAAGGTCGAGTGGAAAAAAATACCAATAACAAAAATTGAACCCACCTTCCCAGTTTACCTGGCTTATACTGACAGTGTGGCTCTGCTTGAGTGAAGTCTCAAAATGACAACTGGGGGCTTTCATAGAGTCCATTCAGCAGACACTCAGAACAAACTGCACACATCCCCATATGTATTACTTTAACAGACAGTATCTCTCTAACAGACTCACAGCATGGAAGTCTTCTTTTCCCAGGTTGCTCTTATTCATGCTACAGAAGGAATCCATCATGATGACCCTTGTTTTTCATTCAGATAATTTTATTTGGCTGTAAATAATGTCTTGCATTTTAACTTTTGCAGAGCTGGGTTGCTTCAGTTATTAATTAACACAGTGATTTACACCTGTCAGGTTGTTTAATTTTAATAAAACAAAACAAATGATCTATAATAGAATTATAAAAACAAACACTTGTACAACATATTTTACAATTATTTTAGCTTGTGAGCTTTAAAGAACATTTTAAATTAGAACAGAGCATCATTGCAGCATCATCGGCATTGCTTTGGTATAAGAGGATGTTTTTCTTTTTGTCAGCAGAGAGTTAGTGACACAGTCAGAAATATCCTTCTAAGCTCCGCTAATAACATTCTCGAATGGAACAGGCCCTCCTCTGGGTGCAATGAAAGCCGGGTAATGTGCTGTTTTTGGCTTACGTTCGAGCCGATACATGCTGAGAGACAGATGCAGGCAAGTGTACGTATAGAGGTTTCTGAGATTCTCAGAGGTAAACACGTGAATGCCGACGCCAGCAGCACAGAAATGCACACATAGCACTGAAGGCCATATTATTCAATAGCTTACCTTTTCAACAAGATAGTTGATGTATGAGTGTATGTATACATGCAAACGTGTGTGGGGAAGAAATAATGATTGTGTCTGCATCATCCTATGACGTTTATTTCTTGTTCCACACTAAATTATAAATCCTCTACACTAAATTAAAGAAAAGTTCTACATTTTTTTTCAGAAGCATCCTACTATCTATGTTGTAAGCTATTTAATTGTTTTTTCCCAAGCACTTCTCCACACAGGGTATATATTACTTCACACACCCAAGACCTATTTTGAAGATTAGGTGGAGGTGTGGTGATAGAGGATGCCTCGTCAGATGATAGAAATCCTTCTTCTGTTTTACTTTTTCTCTTTCTCTTACAATCTGTTCTTCTTCCTTTTGTTTAATATGTATTTTCCTTCTGACTTTGTCTGTCCCTTCATCCTTCACTTTCTTTCTTTCCGTTATAACAGTGATTTTACCCATAACCAGATCTGATTACACTCAGCCCCCTCTTGCGATAACCTTTTACTTCAAATCGACCCAACCTCCTGACCTACCCCGCTTTCGGCTCCTATTTGGATCTACTGTTGTGATTAAAATGCTTCCTGGCAGCTAGAGCTTGCTGAGCAAAGTGTCTTTTCTACCACACCATGCAACAGCAATTCAGCATTTCTCTGCTGAATTTCCATCTCCCCTTCCCACTCATTTTCTTATGTCCCCTTTCCCATTGTCTCATCCTCTTTTAGCTTTTTTCTGGCTTTGCTTGTGTTTATTGTTTCGTTCTGTCACTCTGTTTCTCTTTTTTGCCTCTATTTTTCTCATTCTATAGCATCTCCAGGCTGTTTTAATAACTGTAGAATTAACACTTCAAGGCATTAACTAAATACGCAATTTGTAGCTGGATAATGGCAATCAGTGTTGTGGCCGTAAAAGTGTCAAACACACAATCAAAGATATTAAATCTCTGAGTAATTTGTTGGTCTTTTGGAGCAGGGCACTTTAGCTGAGTTATGGATGGTGCAGGCAGTTTAATTCAAGTTTTTAAGCAGGTGAGATGAACACACACACACACACACACACACACACACACACACACACACACACACACACACACACACACACACACATTGACTTAGTCATGCACAGCATTGCAGGCACATACACAGGGGTAAGTGAAACACAGACACTTACATGCACACATACACACAAATGTGTATGCTGTGTCAGTCATGCTCTTTGGCCCTGCAGCTATCGGGTCAAGTGATTCTCCTTCAACGGATTAGCAATATGTCAAGGTCACACATACACACATACATGCACATGCAAACACCCAGACACGCACGCATTTCAGATGATGGCAATTTGTTCTGCCACCTTCCACTGAGACATGTGTGTGCATAGCAATCAGGAGTCCAGACACTCAGGGACACAGAAACCCAGGCAGCTCCTTGTGTCAACTGGAAAATGTCTGTTAGTGAATTTCATCTGTTTTGTTTATGATGCAAATGTCTCAGCTGCATGTATTTAGGTTTTCCTTCAATCATGGATGAATTAGATGAAGGAAAACAAGGCTCAACAGGGATTTCTTGTGTTAGATTCTAAGCACTGATTATAACCAAACTATTCTGCATTCATTTAGGATCAAACCTGTCTGTAGTTTACAACAATATAGGCAGTCATTTGTAACCTAGCAGTTGGAAACAACTGCAGTGTGTTAGCCAACCATTCTAACAGGAAGCTTGCTCAGCAGCACAGAAACCAAAATGCCCCAACAACCAAAGTCTCAATGACATTTTACCTTTTTCTGGATGAAATGGAATACATAAGGGTTTCATTATGCATATTGAAATCAAAACTTATGTGAACCAAAAGAGCCATGCTGTATATCCCTCTACATTCACCTGGAAAACCTTCAGTGTTTTTCTCTGGATGACATCATCAAGAGTCTTGTTTTATGGCTTTGAGGGAAACTTCATGATGGTTACAAACACTGAATAACCGTTTATATTGTGTGTGTGTGTGTGTGTGCGTGTATGTGTGTGTGGTTATGATGTCTCACCATCGCTGTAAGCCAATGAGCTTTTTCCCAGATGTTAAGGACTGCTTCAGCATACTCTAAGTGTTAAAGTGGTAAGCCACAGTTTTGATTTAGTCAAGTGTAGTCCAAGTGTAGGGTCAGTAAAAGTTAGTATGTGTTTTTGCTGGAGAACTTTTATATCAAAGCAACAAAGACATTTCATCATTTTTTTTACCTTTATTTAACCAGAAAGAAGACTCATTGAAATTAAAAATCTCAATGAGCATTAAGACAGACACCTACAAATGGCAGATGGCAGATTTTTTTTTGATTGAAGTATATGCATTTTCAGTTTTTACCTTATATTTTGAAAGCTATAATCGGTTTACCCTGAGGATCTAAAGTGAGCACTTTAATTCAGTTTAATTCAAAAACATGCCCCTTCTTGTTATCTGCAGTACCTAGAAGTAGGTGACCCGTCCTTTGACCGTTGTTTGTCCTAATGAGTCATTTTAACCAGGATCCAGAGGAAGCGTTTTGCTTCACAGTGCCAGTGCTATGTCAGCAAATAGAGTTGTTTACTTGTTCAGAAACTTGACGGTGGATGGAAAGACCTTGTCTGATGTCTAGGACTGATGACAGGTTGTGAAGTGTTGAAATGAGAGGGTAGAAAGTTCAGTGAAAGAACTGGTTTGTGTGGAAAGAGTCTCTCTAAAGTCACTTAGAGAAAATGACTCCCTAAATAACTACGCTGAAAACGACTGTGACACTCAAGGTCAACGTCTACCTTTCTCTCTTCCATTTTTAGTATTTTGGAGCTTTTTTGGCATTTAAAGATATACATATGAGTCCTCGAAGACTAAAGAGGTTCCCAGTATTTTTGTGATGTTTTGTGTAAACAAGTTATTCCTTGAAAGCTATTTCAAAACTTGTTGGATGAACATAAAATTGATTGTTATCCAGCTAAATATCATACTTAATAAAGTTACTTCAGTGACTTTTGACAAAATAGCAGCAGTTAATGACTTTTTTTATCAATACATAAAAGCGGAAAGCAACACAACTCCACTGAATTATTATAATATGCTTAGCTGCTGCAGCTGAAACAGTTTCATGGTTTACAACTTCAGATTTTTATCATTTAATAAATATGTTTTAATTACAAATCCATTTATATTTTTCTTGCCCTCTTGTGTGCTTTATCACTTACATCATTTAGTTCCCCCCCCCCCAGCCAAAGGTCTGATTGTTTCGACTGGATGCCATTGTCTAGGGAATTGGATGTCCAAACGATCCTCTCTGAAAATAAAGGAGAGTACTTTGCTTGCTATTTTCTTCCCAAGCATCTCACTTTGCTCTTTATTGCTTGAACAGCTCCACCAGGGGAAAACCGTTATGATTTGGCATGGGTAGCATGCAGGCGGAGACACCCATTTTAGATAATTGCTCTGAAATGTGCTTATGTAGAAGTGCCTGAGGCAACAAACTAACCACAAACATAATAACAGTTTTAGTTGAGCAGTGGAAGAAGTTTTAGACGGAGAGGGAAGAAGGTGAAGAAAGACACCGGAAGGGAAGACAGACAAGTTGAGAGAGACAGGGAAAGATGAGTTTATGCAAGAAAAGGTCATTTTTGAATAGATGCTTACACTGCTTTAATGTGTGTGTGTGTGTGTGTGTGTGTGTGTGTGTGTGTGCATAAGGGAGTTCACACTGAAGAACCCTTTACAAGGTTGCCCTCTGTACTTTTCAACCCTGGTCTACCTCTAAGTTGTTCTGTGAATTTATCTTGTGTTATATTTATGAAGCTGGATAGCGTTATCTGCAGTTTGGAAGTAAAGTGGGGTCAGTGAATTGAAAGGACACAGCTGTCCCTCCTCTCCTGTGGACATATTTCCCTCGGGCACATATTTGCACACATGCACAAAAAAACACACCTTCCATTGAAGTGAATTCATGGTCCCCTGGTGTCGTGAACACAATGTCACATTCACTGTCTCTCTATAAAACACAAACAATCTCAAACACACATGCTATTGCAACCAGATTGGCAAATTTTTGTCTTTCATAGCCTGCTAGCTTAGCACCATGTCTGAATATGTGCAAGTCTGTGTGTGTGTTGTCTGTTCATCCCCTGAGCAGTTTGCTTTAATCTCCTTTAATTTCATTCTCAATCTTTATGGAAATCAACTCTCGCAACCAACTCCTCATTTCACCACCTCCCTTACTAATTAAGACCAGGAAATTGTTCCTGGAATTGGCTGGCATGAGAGGAGTGTGTTTCATCCCTCAATCACCTCTTCATTCTCCCCATGTGTCTGCAGTTGTTTTCTACACATTTGTGGTTACGTGTGCAGGTCTGTTTTTCTGTCCCACTGTGAGTATCCTACCATTGTGTTTGTGTTTGTAGTTGTTCTGCCTCCATGTATGTGTTGTGCCTGCGTGTTTGTCTCCATCCCCTGTGTGTATTTTCCTCACTGACAGTGACAGTTTCTATCTCTCTGTCTCTACCATTCTGTCTTTGTCTGGGTCCACGTATGAGACGTGTGTCTCTGTGTGTTGTGGGGGAAGCCATGTGGTGGATTTAGGGCTAAAGCTCTGGGTGATTACTCCCATAATGAACCATCATGCTCTGTTCAGGCTGTCGTCCCCCACAGGGATTGACTGTATTATGAAGTTATCATTCAGCCTCAGCAATGCTCTTTGTCCTCACATAACTCTCTTAACCAATATAGCTCAGAATCTGACAGCGATTAGATTTATATTGCATGAAATTAAACCTCATCATTTAGGTGGGAAGATGTTTTGGAATATTTTTGAATCTTAAAAGCTTTGTCAGTGGTGTATCTCTAGAGAGCAGACAGCATGATCACCTCTAATGCCTTGTTCACACATACAAACATAGCAGGCTGTCTCTTACCTCTCATGAGTCTGGAGCTTATCTCCTGCTAGTATTTAAAATGCTTACAGAGTAGATCCTAACTTGACAATATTTACCTTGCAATACATGTTATTGAAGCTGTGTAGTCCCATGGTAACACATAAGCTGGAAAGAATGACATTGGGGACCCATATTTGCCCTCAAGTCAGTCCTGGTCCTATCAAAATTGACGTCAGGGTTAACAAGTGCAATTGGTTGTCACATACACATGTCAGAGTACATTTGCATAAAAAAGAAGCTTTCTGAACTCCCCTCTTTTCGCAGCTGGCCAACATTTGACTGTTGTGGTCTTGGTTTCTTGCACTAGCATATGTATTCTTCAATCAACCCGTTTCCACTAACAAACTGTACATGGATATTTGCAGTATTCAGAAAAGAATGAAATGAATTCATTTTTAAAGGTGAGTTTTGATGCATCACAATTGGTGGTGGAGTAATATTCAGAGGAAAAAAACTCCAAGATTAAAACCATAGATTTACAAGAAAAAAAAAACGGATATTCTCTGAGACTTTGTGTGAATCATGTTTACACACTTAAAATTTTCAGAAGAGGTTATCCTACTTTTAATAGCGTAGGATGCAGAGCCTTTAATAACACAAGCACATCTGAAAAATAGCATTTACAATAGTGTTTTTTACTTGTAAATTTACCACTTTAATCTGGGAAATTGCGTGTTTTGTCTCAGAACATTACCTCCTCCCTCAGATCCATAAAAAAGTCAAAAGTAAAGTAGTCACTTCTCCTCACATTTTCAGAACAGTTTTTACTCCACGCCTCAATCGATTGACATTGTTAGTATATATTAAATATTTTTGCTTTCTGTGCAAAACTGTCCGCCACTAACCAAGCCTTTGAACAGATCCCTACACGCAAATAGCTATTTTTGCACTTGAGATACATCTTTTACATAATATGATTTACAATTTATGTTGGTCAACATAAATTAACTGAGTGTGTGAGCTCACAATAATATTGCAGGGAAAAGTGTCTATTTCAAAATGATAAAACCATCCATCCATCGTCAACCACTTATCCTGCATACAGGGTTGCGGGGAGCTGGAGCCTATCCCAGCTTACATCGGGTGAAAGGCAGGGTACACCCTGGACAGGTCACCAGTCCATCACAGGGCCACACATAGACAAACAACCACTCACACTCAGATCCACACCTAAGGACAATTTTAGAGATTCCAATTAACCTAGCCTGCATGTCTTTGGATGGTGGGAGGAAGCTGGAGCACTTCAAGAGAACCCACGCAGCATAAAACCAGCATGTGTGAATTATTTTGTGAAGGCTGGATTCAAAGTTCTTATACTTTTGGAAGCTTCACATATATTATCTCTCTCCTTCTCTTTGTGAGTAAGAATGAGATCTTGATACAGCAGATGTAATCAAAGTCAATTGTTTGGATGGGATGTCTGATTGATTACTGGTTGGTTTTGAGAGATAAGGCAGATACATGCAGACGATATAAGATGGACTCACTGACATGAGCTCCTGTTGAATGGTTTGATATAGAGAGCATGTTAAACATGTAAAATACTTTGATAGGTAAAGACCAAACAGGTGGTTTTAGTATTAAGAAAGAGCATTCCTGCTGTGTGTTGCCAACTTCTCCCTCCTTTCTCCTCTCTCTTTTTGCCTCTCTCTTCTTTCAACCTTCCACCTGCGATCCCAACTTCTACCTACCACCAATCCCATTTTTCCTCTCCTTCCCTTTCACTCTGCCTCGTTCTATGTCTGTTAGCCACTGTAAGGTCACTGTCCTGATGAGACAGTGACTCTGAGTCGACTGGTTCAGTATTAAAAAAATGTCCTATCTAGTGTATGTATGTCTGTGTGTACTACAGCTGACGGATAAGGTGATTAAGAGTACACCTGGGAACCAGGAGAGTAAAAGGACATAAGTATAACACACACACACACACACACACACACACACACACACACACACACACACACACACACTGTTCCCTCCCATTGGAGTCTTCTGTATGTTTTTAAAAACTAAAGGACAGAGAAGAAAGCATTTGTCTTCCATAGCTGCAACCATCCTTTACAAACTAACAAACTAACAAAGTGACTCCCAAAGTCTTCAAAGTGAAAAAAGTTTTCAGTACTAATATTTCAGAGATTGTATCAATTAAATCCTGCTGTCATGCCAACAGACCTCTGCATATCACTTATACGCACATCACGTATCTTCAGATAGGTGGCCAATATAATTAATCATCCATTCTTGCTGACATTCATTAAATTTGTGACATGTGACACTTCGGCCAGTTACAAATCTTGCTCTCTCATGCGTGCAGAAACACAAACACGTTCATTTGCCTTTGTACTCAAACGGATATTTGTAACAATGTACACATGCAGACAGAAGTATGTACACAGAATTTAATAATAATGTTTTTTTTTTACTACATGAAACATTGATAACTGTATGTAATAGTGTAGTCCTGAAAGTTGTGATACAGAATTGTAATGGATTAAAAGGGCAGTTTTGCAGATCCTTTTATCCAGATCATTTTATCATTTCTATGTACTCTTGATTTTTAGAGACATCATATCATACACTTTTGAGTTACACCCAGAAGCTTGGATGAGAAAAACAACATGTTTTCCTTTTCCCCCCACTTAGAAATCCATCACACCACCTGATCTGCACCATAAATAAAGTCACCTGCTAAGTCCCACACTGCCACTTGTCTCAGGTTACAGTTTGTTTTATGACCTTTTTCTATGGCAGGCTAATTATTTTAACATGTGTTGAAGCTCAGCTGCCTATGTAGGGATACATGCATGCAGCATACTGTGTGGCAGCAAACTAGGGAGTTGAACAGGAAAGCAGTGAATTATGTTTTTAACTCTGCACAATAGATGGAATGAATCAAACTGGGGAAGGAGAAGGTTAACAGTGAAAGACAGAATGGTATGGAGCATTAAAGTGTCAGCGTATACCTAGACGGATGGAGATTGCCAGTACATTTCTAAAATAATGTATTGAATGAAACTTACTCAGATAGAGTTGCAGAGTCAACATAAACAGCTTAAGAGAATAATTGCCCCTTTGGAACTTTATTAGAAAATAATGTAGAGAAGAGTGGCAGTGAGAGAAACATATATTAAGCATATAACTATCCATTCGTCCATCCACCTACAAATCCCTATCCTTTAATACCTTCTCTTTATCCCCCTTTCTTTTGTCTTCCCATTTTCTGTTATTCTCCTATTTAAATGTCTGGCTAATTGTATAAAAGTCTGCTACTGTGAACATTTTTCTCCTCAAAATGAAAACAGCTGAGCCCCCTCTGAAATCTTCTGTGAAAGAAATGGCAGTGCATTCCATGCTGCTTTGTAATGCTGTCATTTATCACAGCATGTGGACCATTAGTGTGAATCATTTATTGTCTTTGGCCTGCTTGAGATTCCTGAACTCTGGCAAGTCTGTATGGAATAAAAGCAAGGTTTAAATATTGTGCATTGTGATTGAGGGGCAAGCATGCAACAAAGCAGCCTGTGTTTAGTGTGTGTGAAAAGCAGCTAAAGCGCTTAAAAGCAGCATGATCAGCGGTGTGTGTGTGTAAAACTGTTGTAACTACATTGGTAAGATGCGAACAGTGTGTTTGTGGGTACATCCATGTGTGAACATTAGCTGACACTAAGAATACAGAGCTAAGTGTTTTTCCTTGTTGTGTATATTTCTAAAGTGACAGGAGAGTGGGAGAAGTCAACATACGCATGGCTGACTTCAACCACCAACTCCATAATTACTGTGTCATTGTTGCCGCAGAAATGAGGTAATGAGCCTGGTCTCCAGTGACATGGCACCATCTCCTCAATCATCTGATGGCCTCCCACACATCTGCGCTTTCCATTGTGACGTTTTGTCTTTTGATATTATTATTGGTGTTACTATGTTGTCGGTGTGTGTTGTGTTTCCAGCATTGTCCTAGTAAGTGATTAGGGCTGAACGTGATCGTTTTCAAATTTAAAATGAGATTTAAAAGAAAGTGATTAGCTAATCGTGAAGACGGAGATTAAATGTAGGTTATTTATACAGCACTTCTTACCTGTTTTTACCTACATGCTGCTGATGTGTTGTTAATTTGTCATTTTGTGTGCTTCAACAACGGATAACAGCTCTCTGTGAGCTCGCTCTGCTGTATGTTGGCTACAGAGCCTACATGGAGCATTTCAGAATAAGAGTGTTTTCCACGTATAATTTTGCTGAATTGTTCAGATTTTGCTTATTTTTTCAGTTGTCCTTAATTTTTTAGCTTTGTCTATGGTTAAGTGGGCTATGTAGTTAAATTGTGTCTGTTTTTCGTCTGTTATAACTGTTTATTGTTGATGTAGTCTGTAAATGGTGTTTTGTTTTGAAAATTGACCGGATTCTCTACGCTGTTTTGTGGCTGACTTCCTGTCTGGTTCATCTGCTCTGTGCTGATTCTTGCAGCTTTAGAAAAATAGACTGGCAGTGAACATTGAACTTCAATAAATAATAATAACCGAATCGTAATCACAATCTGGCCGAAAAATCACAATTACATTTTTTCCCCAAACCGTTCTGCACTATTAGTGATTAAATAAATTAGCAGTATGAACACATGTTGCGCACCCTTTTAAATTCAATGGCTCGACCACAGTTGATAAATTGGTGCTCACTGCTCTAACCACAGCGTGTGACATGAGCTTTTTTACTGGCTAACTAAACAGTTTGTTTCCCTGCCACATCATAACCGTATCACTTATAAAATCTGTACTGTATTTTAGCCAGCATCATTATGATTTAATTTAAATTTTGTGTTATGTTTTCGGGTTCACTTAATACCTACTCCCAAAGTAGTCACTAAGTTGCCTTTGTCTCTCCCCTCAGATCTGAAGAAGTCATTCGAACAGGAACCCCTGGGAAAGGAAGTGTCTCTGGAGCAGGAAGTGCTGTTACAGTGTCGCCCTCCGGAGGGCATACCAGCTGCTGAGGTATGTTCAGCGTTATGTTACCTCCGCCTGAGGTGAATATAAAGTACGATGTGAGCTTGAGAAGACTTCTAGAACAGAACAAGAGAGTGACTGAAGAGATGGGATGACAGAGGATGTAAACAGATGTAAAAATAGAAATCATCAAGTGGAAATAACTTGAAAGTGCCATAGAAAAGTCACTTATTACAGATATGACACTTTTGGAATTGCATGGAACTGTGAATGACAGACAGCAGAACAGAATGGTTTGATGGGTGCATGCGCTCTTTCAGTTTGCAGTCAGAGTTTGAAGGATGTGCTGAAAAAAATTAATCCTGACCCTTTTGACAGATAATGTTAAATAGCCTGTATTACTAGTGTACTAAAACTGACTTAATATCTCAAAACTAAAATATGTGTTCAATGGGGATCATCCTAAATTTTCACTTAATAACTATGTCAGTGAGACAAACAATGAATTGCACCGAATTACAGTAGCAAAATAAAAATATATATTTTTTAATATGAGCATGGACAATGCTTAATAAATAAAATATTGAACATTAGCAAAAAAGGATTTGTCTTGTTTACAGAAATAAAAAGCATTTTTTTTCATATTGTGCAACAACATTCGTCTTGAATTGTCACAGGGGGAAATCAGGGGAACAGCCTGAATCTTGTTTTGAGTGACAGTTGCTTGAAAGCTCTGCTGCAACGAGGTAACACTGATCCAAAGATCCAAAGTTTAAAGTTAGACTTAAATGTCCCCGGAGAGCCAATTTGAGTTGCAGCACAAGTTACATGAAGAAATCTCTGTGACTGCAGAGGCTCAGCCTATATTTCTGTGTTATTTTACATTTTCATTGCTCACTTCCTTACTGTAGGGCGGCACGGTGGTGCAGTGGTTAGCACTGTCGCCTCACAGTAAGAAGGTCGTTACCCCGGCCTTTCTGTGTGGAGTTTGCATGTTCTCTCCGGGTGCTCCGGCTTCCTCCCACCATCCAAAGACATGCAGGCTAGGTTAATTGGTGACACTAAATTGTCCTTAGGTGTGGATGTGAGTGTGAGTGGTTGTCTGTCTATGTGTGGCCCTGCGATAGACTGGCGACCTGTCCGGGGTGTACCCTGCCTTTCACCCAATGTCAGCTCGGATAGGCTCCAGCCCCCCCGCGACCCTGTACGCAGGACGATGCGTCCTGACGATGGATGGACTTCCTTACTGTACCTGGGCTTTGCAGAAAATGATGAGGATAATTAGTGAAAGTGAATTGCCTGCTTTCTTTCAAAAGGAAACACTGCGATGATCCTCTTCATTAACCAAGAAGTGAATACACTTGCAGTGAAAGGGGAAAAGAAATCAAGCACAATTAAAATTTACACCTAGTAAAATCACAACATCATTTTTATTGCCCATTTAAGCAGTTACTTACTGCTCTGCACAAGGACGCTTTGATAATCACACTTTATGAGGTCAGAGGTTGGAATTCAAGTGAATACAGGTGTGGTAAACAGATGCATACTCACTCTATCACAACACTACCCTCCTTCAATGTAAGATAATATTGTATGCGTCTAGTACATTGTCAGCACATCGACATTTTATTCACTCATCATAGGGCTGACAGTAAACATCCACTTTGGAAGTGCCACATGTCACTTCCACTCCCGGAGGGCCTTAACTACAGAGAAGAACGTCATTCAAAATTCAGATTATTCTTTACTTTCCTAGTTTCATCTGGCTACGTTCCCACCTGAATGGATAAAAAGACATAATTTCATTTAGTCGGTCACAGGGGAAGAGCAGCGCAGCACTTGGAGAGGGCTGTGCTACCGGATAAGGAGTCTCTGAATCAGGTTTCGCTCCTTAGGGTTTGATAGTCGTTTTCAATTGCACCTAAGTACACAGCTCCCCTGAGGGAGAGGGGTGGGGGCTGAAAGAGAGAGGGCGAGGGGAGCCCTTCAGACAAACCAGCATTCAAAGTGAGTGAGAGAGAGTGAAAGAAGGTGAGATGAGAAAGGAGGAGGAGTGGTGGGAAATAACAAAATGACTCTTTTCCTGTCCTTTCACTTCACATTTTAAATTCCTCTGAGGGAAATCAAGAAAATAAATTGGTCATATCTCAACATCAATTTTACATTAGGAGCCACTAACACTTTTACATACAAACATGGATGGTATTTTTCACTGTCTCTTTTTCTGCCACACACCCACATTCACACTAACACCTCACTCTCCCTTATCTTGGAGACAAATCTCCCCACTAATGAGTCATTACTACTGCTGTCCTATCTGCTGTCTTTATTTGTGAGACCTGTTTGAACACACCACATACTTACAAACCACACACACATTCACCGACACTCTGAGACATTTTGTGTTGAATTTGCTACTTTTTCCACTCCTTTCTCCTGTCATAATGGGATCTCAGGGCAAATGGATTGGTCTGTCTCCCCTGTCTGCTGAAGCTGATTAGAGGGATTTAGGTTTAAAACCAGCTGATGACCTCAGGTTGTAGTCCTAACTTTCAGTTTTATCTCTTCTGACTTTCTATTTCTCTTTGTTCTTATCATGCCCAGTCTCTTTCCCATTCCCATTTTGTATTTCTTGCGTAGCTCAGTCCTCCACACACACACACACACACACACACACACACACACACACACACACACACACACACACACACACACACACACACACACACACACACACACACACACACACACACACGTGCGCATTCATGTTTTTTTCCCTTCCTTTTTGATTGACAGCTGCCGTTGCTGGTGTCATGTGACCTCTCTCAAAATGTTCTAATATTAGTGGTTGCGGTTGCCGTGTCGACCAGTTGACGACTGTTGTAAAGTTGTCAATGTGATAGGGTCAGTGCCCTGATATGTGATACCCACATCGTTATGCCCAGCTGGCATCACGTGGCTGTCAACATGCCCCACCAATGCCTTGACACCCTAAACACACACACCTACACACAAAATGTGCATTCATATTCACTCAGTCAGCATCTGTATACATACACATACTGACATATGCACACAGATGTTACATACATGTACCCAGATGTATGTGCACACACAGCTTTAAAGAAATGTGCACACACGCATTCACACACCTACACACACATACACTAATGCATGACAAGAGTTACACTAAGGGACAGATTAGCCAGGGATCATTTTAACTGCTGCACAACTGTTAGCCTTGAGAGGTCAGGGTCAAACCAATCTGAGATTGCAAAGAAAATGTCTACACACCCAACCAATGCACCATTATTTCCTTTTCACTTTTCTCTTACAGGACTGCTCTTGTCATCAGTCAGTCTCTTCTCTATATATTTTTTTCTCTCTTTCAGTCTAAAGCTCCTGAGAGACACAATTTGAAGCATTGTGAAATCCTTGAGAAACATCTAAATCTCTTTAGACTGTGATAGAAAGCCTTTAAAGGCTGATGGAAAGCTATTGGATTCAGCAGGGAGGGTTCAGCAGTTCAACGGGAAAGGCTTTATGGACACAGATGGTGAATTGAGAGAACTCTCAACAAGTTCAGCACAATGTTCACTTTCAATGAAAAATGCCCCCACTTTGAGTTAATTTTATCCTGGTTTGGTTATTTTTTTGGTAAACTTTTTATTTTATTAATGAATTACTTTTTTGGGCCAAGGTCATCCAGTGTAGTCAAGATAATGGATTTGCCCATTAAAGTTTCAAGCACCAATGTGAAATTTAGACCTAAGCTGCAGTCAAATTGTATATTTCTCTTACGATAATTGTGAGGTTCATTAGGACATAGAGACCACAGACCATGAGGCAGCAGTCTGGCAACAAGAATACATTTCTATACTGAAGCCCAAAGAGTACTGTAGGAGTGACCCCACAGGCCAGGCAAAGCCAGTAGACGACACATAGCAGGTGTGGTTATGAATTAGTGTGTGTGTGTGTGTGTGTGTGTGAATATTTGTGTATGTGCCTGTCTGCGTTTGTCTCTGTGTTTGACTGATTACCCCAGCTGCAGTGAAATAAACACATCAGTGTGTGGTGACAGGCCCTCCACGTGTCTGTCCCTAACACACACACACTAACACACACACACACACAGGCAGACTGACACACACACACACACACACACACACACACAGAGTCAGACAGTAACTGGATATGTGTCTGGATCCTGGTCAAGTTCCTGTCACATTCTTAACCACTCAATCCACAACCTAAATTAGCGCAAGTTATTCACTCGGATAATGGCTTATGGTCAACCTATAGGCTACATAATCTGTCTGAATGTAATCTTTCACATCAGATGAATTAGAAATTCAGAGACCTACAGATTTTATTGAGAAATGTTATATAATATTGCATTCACTTAAAAAGACCACGCCAGTAAAGATATGGATTTGGAATATTTTGTTGTATATTATGGATGGAGGAGAGCCGAGATGATGTAGGCGGAATAGATTAAGGGTCCAGATGGAGGGATGAGAGATGCAAGGGTGAAGGGACGGAGGGGGGAGGAAGCAGAGGGAGGTGTTGAGGGAAGAGTGAGGGGGTCAAGTGTAATGAGTGTAATGAGGGAGATGAGTGAAGGATGAAGGGGTTAGGGTAGAGGGATGGAGGGATGAGGGCCAGAAGGATAACGATCGAGGGATGGAGGGATGAGGGCCAGAAGGATGATGATCGAGTGTTGAGGGATGGAGGGGTGAGGGTAGAGAGATGAAGAGATAAGGGGTGAGGCATGAGGGAATGGAAGGTGAGGGTTGAACGGTTGAGGGGAGGAATCAGGGTTAAGGACGGATGGGTGGAAGAGAACGATGGAATGGTGTCAGCTGACGGCATTAAGGCAGGAGGAAACCACAGGAGTTGAGACTCTGAGGCGGGGAGCCGTCTCTTCATGTGCTCTGCTTCAGATAGAGCCCCCAGTGGTTCCTGCATTGAGACAAAAGAGGCAGAAGGTGAGAGAAGAGGGAAAAAGAAGAAAAGGGTGTTTGGGTGGAAGGGATGTGAAAACTGTGTCAGAGGGGAAAGAGGAAGGATGAGGTGCGCTTAAATACTTCTGTGCGGAAATGAGATATTTTGAGGTGTGGTCTTTGTTCCCAAACCTGGTTGTAAAACTTCCATTTATATTTACATCACATAAAGGAACAGATCATTGTCATGTGCACAAGGATGGCATAGGGAGATTGTCCTTGAACGATGGCATTTAAATACAAGCTCCGAGCTCCATATCAGCAAGACAGACATCCAGCTGCCAGCTCCAAGGTTGCTGTTATGTAGTTGATCACGACCAGCAAGACATTCGTGGTGTACAAATATGTGTTTGTGTGAATTCTGGAAGCACAGCTGCACGTCTCTCTCTCTCTCTCTCTCTCTTTCTCACAAACACACATTTGGCCTCGAACCTCCCTCGCAGTGACCATCAATGTCATTTTTTGTGAATGACTTTCTGTGTTAACCAACGTGGAATAAGTCTAGACACAAGCATTTGTGTAATTACCCGTGTGTGTATGGACGTGTCTTGGTGTGCGTGAATGACTCTTTGTGATGCAAATCATAGCAGACGTTTCTGTCAGAGGGCATCAGTGGTGTGATGTGGCCATAATGCTAACGGCTACCTCACTCTCACACTACTACAGTATACTCCGCGCAGACACAGTACGTTTCGGTCCCTGAAGTCACCATTGTTAATGTGTCATATGATGATGTTTACTAACAGAATCTCTCTGGAGGTTATAACATCTGTGCCGGTGGAGAGCTTTAAATGCACAGTGAAGGTGACAGTGTGAATTAAACTGTCTAACAAATAAGACACGCTCTCTTCCGGTGTCCAGGGGAAGACGTAGATCTGTTGAGTTCCTTCAGTTGTAAACAGCTTTCAGATCTCACTGGAGCTCAATATACTCTGAAACAAATGTATTAAAACCGACAAGATAAACTATTTGCAAGTTCTACATCCAGGATGTGATTTTAGCCAGAACACACTTCTAATTTTTTTTAAAGGTGAAAAAAATATTTTATCCAGGAAACAAATATGTTCTGCGCTGTTAGACATCATGAATAGCATTTTCTGGTATTTACGAATAAATAGAATTGAATGAACCCAAAGGGAGGGGAACACTATAGAGAGAATGTGTTCTATCAAATAAAGCATTGGATCTTTTCTTAGCTTTACAAAATGTTGTGACCACTGCACCAGAAGTATTAGTCATTTTCATCCTTGCCACTCTCTAGAGAAGCATGTGTGTTTGTGCACCTGTGTGTGTGTGTGTGTGTGTGTGTATGTGTGTGTTTCTGCCCACAAAAACAATTTATGTAATGCCGCTTCCCCAATAGATCCTTACCTTAATCCTCTTTGAGCTAACATAGTAAGCCCCACTCCGGCTCATCTCCCATCACATTTTACCTTGATCCTCAACCTCTGTCAGAAATCATCATCGTAATCCACAGATTAGTCAGCAATCTATTTTTTTTATTCCAACTGTCTAGGTGAATTATTTAAATGGTGTTAAGATTATTAAAATTCTGTTGCGATGGTCTATCACTGCAGAGTAATTTACAAATGGGCAGATGAGGGGGATGTGTTGTTTGGGTCATAATTGTATTGTGGTTGGCTGTTGGCGATGTAGAGTGGGATTATGATCATTACCAAATGTGTGCATGAATAGACACACACATAAACACACATACAGTATGCTTCTTTTTGACTCTTTCATTCCTTATACTGTATAGCAGTGCAGTCTTTTATAACCACTTCGTATTTTAGGAGCCTTGAGAGGCTTTTCATCCAGTGATAAGCCTTGTCAGTAAATTCAGGCATTAGTCAGATCCCCCTCCAAAGCCAGCAGACTGTGCAGAACTGCATTGGAAATGTGTATTTTCCATTGCAGAATCTCAGCATGAGTTCCTCACTGGTTTATTCTCTAGACAACTCTCTCTCACTTTCTCTCACTCTCTCTAACCCCTCCCCCGTCTCTTATGCAGTCATAAAAGTGTTGTATTTGTTGCTTGTTTTCTTAGTTCAGTTCCACTCAGTTCCAGTCGCTGGCTCTCAGATTCTGAAATGTATATTGTTTGCAAAAAAAAAAAATCTGTTTTTTTCCACCTTTCCCTGCCCGCCTTTCTTCCTTTTCTCATGCATGCAGATTTCAGAATGAATGCATTGTTTGTGAATTATAACAGTAACTTTTTATAAAAACACTAAACCCAGATGTTTATCTTGGCTTTCCCACAAGTAGAAGACTTCTGCTATTTCAGCCTTTACAGTGACTGTAACTGCAGGCACTTACAGTACGTTCACCCTTTGTCTAGGACATTTAAGGAAACTATCAATCAAAACTCAAAGAGGGAAGCTTCTCATTACACTTATTAACTGACGACTGAACCTGCATTATTTCCTTTGCGACAGGAAGTATGCAAGCCAGTGATAATGTGTAGTTTTGGTTCTCTGTGGTGTGAGGTTGGAGTCTTTTTTAAACTTGGACTTTGTTCTCTGTGTGAGCGGTATGTAGAGGGTTGAGTCGGGTGCTTGACTCAGAAGTAGGAGGGTAGTAGATTATGAAGGCGTTTTTGAACCCCCCCTTCCCTCCCACGCACACACACCACCACTACATTAGGAGAACCTTCTCTTCCCTTTCATTATCTATTTAAAGGCTTTCAAAACATTACAGGATAGTCCGCTTTTGTAATGAATCCTTTTTCAATGTCTTCCCTGGTAGTGTCATGGAAACATTATTAAATATGCTGGTGTTGAAATGCTGACCATTCAGTCTGTTTTTTAAATGAATGCTTATTTGTTGACTGATTTTCTGTGTCTTCAAGAAAACCTTGCACAGTTTAAGTCCTGTCTGTTTACCTGTTTCCTCTTCTGTCTCCATTTCTGTTTGTGTCTTAAATTTTTTTCTCACGTTTTGCTGTAGATTCTTGTCTCTCTCTCTCTCGTAGTCTTTTTTTTACCTTTGTCTCTATCTTTCACCATTGCTGTCTCTCAGTCTTCCTCACTTCCTCTGTCTTTGCTGTGGATTGATGATGACATGACAGTGTAGAGTGTACTGCATTGTCAGGCAGCTACCCGTGCTGCCCCCGGCAGTCCTGACAGTGTTGTCATGGATGAATGAACACACTATTTTGACACAGTGTGCGACAGTGTCAAATAACAAATCTCTGCTCTGTCAAGTTTTATAAGTTGTTAGACCTTGTAAGTCTTTTAGGACCACTAAAAACTTTGAAAGTTGTACACATGAGCCTGTAACATCTATTAAAAGGTTCTTCATTACAATACAATGAACACTTTAGAAAATTATTTATGTTAAATAATTTAGCACCTAAAAAAGTTCTGAGTCCTACTGCTGGCAAGAGTTGTAAGATAATTGTATATGCTTAACTACTAGAGCAATTGGAGCAGTATATTCCTCATTTGGGAGGAATACTGAAACAGTTTAATAAGCCAGGACTTTTAATGAATTGTTACCAATTAATTTCTTTTCACTTACATGACTATTCAGTTAAGTAGTCTTCAGTGGGTTACTAAAGGAGGTCATTGTCAGTTCAATTAATATATATGGGTTTTTTTTTCTAAATTTCAGTGTAGTATTAGATGATGACCGTGTCATCTATGTGGAGCTGAGAATATGTTTTGTAATGATATGTGGTCTTCTACTGTCGATAGTAAAATCCATTAATGCTATGATGCAGTCCTCCATTTAAAACTACATAAAATGTGTTTGGTGGTGTGAAATCAAATACGACTACATTTTTGCTGAACTGTATTAACCACAATACTGCTTACGCCCTGGATTTGCATTGAATCATTAGCTTATCAAACAGCCTGCCAAAAAGCTCTTGGCACTATTGATGCTTTGCTGATTTCAGAAGCATAATTCTTTCAAAGGGAGATAGCTGTAGGCTTCTTAACTGTGACCTTGCAGAGGCAGATGTACAGCACTTAGAGAGAAGATGCTCCTGTAGTTCTTTAGGGAACCATAAAAAGAGAACATGCTGATAATGATGACATCTGATGTCTTTTTGTCAGTAAAAGCTGTAAAATTCCTGCTGCACTTTGATACACAGCGAATCAAAATTGTGTTTTTAAAGATGTGGTATTGACCAATGCAAGGTAATTATTCTGCTGAAAAAGTTTTTTTTTAATTGCTGCACATTTTCAGCTTCTTATGAGACAATGTTATCCACATTTGCCATATAATCTTTGTAGGTAAAATTAAATGCTGGCAGGTTAGAAGCCAATAGACTTTTACTCTAACTTACTTTAGAAACTCAATAATTAATTTATTATTTTCACCATATTCACATACCCCCCCCCAAACCTCTGCATCCTTACTACATAAACATTTACACTGAAATTTGGTGTTGGACATAAATTATGTACTGCAGAACTTTCCAGTCTGTCTATAATTGAAATCCAGCAGAGACACCACATCTCTCTGTTTTGTATATGTCCATTTTGCTATTTGTTTACCTTGCTCATACTTTAAACTGTACATCCTTCAACAAAATACAACACTAACAAACAGGGAGGTCTCCAATAGTTCAGCTGACCCAGCTAATAAAGCAAAGCTGATTTTGTTATTGGGCGGTTTTAATAACGCTGGAGAGCTGGAGAGTCAATTAAAAAGGATTAGCATGCCCCCAATCAGCTCAGAGGCTCTTCATGCTTTAATGATTATGGAGTGTCATCATCACTCCTACACTGTACAGTGAAGCAGCTTTGACATGCGCACACACACACACACACACACACACACACACACACACACACACACACACACACACACACACACACACACACACACACACACACACACACACACACACACAACAAGTGCATAAATGCCTGCACACATACACAACCATGTGTTTATACAGTCTCGAAAGGCTGCTCTGTTTTTTCATTTCATTTTCATTTATTATATGAATTTTGCACCAAAACATATAGGGAAAATGTATTTTAGTGGTAAGAAGAAGTAAGAGTTATAAAACTTAAATACATTAATTTATTCTTAAGGAAGAATAATTAAGGAACCATGTATATTCAGGTTGTTTTCATTCAGACTTTTATTAAAATACTGTGATTTTATAATGAACCCTGTTTGTAAAAGTGACCTCACTTATGAGTGAGTGAGACTAAAGAGGATGACGCAGGTTTTAATTTGTATCATTGAACATGTGTTCTTTTTAAATGTAACTACTGAAATAACTGGACAAGACCTGACCTTGATGGAGAGAGGGATGCACTTAATTTGTGCTGATTATGTAAAAAGGACATTTGAGGACAAACCTCTTTGTTCTACTGTGAAAAGAGTGAAAAATAAAAAGCGGGGACTGAAGTATAAATTATCTTGTCCATGAAAAACAAAATTCAGAAATCAGAATTGTTTACTGTAATTACAGTATATACAAAATTAATGTCTGCTTGAAAAGTTTAAAAATGAAGCAAAATAGGCTCAGGTTGCTTTTAAATGATGGTGCTACTTGCAAGAAAAGCATTCATTCAAAGATGAATCAGACATTACAGGTGTTTTTAGGTCATAATTCTGAAACATTTAAAAGCTCTTTAGCAGTCTGTGTCCTGCGGTTCCCTTTGCACATTCTCATCCCCACTGTTAACTTTCTTCTTTATTTCTTTCACTCCTTGTCTCTGCCTCTTTGCGTTTCGCTTTCACCTTTCTTTCCCTCCTCCCTTCTCCGTTTTCTGCTGTTGCCATTAGTGGTGTTAAAGTACTCAGTGAACTGGAAGGTTCAGCGGGAAATGCAAAATACATCACTGTCCAGAGAAATAAAGAAAGCAAACGGAGACACACATTCAGACGGCATCAACACTTATACTGCACCGACTCGTAACCATTCACGGGGCTGTGCTATAATTTAACAAGCTGTCAGTCATTTTAACACTTGCTCACAGCGACCAGGAAAGACAGTTAGACAACACGCTGCCTTTAAACATGTAAAATCTTCCTAAGAGGATTTGCTTTGTTTGCTTAAGTTTATGCGTGAAATTCATGACGTTGGGTGGTAAAAGTATTAGTTTTAAAATTGTCCAAATTGTTTCAGTATTTTGTTGCATGAATATTTTGTGTGATGGTCCAACTCTATTACTTGTGCGTTTGAATAATTGGTGGGAATATGAATGAATCCATGAATCTGCTAAAAACTATCCAAATGCAATATGCTTTTATAAGTAAAGCTCTCATGAAGGTGTGCTGCAAAATACCTCCAGAACAGATATTACCTTGTGACATTCAGGGCCAGATTAGACAAGAACACGAAGTACAGCATGCTATATTAAAACAGAGGATAGACAGAAGAAGTTTAGCCTTTTAATTTCCTAACTTTCATCAGAAGTAGAAAGTGTTTCCCTTTTGAAATTTTTCCTGGTGACACTTGAGGTGTTGATTCTGATTCTAACTGTTACTAGGTCAGTGTCTGTTTGGGGAAACGTTTCCCTGACGTGTCTGAGCTGTTGAGTGGATTTAGATGTTATTCGTCTTACCTCTTCCTCTAATGATTTGAGCCCAGGGTCTCATTTCAACTTTCCGTCCCCTAACACTCCTCACACTCCTCACACCCCAAACTGTCATCTCTGTATTTTTTTCTCTTCCCTTCAGCAACCACTGCTACTATCACAGTCATTGCATTTCCTTCCTAAGAGCTCTATGTCTAAGTGGTTTTCTATTTGTTCAGTCTGTTAGTTCATTGTTTCCCCCTGTTCATTTCAATGTCCTGCTTTCCTTCTTTCTAGTTATCAGTTCTTGTTAATAGGTTACTTCTATAATATTTCATTTAAAAAATGAATGAATAATTTGCTCATGCCTTTCTTTTTCACTGAAAATGTTATGGATACCAGTACCATGGATATCAGTGCAGTCTTTAAATGCTGATGAAAATATGTTATTTCAAGTAGAACAAGATTGAATGTGCAATTAATATGGCAGATATCAATGAAACTGTCCAATTTTACATGAAGAGGTTACCATTGTCCCTCCACCCCCAAATAATGAACAGCCTATCACTTGTGTCTCAGTAGAAATGGCTTTACTCTCTGACCCTCAGGTCCCGACCCGTCCACCTTCCTTTTCTTGACTGTGCACCCGCTTGCTCTCATATTCCAAAGCTTTCTGCCAACCCGCTAATCTCTTTCCAGAGTTTCCCCATAACACATTACAAACCTCAGACATCACATTAGATGTACTTTTCAGTGATCTGTAGCAGATCATGTATTCTCAACTCCTTCTTATCTCCTATTAGTCTTAAGAGTAGGGTATGGAAATGATTTAATATGTAACAATGTTGTGAAAAGGCAGCTGTAGTTTTTTTTTTTTTTTTTACAGCATTTATTAGAATTATTTATAAGAATTATTTATACAGTGAAGTATAGACTTGTGAATACTGTATTTTTTAGAGTCAAATTAGTGAAAAATATAATTAATTAAAATGATTTAAATAATTAATTAAAGGTAATTGATAAATTGCTTACTTTTAAACCATCCTTCCTGACTAACTTTGTTGCAATGCATACTTTTTAATCATGTTTTCATGATCATGATTATATTCACCTATCTTTTACATTTATTTGTTGAATATCGATATTTATTTCTTAGAAATGCATGTATTACTAAGCACCTTTAATCAAAAACAGGCATGCTGGCTGAATTGTGTTTTTCATCTGGCTATGTCATTTAATTGAATTGTCTTTCAGGAAATAGTTGGAAGTATTGGGGCATTAATAAATTCAATATGTCTCTGCCCTTTGCTTCCTGGTTTGCATTGCTAAGCCTCAAGCCTTCCCGCTCTGCTATCTGTCTTAGGTGCTCTCTTTTATGGTTTTCGAACTTCACTTCCAAGTCCCTGACCTTCTTCTCTGCCTCCTTCCCTTTTTGCACATCTCTTTTCCCCATTTACTCACCAACCACCTGCACCATGTCTCAAAAGAGCAGCCCATCTATCAGTACTCCACAGTGGTAGTCCATCTTTGTATTGCCTGGTTCTTTGATGCTAGAGAGATGGGTTGGAAAAGCTAGCAGTCACTGGAGTTACCGGTGGATTTTTTTTTCACACTCAAATGTACCTCATGTTTTGACACAAGGACTCCTGGGTAAAATATTACCGTCGCCAACTCCTTCTTGCCTTTTCCTAATTTTCTTTCTCTTTTCCTTCCCTCTCTCCCCCTGCATTCATTGCATGACTTTTACTTTTCTTCTGTTTTCCCAAGTGTTGGGCCTAATGGATTACCCCAGTATATCTTCCCCCTCTAGTATCTCCGCTCACTTTTTTTCTTTCCATTCAGCACCTCTGTCTCGTTCTGCCTCCTCCTTCATCTTTCTGTCCCTAATTGTTGACATAGCATGGAAATTCCAAATCTCTTCCATTTCTCCTTTACCTCCTCATTACCTTACATTTGTCCTTTTCATTCCATTGCACTCTCTATCTTTCTCTCCCTCCACGGGCTCCCTCTCTCCTTTACTCTCTCGCTTCCTCTCCCTATTTGTTGACATTGTCGGGTTAGCTTTAATGGATCACCCACAGATATCTGCTGCTAGCCTGCACTCCCTGTTTCCTCATCCTCCTCCACCATAATCGCTGCCTCCCTAGCTCTCTATCTTTCTCTCGCCCCTTCACCATTGCCGTGGAAATACCTTTTCTCTACCCTCTCTTGAGATTGTTCCCCATCCATCTTTCCCTCTCTCTGTCTCTCTCTACTCTTGAATGTTGACATGAGAGGGTGAGTCTAATAGATCACTGTGAAGCATTTGCACCTGTGTTAAATCTCAGAGGTAACACTGTGTAAGTGTGTGTTCGTGCATGTGTGCACCCTAGAGGAGCCAATGCAGGCTTTTTGTTCAGCACATCTGTGACCTCCTTTAGTGCTGAGCAACTTCCTTGTTGCGTTTCTCTCCTCTCCTTCATTTCACCTGCTTCTTCTCCCTTTTCACCTTTCATCCACTCCTTTCTATCATTTATTAGGTTGCATGGTAGAAAGGGAACCATTAACTTTGTAACTTTATTTTCTCTAGTTACAAATTATGTAATTCTTAAAAAGCATGTGTGCTGAATCTTACAAGTGCTGCATTATGATATAATGCAAAGCCATGATATTTAGAGTCACATTCAGAAGTGCAAGTCAGAGTAAATAATACTCGTGTATCATATGTGTATTCCATGCATCATTCAGTATAAGTGTACCAAGGTGCAGTAGAGTAGTAGGTTATAAATAGGCCTCTGTAGGCTTGTTCCAGTCCAAGTGGGTGTCCTTCTGTGTCCTAGTTCTGTCTGTGTGGGACACCTCGGAGAGTGCTCTGCTTTTCCTCACACTCTGCTGCACTTGTCTTCTTCTTTCTTATATATACATGCTTGTTCCTCGATACCCAACTACGTTTTAATTCCTAGTGGTATACTTTTAAGAACATACACTAAGTCCTAGTTCTACTCATGTACAAGACCTTTGAAAATTCCCTCCTCTGGTTTCAGTAGATAACAGTGTAGCGTGTACATATTTTTTCTTATTTTGAATTGTACATCAATGTTCATTTTTACAAGCAAATCACAAAGTAGCCACCAATACTGTGTCATGTAATATCTTTAGGTTAACCTTTAGTACAAGCCATGTCTTTCTGTCTTTCTATGTAGATTTATTAATTTGATTTTATGGAGAGATAAAAGCAGTAAAAACTCTCTGACAAAGCTGAAACCGACAACTTTAAGTTCAAACTGCTTTTTTTATCAAAGGTGTCTTTTAGAACATCAGTGTGGGATGATTGTCAATGGCGACCCAATTATGTCAGTGTGGTTAATTGGGTCTTTATGTCACTCGCCTGGAACTAGTTAATTAAGCTGTCAGAGCCTCTGAAATCCCATGTTGGCATACACACACATAAGAAAAGACACACTGACATCCACACACACACGCACACTTCACCCTCTTACATCCTGTATATATGCGTGCACATGTACAGTGACCTTATGTTAACCTGCACAATCTGCCCAGTCTGCCCAGTCCTGGCATGTATTGTACTGTAGTGGGGTCGGTGGCTGTAGTAAATTCCCCACAGTAGCAGTGGGCAGCAGGATTGTCCTAATCACCTCCCATGTGTAGTGAGTTGTGCAGACAGAAACACCAGGACATATGGCCAATTAAGACAGGGATGTGAAATGGCACAGATATAGTGTAGGTGACTGAAAATCACACTTCACACAATCAATGTAATTCAGTGGCAAAGCTATAATTAACAACTGTTCCTGACTACAGTGTTGACATCAACATTGTTCTTAAATATAGCCTTGAAGCGAATCAATTCCGTGGCGCTATATTTATTATATTTTTCTGTCTCTTCTGCCTGTCTATAAGAAGAAGTTGTTCTGTTTAGTTTTGTCCATTTGTTTCTCATGCATATTATCCCCCTGTTATTTGTCTGTTATCTGCCTATGTCTGTCTGCCTGACTTTTACCCAAGAGAAAGCTTCTCGTCAGTTTGTTTTCTTTTTTTTTTTGGAAAGACTGTTCAAGTTTGGGACCATGTTTCATGTAAGTCATTTTGTTTGTCTGTGTTTGTATTCTATAGATGTGGAAGTGCATGAACTCGTGACTAGAATGAAAATGAAGATGGATTTTGTTTGATTCAAAATAAAGGAAGGACTAACAGGAAAGTGAAGATGGAGGATGAGTGTGTTACCATAGTAGAGGTGGGAGTGAGGTATAGCCCTTGAAGTTGAGAGGACAATTATTCCAGAGGCTTTGTTGGCACCATAATGTAGCCATTTGTATTTGTTAGAATGCTACAAATTGGCAGGTATAGAGATGCCAAGAAGTGAAGTGAGTAAGAGAAGAGTCATGACAGTGTGCAGTGTAGAGGAAGGAGAATCAACACACACACACACACACACACACACACACACACACACACACACACCACACACTATCTGCTCTCTGTAATCTCATTTGCTACAACTTGTTTTCCAAATCAATAGTTGCTACTTTTGTACTTGCAAATTACTGTACTTCAGTGGTAATGTTAGAAAACTTGCATAAGTAAGACGATTGTTTACTTCATTCTGTAGAATAGGCTACATTCACAGATATACAGATGTGCAGCAAGAATACTGTAGATCTGGGTATCGTATGAAAGCCCTCAAATAAAGTAAGAACATTAGAGGGTCAGTCAGACAGCACAGACCTCTGCCACGGCCAACTGTCCCGTCTTCTATGATATCCAACCACTACTATATATATGCCTGGAGATATTTCCAAAACTATTGAATTTACAGTATGTCAAAATATGTTTGTGCTGAAGCATCGTCATCTCAGCTGTCGCATTTTATTATGTACTTTGCACAGGTCGGAAGATCAGGAAATTCCGAATGAATTTTGCCACAGGTTTTACATTTGCCCTATCTTGCAATGTTAACAAAAGGGCAAAATTTTTCTATATCTGCTCTGTATTGATGATCCTCTACAAAATTTAATGGGCTCCTCTTTCCATCAAGTTTCAAGAAAATCAGGTCAGTAGTTTTTCCCATAATGCTTCAGAAAACGTCACCACCTTGGTGGAGATAATAAAGTAAAGTAAGTATGAGAGTGAATAGTCTGAGTAGGATCTATTTAAGTTCCTATTGCTTTATATACAGATAGAAACATTAATGGTATTAAACAAATTCAGTGTGAGCAGCTGCCACATCCTTTCATTCAATGAGAAACCCATTACTAAGAAAGTAGATTTTCTTCTACTAACTTGGGAAGCACAGCAAAGACTGTTTCAGGTGTCTTTATACTGTAAAACTTTTAATAGCTGAGTCCCAAACAGCCCATTTTCCGATTTAATGGTGTGGGTACACACATTTTGACAAATAAATGCAGGTCTCGATAAGATGCCTGGCCATGTTTTTACAGAAATTCTCTGGATGTAACTTCTCTAAGCCCACCGGGTCGCCTGCTTAGCTAGCTAGGTCTAAGCTGCTTAGATTGTTAATACAAATATTATTGTTTTGTCAATATGGACATGTTAAACATTGTTAGATCAGTTAGATCTCCACAATTCAGTTCTTCAGTTTACAGAAACACTGAGCCTCGGAGTCTAATTCATTCAAATGTACTGTCATTAATAGATGAGGGGAAAAGAAGTGTTGACTCCTCACCATTGGAGCGCTCGTTAAATCCGTAATATGCCCCCCCCCCCTTGATTATTTATTTTTCCTTTAGCTTTTAATCAAAGTTTTACAGTAGTAAAGTATGTATCGCTCTCCATAACAAATTAATGCATGTAAGATAGTTCTTTATAGCGTAGGCTGTACAGTATGTGAAAACCCACTTTACAAAAGTTACCAACACAGAATCACACTATAATATTATAAACAATACTTATTTCTACAGCTCTGTTAACAGTTGAGAGCTATTGTTGAGTATTACCATCATTTATACTAATGACTGGATTAGAAATCAAAATACTCCTAAAAGCATATCTCATCTCTGATTTAATTAGGTTTTAGGCAGTCAAAAAAATTTTCGACGTTCAGCAGCTTCCACTGTAGTTACGTGGGTCCCTGTGGTCTGCCCATGTATTCAAGATGACCACCATGAATGAGGAAATGAAAGGACACTTCCTGAAGTATCTGGTCTATGGTATATAAACGTAACTTTTCCCCTCACAAGTACTTCATCTGGAATAACCAAGATATTTGTTTCAAACACAAATCCCTATTCCTTAAAAACTGGGTTGATAATGCCCTACTACTTGTCTCTCAATTGTTTAACAAGGAGGGTAATATGTTTACTTATAATGAGTTTTTGTAAGAATATAAAATTCCTGTGCGTCCTAGAGAATATGCAATTGTTTTTGATGCTGTTCCTTCAGGTGTTAAAATGCTGCTCTCATTAACTACCAGTGATGCTATCCCTCCAACCTCACTGCCAGAACTTTATATAGGTAATTCAGATCCTTTTTTAAATAAAAAAACAAATAATAAGTGTATAAGGGAACTTATACAAAGAAATACAGTCAGTAAGCCTAACTATGTATTTTTCTGGAATAATCAGCATGTTAACATAGACTGGGAAAAAACATGGCTATTACCAAGGAAATTATTTGTCTCCAATAAAGTGCGTGAGTTCTCTCTGAAAATTCTGCAGAGATGTTATCCTGATAATTCGGTTATTGCAAGATAAGATGAAACAATATCTCATCTTTTTTGGGAATGTACAGTTAGTCAGACTCTTCGGGAGGACCTCAATCTCTTCTTAAATAGAAAATTAGATATTCAACTCAGTCTCAAATAAACTGTTTGCCATTAATCTCATTATTTTATTAGTAAAATTCCACATACATTCCACATACACATACATCTGGTAGGCAAATGTGCCTACCAGAAACCAAACTTTACTGTCTTTATTTCTTATTTAAAATCATACCTGGTCACTTTAAAATTTTGTACAAACTGTAAAGCTGTGAAAACATTAACCCTATGTGTTGCTTTCAACTTGTAATTTTTAAAACTTTAGATTATTTTGCCAAACTTGTCCTTTTCGTTTATTATGTTGACTATGCACTTCCTCAAGCATTTACTTTACAATGCTACTACTGCATGAATGTAATACCTATGTTTGTGTAAATAAAGAATTGTAAAAAAAACAAAAAAAAAAAAACTTCCTATAGTATCATGGTAGAATCATTTGGTACATTTAAACACTAAATTTAACTTTAAGTGCTACATTTATTTGATGCTGAGGGAAGACAAATTGTTTATTTTTCACCATGATGGTTACTCTCCTGTAATTGTAATAAAGAACAAAGTCCTTTTGTTCATCTTATCACAATGAGCTAACTGTTTTGTCTAATATCTACACACACACACACACACACACACACACACACACAGCATGGTCTTCACCATATTCATGTGCGCTGTTGGATTAAATTTCTATTAGCTTTCCTCGATTGAGTTTGAAGATTGTTGATTAGCCAGTAATGGTCTTTGTTACTGCACTAATGAATAGCTTCATTACTATTCTACTTAGCTACACATCAGGAGGCGGGTGATGTGTGTGTGTCTGTGTGTTTAGGTGTGTGTGTGGTATTTGTTGGTATTATCCTCTGATAAACACACACAGACAGTTATAACCAATTGTCTGGGTTTGTGTCAAGAAAGCTGATGGCAGCAGAAGAGAAAGATGGATGGTCTGCTTTGCCAACATTCATCTCTCATTGTCTCTCTCTCTCTTCCCTCCCTCGCTCTGTCTGTGTCCACACCTCTCAATATGTTTTCTCCCACCTGCTCTGTGTCTCCAGTCTCTCAGTCGCTCAACTATGATCTTTTTTTCTTAATTCCTTCATCCTCTCCACCTCTTTGTCTTCCTCTGACTCACTCTCATCTTCACTCTCTTTCTTTGTGTTTATTGCCTTCCTGCTTTAATGTCCTCCCTCTCTCCTTCTTATACTCTCCCAGTTTATTTTATGCTGACTGGACTCACCAGGCTCTTGAGAACTAGGTTGGCATGTTACATTTAGTGTGTGTGTGCATGTGTGTGCATGCGTGTGCACGCGTGTGCACGTGTGTGGGTTTTTTATTTGCCTGTATGAGCATAGATGCAAATGTTAGTGTTTGATAATGGAAACAAGAATGCCAATTATGGTGATGCCTCTCTAGATGCCAGGCAGAGCCAATAAAAATGAATGTGGCACATCTGGCAGTGGTGTGTGTACTGTTTTGTGTCTTGAGTGTGTGTGCTGGTAGGAAGTGATTGGCTGATTCAACTCTGATTGGTTGTCCACATATAAGAAACAGCCTTGCCAACGTCTCAGAAACAGTAGATTCACTCAGTGGTTTAGCTGTAACACAGGAATTCAGGCCGTCAACTACCAACATAGCATTTTACCAGCATTTTCCTTTGATGGGGCTGCCACAAAGTAGAATCCAAAATGAAAGAAGCTCTAGTCTTGGCTTATTCACTTTCTTACATTGCTACTTTTGTTTAAAAATAAAGTCAGATCATTTGTCACAGCAAATAAAGCATGTCTTATGTTTTTTCTTTATATTTACCTACTCAAAGCACTTGGTTAAGTGTGAAGATATGTTGAAGATCTTGCCCAAATATTGATCATGCAGTATAAAAATACTTCATATACTTGAAAAAAACATGTTGCCACTACACATAATACAGGCAGCAGTTGTGTTTCCCCTAAAACATACTATGCCCAATTAGTTAGAGTATATCAAGGAAATTTGTAGGAGACAGGGTTGATAGGTAGACATTAAATTATGGAGGAGAAAGCTCATTATTTTTAGATATGAATCAGTGTTCGGCACATCATGCCTTCTTCAGACTAATTCCTCAGGATTATTCAAACAAAGATTTGCCAAATTGATTCATAAAACTTAAAATAAAACTGATAACATTGGTGCTGTCAATGTGCAGCTTCACTGTCTTTACTTAAATAGATAAAAATAAATATTGCAGTGATAATAGCCCTGTGGTCAGTTGACAGAAATAACTTTAGGCACTCTCTTTGTCCTTGTTGCCTTGACTGTCCCTTTGCTGTCTGTCTCCTCTGATGTCACCGCAGTACTCTGTTTAAAGCCACCAGACTCCCTTGACAAAAACAGGGTCAATTTTACCTTGCAGAACACGGGCCTTGCTGGTCTACCGCTGCCTCGATCGGTTAGTTTGTTTGTGTTATTGTGTGACTTTGGTGGGTGGACACAGCAGAATAGCAGCTGTTTCTGGTTATTAAAAAAAAGGTTTAACTCTGTAGGGTTTCCTTTCTATAATATTGTCAGACACTTAGTAGTAACAATCTGAGCCTTTCAGTGGCAAAAAGACATTAGTGGACGTACTTTGACAGTGCGCAATTGCCCAAAAGGATTACGTTGCAAGTCTGTTTTGCTGCTGCCGACTGCAGAGCACTCACTCAATACTGGACCAATTAAAACAAAATAAATAAATAAATGTTGTCCCCATTAGTCACTTAGACACAAAACATTGGAAAATGGGGTGCAGGTTGAAAAATACAGAAGTTACCCTTTAAAACATGCACTGACTCAGTCCCTGCCCACACATAGGTAGAGTAATCACTACAGGAACTCTTTAACCCACTCATCTGTGTTCTTATAGGGATCCAGATAATATAGCTAATCAAGGGGATAATCCTCAGTAACAAATATACTAAAACTTCAGTGATTCACAGCCACACACACGTAGGCTTCCCCACACACATGCGATACAGCGTGATTACCCTGCCTGACTTTGACAGCAGAATTAGATTTTATTTTAACTGGTCTATTTTGTGTTTTCGTCATACTTTTATTGTGCATCTCTGTGTTTGCGCCCGCTGCTACTTTTAAAAATGAATGTTGTGATTCAGTGGCAGATTCTATCCACAGACCCTCTATCTCTGTGCTCTTATCAACTCCCATGTGAGACTCTTTGTAGTGGCTCTACAAAGCATGTCATATTTTAGCATTTGTAATAGATATTCTTTGCTTTGTTATCTCACTTCTTGCTCTGTGGTCTGCCATTTGTTTTGCTTTGCAAGATTTACAGTTTCTCTTTGTGACACAGTGTGACTATGATGTTCCTGCTCTCAGTAGCAGATATGTGGAGAAGCTTTGCGTCTCAAAACATTTTGTGTTGCTCTCAAGTGCAACAAAAGAGAGCATATATCTCTATATCATGGCCTACTTTTATCTTGCACAGCATGCGACCAAGCCTTTGTTCCACTGCCAAAGAAAGATGCATATCTCAATAAACTGCCTTGATATTACAGAGCAAGACATGGGGCATTTGTCCTTAAGTTGTGGGTAATAAAACATGTGGAAGTATTTACATATTAAAATTCATCGCTCCCTACAACACATGGTGTATATTGCAAAATCCAAACACTACAAGCAAGTGCATTATTAAGAACTGATGACATCCAAATGTGCTTTTATTTAGTATTCTGGGACAGAAGGTTTGAAATATCCCTGTATCCAAATAAATGTCTCAGTCCTTGGGTCAACCAGAAAGAAAACATGAATAAAGTGAGTGTGTAATTGATCAGAGAAAGCCTTCTTTGTCTAAAGAAAAGAAGAATGGACTTTTCTTGAACCTTTTATTAAAATCCTATTATAGTTGAAACAGAGGGCACATGTGTGATCACACGCTGTAAGCATTTGAAGTCCACACAGGCATGTATAATGCCATTATTTCATATCTACAGCATGGCTATAAACCAAAGGTTTACCGGTGTTGTTTTCTGTGTATGTGTGTGTGTGTGTGTGTCTGCTGGCGTGTGGCTAAAGCGAGAGAGACAGGTAATGTGGGGGTGAGAGTTAAAATAACAAATACACATTCTCCCCTGAGGTTGGCTTGATCCAATCAGCCACCCTCTGCCATTCATACACACACACACACACACACACACACACACACACACACACACACACACACACACACACACACACACTCTCTTACACCAGCTGTGGCTAATGATGCCGTGGCAGTGGCCGTATAGCCACCACATGTGGTCTCTTTGTCTGAGCCCAGCAGAGCACACATCAGTCTCACAGGCATCATCAACGACTGCAGCTATTTTCAGTGCATCATCAGACAAGAGCTCACCACTAAAACGAATGAGCTGCCAATAAATGCTCTTAGTTGTGTATGTTTTTTTAGTACTTTTAATGTATTGTTTGGATGACATAACAAACATTATATTGTTGATGTGACCGTTGATTTCACTGTGTCAATGACCATTGGTTTGATTCCAATGACAAATGACAAGTATTTGCTTTTTATATACTTTGTGCTACTTTTCAACGCATGCACACGCTATTTTTTTGTGTGCGTGCTTGTTTTAGCACTGCAGTAGACTTTGCTATAGTAAGTTAGTTATAAAGTAGAAGGTTAAATGGCAGTGAGCTTCAAATTACTTTTAGAAAAAGGTTGACGCATTTGTCGTCGTTGGTTTTGTTGACTGACAGTATTTTTATTAACAGTGTTTGCCACAACTTGTCACAATTTGTCACAACTTCTTTTCTGTTATTTCTCCATTTCCAATATTTGTCCTAATAAAGTTCTATCATGACTTGTGCAGTGTTCTCTCTATTGTCGTATGTTCGGTCTCAAATAATTCAAATTAAGTTTGAAGTTCAAAATTTAATGTAATTTGACTCATTTTGGAAATGTCTGGACACTTTTTGCAGCCACAACACACAGAAAGAAATAAACTTCTTCCTGGTCATATTTTACTGTGTTTTATAATTTGACGTCTGCTGTTGCAAAACCATTTATTTAATTTGTGTGTTCATCTCTGGTCTTTTATCTTTCACAGCTGAAACACTTGTATTTACACCTTTCTTTCTTTCTTTCTTTCTTTCTTTCTTTCTTTCTTTCTTTCTTGCTTCTTTCTTTCTTTCTTTCTTTCTTTCTTTCTTTCTTTCTTTCCTCCCTCTCTGGCCTTTCCCTTCCTTTAAAACTCACACACACACACACACTCTCTCTCTCTCTCTCGCTATCTCTCTTCCAATCTTTCAAGCTTTAAAGCATGCACATATCGATTCACATAAATTATAAACTACAGTCATTACCCGCTTCATCAATTTAGACTCACAGTTTACTTGAATAGTTCACTCATCTGAAAAACAGTATATTATGGGTATTATTAGTATTTGATTACACTTAAGAAGATACTCCTTTACTATAACCCCCCCACACACACACACACATTAGGGTTACAAGTGTGGATTTATTCATGCACCCTGTAAAGATTCATTTAAAGCTTCTTTCTTTTCACATTTTAATTTACAGCATTTACAGAGATTGCCAGTCAAATCGGGGTCCTTCTATCAAAGCATCTTGCCATCACATCAATTTTCCAGGGAATCCAGGGGCATGACCTAGAGTTAACTATTTGCTCTAGTGTTGGCCACTGGTCCCCACACCAAATCAACAGATAACTTGTTGAAATGTTGGGGTGGGGGGGGTTGTGGCTGTCCAACTGGTACTGGCTAGGTGAAGCTTATAAAGAGGAAACACTAACACTAACACAGTCAGGGGCAAATGCTTTCCCTTAGGCTCCTACGGCAGCTTGAAGTGATATTTGACTTGGGATCATTTTCATTTTTCAACAGTCTTATCCAGTTTAAGTTGTTTTATCTTTAGCCCTCCCAATATTCAATATCCTCTGTGTTGGGCTGGGTTCAGCACGAGCTTACAGGTATTTTATCATGGTGCTTTGATTGTCAAATGGCAAATTCAGGTCTGGGGTGAGACTCTTGTTGATGACTTTAGTCCTTAAACATTCAGCTAAGTCAATAAGAAAATCTTTCTCGTAGTTGATTCTATGGCCCAATCCCAATGTCCCCCCTAAGCCCTAAGCCCTGAACCCTCACAGACTTTACTGACGTCACTTGGAAAGTGATTGAGTTTAAGAGGCTGCAAGGGCTCAAAATGCTGTAAACAGGAACGAGACAGCACTTTGCCACTTTATGATGTTACCTTGACGACACTGAAACACGTTGCACACTTTTTATTTTATGTTTTTGGCTTATTTTTAAGTCCTGTAGGCTCTCGCCAGTCAGAGTGGAGGAGAGGTAGCCTAAATGTAAATATATAATTGTCATTAATCAATACACTATTGTTGTTCAAACAGCATCATTAAGCAAAAACTAAAATGAATAGTTGAATAAACTAAGTGTGTAATAAGGTTATTGCATTCCTCTGACTTCATGTGTTCTATGCAGCATCTTAAGTTAAGAAAACGTTTAAGAAAACAATTCTGACATCAGCGTGTTGATGCTTGTTTGTTTACTGTTTTCTTCTTCTCTTATAATGTGGATTTCCCGTGATATTTGTCTCGCTTCCGGGCTTCCCCGGTAACCCCGTGTTTCACGTCATACCGCTATGAACTGTGGGCAATTCCCTCAGCAAAAGTCTACAGAAATGCGGACTTACGGAAAGGGTCTAAAAAGGGCTCAAAATGTCCACGAGAGAGCCCTCGCGCACTTGACGATTTGACAGTGGGACGGCCCTAAGCCCTCACGGACTTCCCGGGAACGCGCCTCAAAGTCTGTGAGTCTGTGAGGGTGGAGATTGGGATTGGGCCTATTTCATTTTCCTTCAGTCCTGATGAGGGAAAGGCATTTAGCTTCCTGTCAACATATGTGCACCATGTGTATTATACTGAACCAAAGAAGTCTGACGTCATTTTATTTAAGTACGTGAGAAGCCAAGACAGTCAAGTTAAACTCATAGAAAATAAAACAGTGAAAATAACATGTAAAAGTATTTTTTTTCAGACTACAAATAAGTTAGTAAAAAAAGTAAATTATAAAAGTTATTGTCATCAATTGTAATAACTGCTGCAGCCACAAGATGTGCTGCTGATTGAAGTACAGAGTGCAACAAATATACAGCAATATTGCAGTGAACTCTTTATTTGAGTTTTTCTTTTTGCTCTTTTTCTCTGTGACCACGGTACAGCTTAGTTAACTAACAAGACTAAATAAAAATCCATACAACATGCATTGCATTTGCTTTTGAATGTGAGAGAGCGCCAACATTATTTTGCAGTACAAGGATAAACTCCTTGCCTGACCATTTGCACTGTGTAAATATATGTTTCTGTTTGTTTGTCTTTGCTTTTTTTCCAATATAACCTTTACTTTGTAATAGAAACTGAAAGGTCACACAGCATCTCACTTAAGATTGAGAATTCAGAACGGCAATGAGCCCCATGGCCAAAGAGCACTGCCGAATCTCTAAAGATCAGAGAGAGAAGCAGGTAGAATAACTGAGAGAGAGAGAGAGAGAGAGAGAGAGAGAGAGAAGAATGACAGCCGAGCTTGATAAGGTAGTAAACTGAAGAATAACACTGAATTTCCTCTTTTCTGCATCTGAGATTTCCATTTCCTAATGCGAAAGGAGGAGGAAATTAAACAACGTGAATTAAACAACGCGGCTCGGACATTTATGTGCCTGCCATAAAGCTTGGACAGGCTGAATTTATGAGGGTTTGGACCAGTAAATACAGCACTCAGGAAATGTGATTAGGCTCATAAATAGGATAGTTTCCCGCTGTTCCACCCTTTACCCAACGCACCTTGGGAAAGCATATGTTCAGGACATTTTCCTCCTTTTTTACACTGCCCCCACGGGGTTCCATATTGTGAAGTGCCCACTGTAGAGGGTCTTTACTATTACAGCTATAAGATTTCTGTGACTTGATGCATAAACATCTTCCTGTAGGCAGCGTTTCATTATTCATAATTAATTTTACATCCGACCCTAGAATGTACACAAAAGATTTATTTGCTTGTAAATTTTTATATTGGATTTCTGAAACATGTTATGTGTGTGAATAGTTTGTTGCAAAACAAACTTAAGTTTAATGAATAATTGTTTATCTGGTTTACTTTTTTTGGCTTCATGGCAGAAACAATCCTTTTTCACCATAAAATCAGATCAGATATTGACTCTACGGTGTCATTTCACAAAAACGCAATTTACTGATATCATCTCGCGTTAGCAACATTTTCTACATCTTTTCTCTTTACGTATCCAAGGTGTAGAGAAACATTTATACGTGACCTAATTTCTCCTCTCTCTGTCTCACAGGTGGAGTGGTTGAAGAATGAGGAGATAATTGACCCGGCAGAGGACAGAAACTTCTACATCACCATCGACCACAACCTGATCATCAAACAGGCGCGTCTGTCTGACACAGCCAACTACACCTGTGTGGCTAAGAACATAGTGGCCAAAAGACGGAGCACAACAGCAACTGTCATTGTTTATGGTAAGTTTGTATGCTCGCGGCTTGGTGAAAATCTTGTCACTAAAGATATAATTATTTTGATTATCTGTTGTACTAACTGTATGTGACATTTTTTGTGTCTAATGTTTAGAATTTTACCGATAAGACGCCTTTTTAGAAGCTACTCTACAATGTCTCTGATCGGCCAAGCCAGCCCCCATCTGCCACATGAAATTAGCTCTACCTCCATGCCAACACTCTCTCTTTGTGATTGGCCTGATATTCCCACATCACCCCTGACCTCACCCAATTAAATTCCACCAATCACACCTTCAGTTTTAAATTGGAGCACTTGGGCTTTCCAAATGTCTGAGCCTTCAGCCAAGAGTCCTACCACCAAATGAATTGTGCAGCATATGGGATGATAACAGCTGCGAAAAACAACAGAAAATAACTCTGAATAGCTTAGTTCTGAATGGTGTTAGTTTGTCTTTCAGGCAGTGCCCTTCTCTTGCTGTTTTTACTAAAAACTGAGAAGAAAAAGTGTGAAGGAAAAATGCCTCATATGCCTTGTCTCACTTTCCCTTTTTTCCTTTTACCAAATGTCAGCCTGACATGAGAAGACAGGAAACATTTTGAGGAGAAACAATGTATAGCAGAGCACTCACACACAGGGTACCATACACACAGTGTTTCTCTCAAATGTAACACTGAGTCTATTCACTAGGAGGAGTGTTTCAATCAAAAATAACTGTGCATGTGTGCGTGTTCGATACAGACAGCGAGAGATGGAGTGGTTTGACACTGATGTATCCTTACAGAAATAGATTGTTCAATCTGTGGTTCAATCTTCTCGGCTCCACAAGGGCCTTGCTGACACTGTTGACAAGGTGAAATAGTCGCGGAAAAAACAGAGGAACATAAGGGGAAAAATGGAACAGCTGTAGATAGATGGGGAGACAGGTGAGGAGAAAGGAGAGGCAGAGGAGAACAAAGTGGGAGAAAGCTGGTGAGCAAAGCAGGGAAAAAAATTGTTGTAACAACCTAAGAAAGCAGATGACAAAAGTGACTGTATGTGATTTTAACGGTTTCTTTCTCGCTGATGATTCATTTCTAATTGGGCGGTGGGAAATGAGTGTGGGCACTGTCCACTGGGCTGAGACAGAGCTGCTGCGATGCAGCAGAGGAATTTCAACCTACACCTCTCTGGATGTCAGCACTTTCCCTGGGTGTCCTTGTGACTCATTCTAACTTTATACCTGATTTCTCTCTTCTGCCTGTCTCCCATCTGCCCTTATCATTGTCTGCACTATGCTGCCACATTTTCTTTATGATAAACAACAATAATAAAAAAGAATAAAGCAACAGTCAAGTCTAAATGACTTGAAATGAGAAAAATCTAGTAGAGGTACAAAAAAATTGACAATAGAAGGAGTAAGACAAAACACAGAGACAAAAAAGAGAAATGATGCAAACACATATGTTATTTTAGCTACTGAGGATTCGCTAAAACCCAGAACCATGATCCACCCTATAATAGTTTTTATAGTACTTTTTTTCTCCCTGTGCTCTCTCCAGCACAAGTTCAGGGTTAAGTAATTTGCAAGCAACATGACAGCATGCGAACACAGTGGGGAAAAAGTGCTTCTACACTAGCAGCAGGGTAATCGAAAGGTTGCACAAGACTGTGTGTGTGTGGTTTTGGTGTGCAGGAAAATCCAGCTGTTCTCACCAAACTTCAACAACTCAGCCTCCAGCTATTTGCAAAACACACACTGACTCCATCAAGAAAAATAGTTCAATAAAATCAAACAACACAATCAGATTTTAATGCAGCCTGTGCCATTTAATTGCTTCATTGCAGACCTATTTTGTATAAACATTACAAAATGTGAGGCTTTCCCATTAGTATGTCTGCCACAGATGGTTGTTCCATTCAGTTGAAAATACTGTCCCTCAAAGACAATTAGAAAGAGTTGAAATACACAGTGGTATTTCTCAATATATTCACAAAGTAAAAGGACCAGTTCTTGTACTGTGGCTGTCAGTCTTAATGGCTTCAGGAATAAACGGCCTTCTATTTGCTATACAGGCAATCTAAAACACATTCTTGATGACATTAGCTTAAAGTAGTCATAGAGGACATGTGTGGGGTCATTGATGATAGTGCTGTGCAAAGGGTCTTTGTGTTCAGCCATTTGTACAGCTGATGTTAACAACACCTTGCAAGCGATTTTGTTTTTGTTTTTGTTGACGAAGGGTTTTTAACCAGCAAATAAATGGAAAAAGTTGAAATACTTTTAGTAAAAGAGGAACAAAATATTGCTTGCTGTTAAGTTGAAATGGCTGATTAATGTATTTACAAAGTTACTGATCTCTGTTGCCACAGTGAACGGTGGTTGGTCGACATGGACGGAGTGGTCAGTGTGTAACAGCCGTTGTGGAAGGGGCTTCCAGAAAAGAACCCGCAGCTGCACTAACCCTGCCCCCCTCAACGGAGGACTGCCTTGTGATGGACAGGCCATACAAAAACTGCCATGTACCACACTGTGCACCGGTAAGTCTGTTCTTGTCTTCTAGTCCAGATTTATCAATTTTTTTTAGTTTAGTTTGTTTTGGTATATTCTACTATATCCACTTCATAGGGCTGGGCAATAAATGTTTCATTATATTCATTTGAATCATGAACAAATTAGCACTTTACACTTCTATTAACATATTTATTTTGTTGAGGAAATAAAATATTTACTAATCATGTTCTGCCTCAGATTTGTGACGTGGGCCACCGTTTGGCGTTAAGTGTTTGTCATGTTCTGACCATACAGAAGAGTTTAACCACATAATTTACCATCTGGTTTCTTCAATTTTTACTTAGGAGCAAAAATCAGCCTTTAAACTTGAAAGTAATAATGATTTGATGTTCATCGTGATAATAATAATGGTATGAAATTGGCTATATCTCCCAGCCCTACCACTTCACTATATCTACAGTGTACTGTATAATTATCATCTTTGTGCTATTTTACTTTGTTTTTCTAGCTACATATTTCTAGCTGTTCTTAGCTTCTGCTTTATTCCACTTCTTTTCTCGTTTTGTACTTTTCCACCCACATATATTTCCACATATGCTACACTGGTTTGGAACCAAATTGAGGACAATATCCCTGGTCTCACATATTTTCTTGTCGTTTCTTGTTCTGGCTCTTTTCCCCATCCTTTCCCCCTAGTGGACGGTGTGTGGACAGAATGGAGTAAGTGGTCGGCCTGTGGGACAGAGTGTACCCAGTGGAGGAGGAGGGAGTGCAACAACCCAGCACCTAAAAACGGAGGAAAGGACTGCGAGGGGATGGTTCTCCAGTCTCAGAACTGTACAGATGGACTCTGTATGCAAAGTGAGTTGATGTTAGAAGAATTGACATATCACTTCTAAAGTCAGTTGTGTCATCATGCCTAACCATGAAAAATGTGTATGCCAATTCAAACAAATGCCTTGCAGTGTTTGCTTCAGATGACAATTGACTTGAAAGTGAACTGACCCCAGATTAGACAGGCCATTGGGGTGGCGATGCATGGTCGGATTTTCTGAGCCATAGTGAGTGAAGTGTAACATGACAATTAAATGGGTTTATTTAAACCACGACTAATTCATATTGGGAAATGCGTAACTAAATATTGTATGAACAAAACTCACCATTAAAATATATTGTTCCTGTAGATGTTAGATGTGTCTTGAATTTAAAAATGTTGCCTTTATTCACTACTCTGTGTTGCAGTATGGCAGTGTTCCTCTTCTTGCTCCCGTCCTTGTCATTTCTCGCCTCTTTCTTTACATTCTTGTTCACTCTCATTCTGTGTTGGTGTCTGGTCAGTCCTCTCCTCTTGCAACCTCGGCTACGCTTTACATTAAGTCTTAAAAACTTTTTCTCAGTCCTTCTGGTTTTATGCCTTTTTTTCCAGGAGCCTAAAACACACACACATACACACACTTTAGTGATTTCTGACACCAGTAAATAAAAAAATTGCTCAATTTCAAAACCACATGGAAAATGTGGGCTGATTCATAATGCCACAAACATAGCAGCAACAGCTTTTCCAAGGTGGTGGCAATTACATTTGTCGACTTGTAGGTATAGTGCTTGTTACTCCCTGTGCTCAGAGTAATTGGCAGACAAGCATCTGACATGAAGGGTAGAGACAGGAAGAGAGAAACTGTCAGAGTGAAGACAAGAGAGAAAAGGTAAACGAGTCAAGAGAACATACTGTACACACTCATGCTTTGCCGTTGCCATTTATTCTCATTAGTCTTTCTTTTCACACATGGCAGCCATTCAGAGACCTTTCCTCAATTGCTAGAATTATTTTTGATCATCAGATCATCTAAGTGTTCGTCTTAAGAGGTTCCATAAAGAGCAATACTCTAAGTAACATTTTTCAGAGTTGATGTCAGAATTGACCTGACCTGGTGATACAATACAAATAATGTAGACAGAAAATGATTGCCCCCCGTCCCAAGTGATTAATGAAAAATTAAAAAACTCTCATTGATAAATACATTCTGGGGTTGCTAATTTTATGTTGACCTTTATTTTTTATTTTACCTGGATGGTCTCTTGAGAGTAAAATCTGTTTTCCAAGGGATTCCCGGCCAAAATGGCAAATGAATTCAATCGGTGTGAATAGTTATGCCCCTCTGTTCCCAGGATTTACTTTTGTGCAACCAATTCTATAAAATAGCCTTTATGTACTACAGTATGATCCTGGTACATGGTGCAAAAAAACTTAGACTGGTGTCTTTTTAGAGAATATATATTATTGCTGCATAACTCTGCATAGTCTCATCATCCTATTGATTGTATGATCCTTGTTTGTTTTTGGGGTGTAAACTCTGGTTTATTGCTGCCTATTGTAGCTTGGGCACTCTTAAAAAATGTAGAATAGAATCTCAAAGAGGCATTTCTGGTCAAATAAGTGTTAAATAAAATGGTCACAAGCATGCAGTCAGGAGTGTTGTTCTGTATAAATATACTTATCAGTGAGCATTTCAGCATAGTGAGCCATTACTTGTTTGAGTGACTTCTCTCTGCAGCCAGTTGAAGTCGATAGTAGTGATGATTTAATAGATGGTCTATGTCATGAGCAACGGAAAAATATTATATAATCCATCAAAAACCTTTGCCTGTAGACACATTATTGACAGAACTTACTGTATATGTAGAGCCCTGCCCCCTCATTACGCAATGAATTATATACTGTGTCTCTGGTCCATCAAAATGGTTCCCTGAGGCCTGTGAGGTATGGCCACAGAATCTGTGATAAAACCTAGAGAGGTATAGATTTAGGCTAATTTCCCCTGATTGATTTTCTGTCTTTAAAATGACTCCACAGACGTGGTTTTATGTCAGCACTAATGTTTCAGCTGTTTCCTGTAGCATTTACCGGAATCCATGAACTGTGTGTGTGTGTGTGTCTAGGTGTGTGTGTGGTTGTTAAAGGGGGTTTCTGCATGCAAAGCATTTTATAGGTAGAGTATATTTGAAGGGCTTGAAGTTATTCCTGTATCATTCTTCCGTTTTTCCAGGTTTATGAATGATGGGTCAGAACATGCTTCATTGGGGCTGGTATCCAATTGGGCAGTTGTACTAAAATGTTTAAGCAATCAAGTAAATTAAATTCATTTGGCATGGGAAATATATGCTAACATTGCCAAAGCAGGTGTGAATAAAACCGTGGACAGCATATGTAAAGCACAAAATTGTTTCCTCATTTAGCGTAGAAAACAGATTTTTGCTTGAAACTAAGTGTTGTTGGCACAACTCCAGATACTAACTACAATTTTAGTTCCTGCATTGTTTATGTTGAATATGTCTGTCTTTCATGTTTTAAACACTAGATCTTCATATTCTGTTCATCAATGGTTAGCTGCTGGTATTAAAATTAGTAACTTTCAGGATTTTGAATTAACTGATAACACTCTGTCACTGTAGAGGGGGAGTTAATGTTTTAGATAGTGCTCCGTAATTGACTTTGTGCTCAAAAAGCACTTCGCTCTACTCACCCTCTTTCTCTATCTCTCTCTCCGCTAACCCCTCCCGCCTCTCTATTCAGCTCTTCCACCATCTCTCGCTGCCCTTTTTTCTAAAGTTGTCCTGTTAAATCCTGAGAGGTAGAAATCCATTCGACCTCACTTCTGCCCCGCTTGGAGTGCCTCCCCTCTCTTTGTGTTTATGTGTTTATCTGAGAGTTATATCAGTACAAGTCTTTGTGTGTGTGTGTGTGTGTGTGTGTGTGTGTGTGTGTGTGTGTGTTTCTTGTGACAGAAGTTGTAGGTCTTTCAAGTTTTTTTAGAGTTGTTTGTGTTGTTTTATATCTTTTGGCCTGTTGACATTTTTCTGACACATCGATCAGGATTCTTGGAACAGATTCACTCAGAGCTCCACCATGTCATCCTTGAGAGCATGACATTTCACTCACTACCTACTCTGTGTCTATGTGTGTGCGTGCCACATAACTGCACCTTCAGAGCAAATAAAATTTGCTGTGTGGTCTCTAAAACTACAGTAATCACTAGAGATGCTGGTTGTTGCGTAACACTAGAGTTTGGATAGAACATTGAATCACGTTTGTGTTATACAAAAGGATCAGCAATGTCAGCAGGTACTGCAGAGCATCAAACAAGCCTAGTCTTCCCACTATTCTCATTGTAATTGCTTCACTTTGTCCTATTGTTTCCTGCACTGCATGATTGCCTTCATCTGCTCATTTTCTTAAAAGTTTTGTCCTCATCTATGCTATCTTTTGTTTCCACAATCCTTGCGTTGGCTCTCACTAAATCATTTACGCTTCATTTTACTGCCATCATGTTTTCATATTTGTTTGAACAATTGTGTTGTAATTGCAACGTGATGAATCTCAGGGAATGTTGCTCCTACTATCATCACTGATTCAGACATTAATCAGCATGACATTTGTTAGATGCAGTCTTGTAAATACAACCATTTGCTAAGTAATTTAAACCAGGAATAAGACAGCTGATAAAATAGTATTGAAAAATGCTAATTCATGGCAAAAACCACCTCCAGTTTACCGTTTATCAGTAAATTACCTTAACCTTAAAATTCCTGAGCAACATAACCAAGCCCAGCTGCATAGCTAAAAAGAAACACCACATTATATCTGTCAACTGTGCATGAGTGTTACTGTATGTTTATATTTGCACATCACCCCACTTAACCTTATCAGTTTTTCTGGTTCTTTGGTGACGTATCAGTGTGTCTTGTACATCTAGCTGCTCAAGCAAGAAGCTTTTAAGCGCACCATGTTGCTGTGTTGACTTTATCAATTATACACCAGCATTTCAATTATACATCAGTACATCAGCAGTTCATCTATGTCATAGACCGTCTGTCTGCCACGACTAAGTGGACCACTCAGCATGACACAGCAGTAACTGTCGTACAGACATGAGAATTTCTCAAATGTTCTTATGTTTGAGCTTTTTGTTTTGCTTCAGACCTTTTGAATTTGTGGACTAGGACAATCAAACTTGACAGAAACAAACGTTGGCTTTTTTTGTGTCCGTGTCCTGTCCATGTTTGTCCCATTTTATTTGACGTTTGTTTGATTTTGATTGTTGTGTTCCTCTCCCTTCCTCCATCCATTCCACCATCCCTTTCTTTTTCCCATCCAAAGGTTCATTTTTTCAGAAGTCCACTGAGCCCAAAGAAAAGAGTGATTTGGGAATCCCATGTAAGTTGATGTTTATATGTTTTATCATCACCCATTTTCCTTTTTGTCTTACTCATCTTAGTGTTTCTTTCTTATACTTTGTGCTTCTCATACTTTGTGCTTTATGGTTACATGCCATTTTATGTTACTTGATTAGAGTTCTGCTTTTGTCTTATGATCTGTTGCCTTGATGTGCAAAATGTTTGCTCTGCTGATTAAACAAGTCTTCAAGCAGTAGTTTCACCATTTCTAAAACATAATTTACGCCTTTGCTCGTATGGTGGAAATGAGAGTTTGCAAGGCTGATAAACTCTAATTATACGCTAACACTAATTTTTTAAGGTGAATGTTTCTGTAAATCTAGATATATCTAGCTGATATTACACAATTCCTTTATTCTGGGTATTTCACTATAACAGTAGAAATCACAATTTTCAAAAAACAAGTGAAAGACAAGAATGCCAGTTACAGTTTGAAAGACACAACAACATACTAAAAGTATTGGAATATCTGTTAGGGTTACACTGAATGCAGACAGGGATTGTACCCAAATGCAAGACACTAGAACTGGCAGGATGTGTTCTGATCATTTATTTAGCAAAAAGTGTACTCACTACAACAGTGGTAGAGACCAGGTAAATCCAAAGGAAAAAAGTATTTCAAACAAAGCAAAGAAATCCCCAAAACAGGTTGTCCAAACAAGGTGACAAGAACTATAACCAAAACTAAGCAGGCTCAGGTGAGCCAAAGGAGCAGGACGGGATCAAAAACAGGTGTAACACATCGGACAAGGCAGAACCAGAAGCAATACTACACACAGACAAGAGATGCAGAAAACTTCAAACTAAAACATGAAACACTTGGAGCAAACAGACAGATAACAGACAATTTCAAAATAAACCAGGAACAAGACAAGCACGCTGATACAAAAAGAAAACCCTTAGAAACAGGCTGAGACAAAAATCTAACACCCAAAACACCCAAAAGACCAAACCTTCACAGTACCATAAATTTAACTTTACAGGTAATGCCTGGAAGCATAGTTAACCTTCTATTATACATATGATTTTTTAATCTATCTTTACTTTTTACTTGTCTTGTATAGGAGGCCCACTAAAACATAACCAGTCTTCCATCTGTGAAAAAGTAGTGCAGGATCCAAGACCTGTGTCCTGAAAATGAATGCACCATAGTGGTGACAGATCCCTTTAATTAACTTGATTCTTTCTTTCTTCCTGTCTGGTAGCAGCGAATCGATTCAGCGCCAGTTCACTTAATTCACAATTTGTGAGTTTGTTGCAGCTGTGGTCATTCTGGAGAGTAGCCAGCCAGCTTTGGAGCATTTCCAAAGTAGGCAATTTGCCTTAGTTCTGAACATTTGCTTTGTGTTTACAAGCGTATTGGCTCACTTGGAACTCAGTGGAGACCGGTCCAACAATGGACACTGACCTGAGTGACAATTTGATTCGGTTCTACTGATTTGACCCATTCTCTTTTAAGTACAATCCGAGGGAATGATTAATATGTCAATTTAGCCAATAGCTAATGTGTCATTTGTAGAAGATGGAAATTATAAACACGAAGGCACATAATGACCTGGCAAAGGCAGTACTTTTTGGAGAGGTATAAACGCTACTGAATGAGTAATTAAAAGGGTAAGGGATGAAAATAGGGTGTAAAAAATACATGAATCTGTACTTGATATCCTCCTTTCTTTTTATTCCTCCACATTCTTTCTTTCCATCTCTCTCACTGTTACTGTTGGCTCCTCATAGTGACATAATGAGAGAGCTTTACTACAAACTGTGAGGAAGACAGAAATTGAAAGGTGCAAGAGGGAAAAGGCTGTTGCCATTTATTATTACCGTGCGTTTTACTTCTCTCATTGCAGGAGCTCTCGTTTTATCTTCAAAGCAATCTATGAGCATCTGTGATGTGTTCTAATGACTCTCGTTTAGGGTCTGCTGAAGCCGTTTCATCATCCCGGTGTGTTTTGTGAAATGATTAGTCCTAGACAGATACAGAGAGAACTAGAGATGAGGTAGAGGCAGTCATTGCTCATTTAACAAACTGTCACTCTGTTTTTAATATTCTAAAATACAGTCAGTAACATGAGCTTTGGGATCGCCCGAGTGGCTTTGAATCTTTCAGATCAGATTTTAACCATCCAATTTGTGAAAGCATATTTATCTTTATGTTGACACTTTGCCTGATTCTTCCACTTTATTGCTACATTGGCATACATTTGCTTGAACTCAAATTATATTTTCCCCATCCCGATAGCCGCAAGTGTCTGGATGACCTAAATTTCGTCATCTCCGCACGTTCGAGAGAAACCTGTCATCATGCAACCCAAACATGTGTTGACACATCCACCTGTGTATGCCTGAACCATGATATGTCTGCTGTCCAGGTCCATATCCTTACCTGTTCTGAAGGCCTGAAGTCAGACTACAAATGCAGTACTGACCACCTCCTTATCTGGTTCGACATCCAAAGCTGTGTTAGCGAAATCTGATTCTGCATCTACTGCTGTTAGTTAAAGGGCCAGTTTGGAAGATTTATTCTGCTCCATTGCAGAGCTGTGTTGTATCTGCAGGGAGGTGATAGGGTACTTGGTCAATACCAGTGACTTAATGATTATATATAAATACTGAGATTTCTGTTTTTTAAAACGTGGTTCCCAGCCCATATTCGCTGTTTGGGAGTGCAACCTCCATACTGACAGGAATATTAAGATAATACCCATCTTCTCCTCAGAGTTGCTTCTTGATTTAGAGATGAGTGGGACAGGACTGGGGTCTTCTCACGGACCAAAACACAGGCTGTGAGTCATTCACACCTATAGTAGATGTCACATTAAAGTCTCTGTCTGCCACATTGTAGCTGTCAATGGCTACATAAGAGACCCCCCCAAGCCAAAAAAGCAAGAGACAAAAGGGTATTATAATTGTCACTGCTTTATTTTGCATTTGTAACTTTTTGAGAATGTGACATAGCTATCAGTGTCAGTTACTGACCACCTTAGCTTGAGGCGATGAGAAGGCTGTGAGGTGGCTGAGCTATAGACTTGTGTGGAGGGGGACAGCCTCTGCCCGTATTTTGTGATTCATATTGAGGCCATCAGATATGATCATAATGTTCCTTTTTAGATGGATAAAACAAATTTGTATTCTGTCCCTTCATTAAATAACCATATCATAGGGTTGTTATACACAGCATGAGATCTAAATATTTCATATACAGAGCTGTTTATAGTCAAAGAAATATATCTTCTTGCTTTAGTGACTCCAAAGTTGCTCCATATTTTATACTTTACGTTTTTTTTCATCACCACTATATCCAGTGTTGGGGACGTTATTTGAAAAAAGTAATTAGTTATAGTTACTCACTACTTGTTCCAAAAAGTAACTGAGTTAGTAACTGAATTCCTCTGTAATAAAAGTAACTCGTTACCAGGGAAAGTAACTATTTGCGTTACTGTTAAAAAAAATCTCTGCTGCTTCATCGAATCTCTGTTTAGCTGTTATGTGTGTGTGTGTGTGGCGCGTGTGCTGGCATGTGTGTAAAAGCACTGGCTCTGATTGGCTACCAAGAAACATGACTCTGCCAACATAATCGCTGGTTGAAAGGCACCCGAGCTTCTCTTGTCCCTCGTCTCTCCCCGCCGACAGAGTTTAGCAGGCAGGCGAGAACGGGAACAGGTGAGCGCCACGTTGCGCCCAGAGAACCTGATATGGAGAGCGCAGCGTACCGGTCCACTTCAAGCACTAATTACCTCGTTATTAACCCATCTCCTAACTAGCTGTGTGAGCCAGCTGGTGCGTTCGGGTTACACAGTATTACATAGTAACGCACCGCATTTAACGACCAGTAACGTTAACGGCGTTGTAACGACGGGAAAGTAATTAGTTAGATTACCCCGTTACTGAAAAAATAACGCCGTTATGTAACGCCGTTCTTTTAAACGGCGCTATTCCAAACACTGACTATAGCCGATAAGGAAAGGCACATTTACAAATGAGTGCTCGCGTTCTCTCTCTGTCTGTCTCTCTCCTGTTCATCCCTGCCAGTTACTTATAGCGGATGTGTCTGCCAGGAGTGCAGTACGGGTGGTGTTTGCATGTTTGTGCCAAGCGAGATCAAAAAGGCAGTTGAATGAGTTTCAAGTAGTGATTGTCCACAGCTCTGCTTTGGATGCAGATCACAGAGAAGATAGAGACGAGCTAAGCTGAGTTATCCTTGTTTCCCCCTTCTTTAAATCCTCTCCTTGGCAGATTGGACAGAGTCCGAGAATGACAAAAAGCTCACCCAATCGATAGACAGCGACCCATGCTGACTGAGGGTGAGCAGGGGCTTCCGTTCTGCTAGCCCAATGTGTGTAATCAACTGCGTGTGAGAGTGTGTGTATAATTTCTGTAATTTCCTGGGTCCCAAAGGTTTATTAGTCACATACATTGGCAAACTCATATGGTTACCCACTGTCTGTGACCAAATTTCCAGATTTTTGTTTTAGATAAAAGTTTTGCAAATTACAAAACCTGTTATTATTGAGCACAGTGAGGTACACGCACACACTAGCTCTCTCACTCACTCTCGAAACAAACTGAATTGGCATGTGCACAGTGAGCACTGGCAAAATAATTTGGTTTTGCAACCGAAAACCATTTGGCTTTGATCACATGCACAGACACAACACAAACACATTATTCAACCACGCTCTAGTAAGGAAACACTGTTATGCAAAACTATGACAAATTGCAATGAATTCTTGCCATGGAAAGAAGAAAAGATGGTACTGTATGTTGTCAAAAATAGAACAAATGAGGCAACCCGATAGCTGAGTGGTTAAGGTGGATACCACATGGATTCAAATGCCTTGAGCATCAAGTCTCCAGTTTGATTCCTAACATTTTCCCTCTCTTTACTATCACTATCAAATAAAGGCAGAAAATGCTCCCCAAAATCTTTTTACTAAAGAAGGCAATTATTACACACCCTGAGCACATCAACCTCACATGCCAAAACCATTATCATAAATGATATACCTATTTATCTATACAAACATCATTTATCTATATAAAGAAATCTCCAAGAGTTTAGATTGTTCTTTCCATGGAGACTGGTGTTAATACCAAGAAGACACCCAAGTATTCGAACTCATGCTCACACACACATCCATTCAGTAAAGGTGAAGGACCTACATTACTATGCTTAATATATTATATATTAAAAATATTAAAAATAGCAGCATGTGGATTGTTTAATTTATGGTTTTAGTAATGTTGTTTTTTGTGTTTCAGCAAGGTTTTTTTCTCTTACCCCTTGCATGATTAATAAAATATGTATTTTGCAAAGTAACTGAATACAGTTTTCTATAACTTGAGCATTACTAGTGGCCTTCGACCAGGGTCTACAGATGAAAATATAGCTTTTAGCTATATCTGGTACAATACATGTATTGTGCATTGCCCCTGCCACATCAACAATAAACAAACAAACACACGGCTCATCTATCAAAATAAATACTTTTATTTGTCTGTCCGTATTATCAAACTTTGTATTAATCATTACACTAAATTGATGTCTGGAAAAATATTACCAAAATATCCTTGTTGAATATGGACAAGTTTCTTGTTTCCCAAACACAGTTATTGTGGGATACATATTCTTTCAGACTGCAGTTTCAACGTGCCATAGCATGTGTTCCCCCCCCCTCCATAATGAACCCTTTTCCTATTTTTTTTTCTTGGAAATGTGTGACTTTAATCTCAGAGAATTTCTTTTTTTTTCTCACGAATTTATGACTTTCTAATCTCTAATCCCCTCTGTCCCCAGGTTCTGTAATAAAAAAAAAATCTACAATGGCCCAAATACGGCATCATATATATGTTAGTGTGTGTGTGTGTGTGTCCTGACCTTTAGGAAAGAACATTCTCCCTCTTATAGAGAGCTGTCAGAAAGTACTCGCAGGAACATCACAGACGTGTCATTTCTTCAGTTCCTTTCTGGCGTGTCCGCTGAAAGGCACATATTTTTAATCTAAATCCAATTTAGCCAGGCTTGCAAGTGAGTGCTTCGGACATGAAACTGCTAGTCAGGTACAAAGGAGGAAAAGCACATGAGATAGCTGACTTATGGATAAAAGTTAATATAGATGCATGCATGTGTGCGTGTCTGTCTGCCCATGTATTCATTCTGAGTGTCAGTGCTTGCATGAGTAGTCATACAAATAAAAATGAACATAGGTGTGTCCCTATCAGTACTTAGTCAGACTCCTTCCTCATTCTATCACTGCCGATTTTGTCATTCTGGCTTCACAGAGCACAGCCTCGGGCCACGCTTAGATACACACAGAGGTCCAAACACATTACTCATTCATCTGGGTTTGGTCTAAAGTGCACATTGACGATCCATCCTCTTTTCAACCCCCATCTTGTCAGAAAAGACAGCCCATTACGCAAGGCTATCACATAATAAAAGAACATCAAAATTTAAGAATAGGCAGTTTTTAACCAAAACAGCAAAACAGAGGACTTACACTTAAATTTACAGAAATTCATTCATTCATTTTATTCTCATGACCGCCTATTTTACAGTAAATGATTGGTTCAGTAATTTGGGACAGAGGAAGAACAAGCTGAAAGAAAAAAAAGTTAAAAATTAAAGAAAGGAAAAAGAAAACATTTGGTATCCTGCAGTTTTATGTAGGTTACTCAGGCAGGTAGAAGCTCTAATGGGACATGTTGTTTCATTCATCTACAAATCAAACAGATGGAGACACAGAGACAAAGGGAGTCTGAAAGAGAGGTGTGAGTTATGTAGGGAGAGAAAGATCTGAGAGAGATGGGATATAAACTGATAGACAGCGAAGAAAGGATTTTAAAGCCCACTGGTATAAAACACGTTACACTCAGTAGCACACACACATATATTGAGAACACAAGCAAGCCATAGCCTAGTTAACTTATCCCAAGGTGTCCCAGAACACTCTATAGGAAAAAACAGGATTGGAAAAAGCAAGTTTAGAAGTGATATTTTTTATGGCTGCCTGGCATCTCACTTTTCTGAAGTTATAGACCTTCAAGTTTAAGTAGAAACGAGATAAAGATTCCCTAAATAGATGAGGGTAATGATGATCATAATTAAGATCAGGGCGTTGGTACTTAAGAGGATTATCCAATTCTATTCCCCCTTGGCAAGTGCTAGGACCTTGATAACAGGGCAACTTTGTGCAGCAGTTGCGTTGGGGCATTGGGGATTTCACAGCAATCTCTTTAACATCGTCAAGAGGAAATTGGTAACTACCTATGACAAAACCCATAAGTGTTAAACTTGGAGATTTCAAGGTGGTCTCCAAGTTTGAGTTAAATATGATGAATAGATATTTGGAGACGATTTGAGGTGCCATAAAATACTCCCACAGTGTCCCCCACATTTTTTGTTTCAGGATTGCAAAATCTCAAAACACAAATCACGGTTTGTAAACACGAGTTATATCAATGTTTTGATTTTACTTTGCCACAATATGCTTTATGTGACACACTGGACATGACATTTTTACACATTCAAACTTCAACTAGAGATCAACAATTGGCAGGAAAAACACCAGCTTAGTTTAGGAACTGACTGTTGCTGTTAGAAATTCTCTCTATGAATTGATTAGTCATTTTGTCAGTGTTAATTTAATTCTTATATATTCCACATTTGTGATGAATAAACATATTACACTCTTGTGTGTTTAATGTGCACATGTTTTAGACATTGGTTAAAGTAGTTATAGTTGTAATAGTTATATAGTTATAGTAATCCCATGTCAGAAGGGATTGGTGATAAGCATCACTTTTCTATTTCTTGGACAAAGTGTCCAGGGACATTTGGTTCATTGCAGGCAGACTTAATTATGAGGGACATGCTTTGCCCTCATTCACTCAGCTCACTAGAGACACCAGAAGTGGCTCATAGCTCCCTCAAGTGGTAAATGAGTAACTAACACCGTCAGGAGTGACCCCTCTTATGCGAATGCGTGGATGTGTGTATCATGCTTAGGCATATGTGAACGTTTGTGTGCCTCATCAAAGAATTCTTTCATGCCTAATCAAGTTCTTGCTTTCTGAACTTGTTCTGATGCGACAACAGCAAATCCTTTAGCAAATGACTCAGGCTGTTTGTAGCTAAAAGCCTGTTATCTGCCTCTCAACTTTTAGGGTGGATTAAAAGGAGCATTCCTATACTTTTCTGTTTTCTTCTTAATAGCTGCAGACAAATCCCCTCCTACTAGCTACAGAGGACATGATTATACGGGGAGTGCTTCAAGTGTGAGACTCCTCAACAAAGATTCACAGACTCTTTCATGTTAAATATGTAGGCTTGTTTGTTTTGCTACTTTGAAGTACAAGTGCATATCCTCCTCTTTTGCCCTGTTCTCCTCTTCTTTGCTGTTATCACCTCTCTCCTCTCCTCTGCTGATATATTGCGCCCTACTTGTTCCTCTCATCTTCCCTGCTTCCTTATTCTCTTTATATGCTTGTTTTATTCTCTTTATTTCACCCCTCTTCCCCCTCTGCTCTCCTCTCATCTTATCCGCCAATCTAGCTCCTCCTTTCCTCTCTATGCTTTCCTATTCACTCCTCATCTGCTTGCATGTCCTCTTTTTTATATTCCTCCCCACTTATTGGCTTTCCCCCCTATTACTTACTCATCATTCCTCCCTCTGCTCTTAACTTCTCTACCCTCATCCTTTCCTAATTTCTTCTCCGTTTCATCCATAAGTGTGGAGCATACCTTTTACCATCTACATCCCCCATCAGTTAAAATTTCCCTAGTTTCTTTCTCTGCTTTAAGATATAGATCATGAATGACAATTCCACCATTGTTCTCAGTGAAACACCGTTAAAGTCTCAGCCAGATTGAGGTAGGATGTTAGGACCCTTGTAAAATAATTAACAGCCTTATTAAGTTTTAAGAGTTGGTACCGTTATTTTTTTTTTAATGAAAGGTGTCTCTGTCTCTCTCTACCTCTGTCGTGGTAAATGATCATATTACTCAAGCTGGAGGGCTATTTGAAAGTTTAATTTGAAAAGGAACCTATATTGTCCTTTGGGTCTGATAGGTGGTCTAAGGTAAAAGTGATATTGTTGAACACAGATGAAGAATGACAGAGCACCATTATCAATTTGATTTGAAGGCTGCAACACATTTCATATCATCTTACATAATGAAATGTTGCTTTATTCTCTGCCACTGCCCTGCTGTTCCATAAGATTTATCGTTGTTGTAGCTGTTTATTACTGCTTTTCCTTCTTTCTGACTGATACATTTCCTCTTAAGCAGATCTTTTCAGTGTACTTTGCTCTTGCTTCTGCCTGTCTATAATTGTGTCTCTCTTCCTCTTTGTATCCCCTCTAGCTGCTCCCAGTACAGATGATGTGGCGCTGTACGTGGGTATCGTCATCGCAGTGATTATGTGCCTGGTCATCTCTGTCATTGTGGCGCTCTTTGTGTACCGCAAGACACACCGCGATTTTGATTCGGACATCATCGACACCTCTGCATTAAATGGAGGCTTCCAGTCTGTTAATATCAAAACAGCCAGATCAGGTAAGGACAGGAGAAAATTACATTGATACAGGTTGGAAAAAATGCTAGAATGTCCTACTCAAGTAGCAGCCCTCATACTTAATTTAAATGTTAGCAGGCTGAAAAGCAGAGTTTCACTGACCTCTCTGGTTGATAGTTTCAAAACTGTTGCACCTGTAATCACACCTAATGGTGATATCAATCTCCTGGAGTACATGTGTACATCATTACTCCCAGTTGCACAGTTAAACCACAGGAGTTTTTTTAGTGGGTGTTAAGTAACTTTGTTAAATCATAATTGTAAGATTGCTTGTGTTGAAAGTTAAACAGTTAAAAGCGAAATGTTACAAAGTCTGTGAATGTTTTGGCTTAATGAAATAAGCGAAATATGCTATTTACTTGTTTCCATGGTTCAGTGGTATCTTCTTAAACATAACTGAACACAATACTTAGAAATGCAGATTTCAGAACGTACAAGTATTAAAAAAAGAATCAAATTATAGTAAAGAACGTCCTCTACATGTAAAGACTTTTCAGTCCTCCTCCTTTTAAATTATGTGTTACCGTGGATTATGGCAGTGAGATAGAATATTTCGCTTCAGCCTTTATAGCCACCTAGATGCTCTATGAGGGACATGAAGGAGGGTCTGGGAACTTGACAGCAAGCATCTTTCGTATGCACTCTCAAAGAGAGGACAGCAGAATTTATGTTTCTCTTCAATTTGGCATTACATAATGTACACAATGATAGATAGGTAGGTAAGTAGGTAGATGGATAACAGATGGGACCGTGCCTCTTTGGAAATAACTGTACCTGCTCAGAGGCTTAGCATCATTTTGTTTCTCTCCTTGGCCTCCGGCTGTCAATCTTTGCTGGTCTGGATCCATCTCTGTCTCTACCAGAGACCACTCTCTTCCATCAAGGAGTCTCTCTCTGTCATTCTCCTTCTCTGTCTCACTCTTTCTTTCGCTCTCTTCCCATCTGCACATTCAGGTCAATCACATTTCCTGTTTATCAGCATCCTCCTCTCTTCATCTCCGTCTGTGTGTGTGTTTGTGTTTGTCTTTCCCTCACAGTGTCTCTGTCTCTCCCGTCACAGTGACTCCTACTGCACCGGACTCTCCCTCCCTGTGCTGTCTTCCTGTGGATGTGGAGCCGCCTTTCACTCTCTTCTGTCTGTGTTGTCATTTATTGCTCTGTCTTTGGGAAATGGATAAGACAACAAGAAGCACACAGCCACACGCATTTGTGCACCTGTGTGCATGCATTTGATAGCTCACTGGAAATGCCAAGATTGGACAGGATGCCATGAGCTTATATTTATTTTCTTTTAAGAATCTTTATTTGCCAAATAGATGACAACACATGGCTTAAAATCTCTAAGAAATTCAATAAACTTCACAAACATGTTCAGAAATGCATCCATGTAGGCAGTAAGCATGTACGCAAACAGACATGCACGCATATTAGGGGCCTTAAAATAGTGGATGACACAACCAGTGCTCATACTGGCACTCATCACACCTAATAGTACTTGATAGTCTCCATTTGGTCAATGGGTCCAACACAGATTTTGTGTAAATCAGCATTATCTACAAAGTACAATACACTCACTACAATATACTCTGTTACCTTGAAACACAGGATACTTAAGGTGCTGACTGCACTAGGTTATGTGGTCAGTTGTGAGTGGACAAATTTAAAATTCAAATCACAGTATACAGTAAAAAAATAACAACAGGAAAGTGAGGTCAGAAAGGATGCAATGCAAATTGGCAAACAGCAAGCAAAAAATAATTGTGTGCACACATGCGTGCATTTGTGTGTCCGTGTATGTGCACAAGGGTAAATGCCTTTGCATGAGCTAAGACTGGGTGACATTTTATCAGTGAAGCATTAGAATGCTTGTCACTCTGCGTTGAGGGACCATCTCCGATTACTATTAATGAAGAATTATGTCCCAGCATTTCTCTCTCTCTGACTCCCCCCGCCCCCGGCCTCCTTTTCCCTCTTTCGCTCTCTCTCTCTCTTTTGCTCTGTGGCTTTCCTTTAGTTGTTAATTAAATTTCAGCAGGGATGATTTGGGATGAATACCCGCTGGCTCTAAGGGTAAACAGCCTGGTGATAGAGAGAAGAAGAGAGTGATAGGTGACAGATGTGTGTGTGTGTGCGTGCGCACTTGGGTATGTTAGTAGTGGTGGGGGGTGATAATGAAGGTTTTTTAAAATTAGAATGGATAGGCTTGTGGAGGGAACGACAGGATTTCAGGCTCTACGCCCAAAAAAATCGAGCCTGGTGTGAACAAATCTGGAATTGTTCTCAGTCGGTAACTGGCCCTCCTGTGATCCCCATTCCAATTACATCTTGGATATTTGTTGGATTTTCTGATGGAATGATTTTCTATTTATATAGAAGTACACTTTGGTGTTTTTCTGCCCTCAGAGTGAAAAAGAGTTTTGGCAAGATAACTCAACAAAGCTCGCTAAATGTATGTGACTTAGCTGTTAATATTGCCAAATGTATTATTATTACAATCTGCAGCACTTAGCTTCAGTATCTTTCCAAATACTTAGAAGGAAGTGAGGCTAATATTGTGGCGGAAAAACTGAAGTCATTACTAATAATTTCACTGCAAAAGGTTTTCAGCTTCTAGATTACAAAAATGTGTTATCGAGAACATACTGCAAAAGATAAATATTTGTTCAACAGAAGACCTCATTAAACCCACTATTGCAATTCCTCAACGTTAGGAGTGTTGAAATGGAGTGATTGCTAAAGTTAGAAGGGGGTAATTGCATTTTCTAAACTAAAATGAACATACTGTGAAAAATACTTGAATATTACATGCACATGGAGTAGCATGATTAACTTATAGCATTTTGCAAATCAACATGTTCCTATAGGAGCCCCCTGGCTTACACTAACCTTTCCATGATGAGCACAGAAGGTAATTTCAGAGAGACTTACCTATCCATTGCCATTGCTATCATTCCTCCACTTAACATATGCCGTATGTTGCGTGTATGAGCACGTAAAGTCTACATGTTATTAGTATGCAAGACACATGTTTGCATGTGAATATAGAAATGGGTCATGCATTGCAGATGCATTTTTATTTTTGACAGGCCTTGGATGTGTGTGTATATACTGTAAGTGAGGCACTGGACTGTTTACTTGAAATACAGTGTCAAGGTTCCACCACGCTTAGAGAACTTGATAAAGAACATCAGACCACACATACACTGTAACTGGTAGAATCCACTTAGTAGCCTCAAATCACATCTGACCCTCTGCGCTGAGGAGAGTTTTATTTTGTTTCCATTGGTGATGCCATTCATAGCATCAGCATTATTTATTTGATAATATGGGCCAGTGCATAACTTTGTTTAAAGCGTGCAAATGTTTTGCTGTTACAGCCTCATTTGGTCTGGTATGACCAGTAGCATGTGTTGGGGAAGGTTAGCAAACTTCAGATAGATGCTGTGCAAAGTCTTGCTTTAAAAAATATTATCAAAAATTAGGGATTGGTTTGTCTACTGATTTTAAGGTTTGCTGAAATATTGCACATCAAAAATGGTCAGGCTTGTTCCATTCGAAGTAAACTACATATATTTGCATCATGATATACACCATAGCATTAGAACAGGCCCTGGTCATAGTCTTGCCGAAGTCAGGCCTGGACCCAAAATTGTGCGGATCCTATGGACCCATTTCTCTTCTAACATCAGAATACAAAATATATACCAAGGTTATAGCGACCAGATTTGAAAATGCATTGGCTTGTCTTACAAATAAGGACCAGACTGGCTTTTTTTATAAAAATCACTTTTCCTCAGATAACATATGTAGATTTCTAAATATAATTCACTGTGCAAAGGACATTAACAACACCCCTGTAATTGCCCTTTCACTAAACGCTGAAAGGGCATTTGACTGTCTGGAGTGGCCTTTCCTTTTTGCAGTCTTGAGAAAAATGAACTTTGGTCCAAACTTTATACAAATGATCCAGATTCTTTATCTCAACCCATCAGCAAGATCCAGACAAATGCCTGTGTATCATCTCCTTTCCCCTTGTCATGAGGTAGTCACCAGGGCTGTCACTTGTCCCCTCTCCTCTTCTGTTTGGCAATTGAGCTGCAGCTTCACCACTCCCAGCCCTCAGTGATATATTAGAATAACACAGATCCGTCTCTGGCTACAAAATAAACATAAATAAAAGTGTGATATTATCCTCTTAATAATGCCGCCCAACAATTACCAAGAGCTGACATCTGATTTCAATGAGAACCCATTAAGATTTGTTATGTGGGTGTGCAGATACCCAACCGATTAGATAGAGTTTTCCATCCGAACTACGGCCATTGGTCAAAGAAGTAGAAGCAGATTTAGAAAGGTCGAAGTCCATACCTATATACCTATTTGGATGAGTAAACAGCATCAAAATGACTGTCCTATGGAAATTTCTTTACCTATTTCAAACACTCCCAACACCAGTTCCACAGATCTTTTTTAAAAAAATGGATAGCCAGATTTCTAGATTTCTGTGGAATGGTAAAGCTCCAAGAGTCAATCTTAAACCTCTTTGTCGTCCCACTAAGCAGTGAGGGCTTAACTTACCTGATTTTCAGTTGTACTATATGGCCGCTCAATCCAAAGCTATTTGGACTTGGGCCCAAAACCTAAAACACCCTCCAGCATGGAAACACATTGAACAATCCCACATAACTGAAGCTATATCATGTATTCCATTTATTCCCTCTTATCATAATCTGAAAACTGTATCAAATCCAATGACAAAACATACAACCAAATTATGGCATGATACTAGAATAAAGTTCTAAAAGTTCTAAAGTGCCCGGAAAATTTACAGACACCCCATTCCACTTTAATCCTGTTCTGCCTGGGTCAAAGAGAGATGTCAGTACAAAGGACTGGTTCAACAGAGGTATACGTACATTTGGACACCCGTATGAGCTAGATCATCTGAAGTCCTTTGAACAACTGAAATCCTCGTATGGATTTCCTTCAAATCACTTTTTTAAATTCTTGCAAGTCAGGGACTATATAAGAGTGCAACAGGGAGGGAAACTTGTCCCTCTGGAAGAATTTCAGTTAGACAAAATAATACAAGAAAAATGCCATCGTAAAGGTTTGATGTCTTCTGCTCACAAGAGGATCATGTCCCTACAATTCTTAGTGCAAGAGTCAGATGGGAACAGGAATTTGGCAAGGCTTTTGAAGACACTGATTGGGACATGATTTGTAGTATTTCCCAATCATTCTCTTATAATACTCGACACAAACTATTTCAGTTCAACCTCATACACAGAGTTTATAATATATAAGAACACCTTCATAAGATAAGTAGTGTCAACACAGAACACTGCCCTAGGTGCAATGTTGAAACTGGATCTCATATATATTTTTTGGACTCCTTTTTGATAGATGCTGGGGAGATTTTGTAACCTTTCTACAAGATAGACCTTATCTTAATGTTGACACATGCACTTGCATTGCTGGGTGCTTCTAAAATCTTACTTGGTGCACTGCAGCCGCCTTTGTTAGATCAGTACTATAGCCCTTGTACTTATAGCAGGTATCATAGGATATATGCTATATCCTACAACTATTATAATTCTTTCTTTCTTTTTTTCTTTATTATAAACATATTGTTGGGGGAAAACATTGCCATGGTAAATGTGCACAGCAGGTTTTGTCAGTTAGATTTGTATTTTAACACAGAAGAGTCTAAAGGACAGCATGGAGTTGTAATGTTTTGTTATATGGTAAGGTCAGGTTTGAAATCAATGAGTATGTTTTAATAATGTACAGATTTAAAAATCAAGAATTTTTTTTAGATGAAGTTTAAGCATAGCCTTCAAAATCTACACATGCACACAGACTCCTCCCTCCCTTCCTCTTCCTGTCCCTGAGTAGCAGCCATGACTAGTCCTTGATCCAGGTCATGCCCCTGTGTACTGCAATATATCATATGAGACACTGATACCTTATCAGCAGCCTTGCCTGCTCTCGTCTTACTCCGCTTATTCCTGCTCACTGAGCTAAGTTCCCCACGGTCGTTCCATACCAAGTGTCCAGCTTTACTGTTCATTTTCCCTCTCCGTCTCAGACACCATTTTCACTGATTTTCACTGTTAGCGGAACAATCTAGCATTGTTGTATCTTCTCTCATTCATTTTAACCCCGTTTCACTTTGTCCCTGTAGCTGATCTACTGACAGCGCCTCCTGACTTGACAAATGCGGCTGCCATGTATCGTGGTCCGGTGTATGCCCTCCATGATGTTTCAGATAAAATCCCAATGACCAACTCTCCTCTCCTGGACCCTCTACCTAACTTGAAGATCAAAGTCTACAACTCATCTGGTCTGGTCACACCACAGGATGACCTTGGAGGAGACTTCACATCTAAACTGTCTCCTAAGGTAATGTTAACGCCAGTATCTTTCATCCATGTCTATGATGATGTAAAATATATGATAGGATTTTTGAAATATTTCCTCCTGAAGTGAGGTTGCACTGCAGAAGCATAGGGACAAGTACTGGAACACGGCAGCTATGTGTTCAGTCACATAAATACAAGTCCAAACACCATTAGTATACATACAGCTCCATGCCCCAGTTTCCCCCTCTGCTCTGCCAGCTACATGGTGTGCATACCAGTCAGTTGTCACAAATACAGATGAAGCCGCTCAGTTTCATCACGGCACCTGTCCTGAGGCAGTACGAGAGCTGAACTTGCTATCTTTGAGGTCTACAGATCAGTGACATCTTTTTGATGATTTTATCTGTTGTTGTGTGTGTTTTTTTAGTTGTGGCCTTTTGAACCTCTGCTCTGTCAAATGACTGACCTCACCTCACTAAATTTTGTTCTTATTTCGGTGTCTGTCCTTAACACAGACACCAAAAACATCTTGTCAGCTTTGTGTGATGCAGGAGTAAACTGCTGAATGTTAAGTTTGTATTTTGCATCTAACAGTGGACATTTCGACATGGAAATGCAAAGCAGGTCATATTTTACCACTTTCAGCCTAAGGTAGTTTTATGGGTATACTGTAAATCCGCCCTCTTCTCACAGACTGCCGGCTCAGCCCTATCGCAGCTCTCACAGGCAGATGCAGCTCTCCCCTGTAGCATTTTATTAACATAAAAAACAAAATTAAACCATCAAAAACATAAAAAACATAAAGAACATGAAAAACCAAATTAAACCATCTTGATAAAATTTTAGTGGAACAGATTCATCTTTCAACACTTGCCCTAATCAGCCAGGAAAAAATACAACTGCAGTGACCTATACAACCAGAGACTGGACTTGCACAGTCAAACTTCTTTGGACCTCCATGAACTTTTGGTTTCATTAGAATAAATCATTTTACAGTACTTGACATCAGCTCTTTCACAGGAAGTTCGTCTTTCTGCTTAGGCATTATGTTCACATCTTTCTGCCTCCATAGCAATAACTATGATTTGATCTTTCAACTCTCATAAGAAAACTAGAGCTGTCAATCTTCCATGTTGCAGCATTACAGTAAATTTTTTATAGCATTCCCTAGGATTTTTCATATTCCTGCTATGACCGTCATGCATTGATTCAAATTCTGTTTATGTCATAAAGGTGCAATAGCATCAATGTAAAAGAAAAGGTGTGACTTCCAATGGGAATGCGTCGATAACCGCATTGCTCACCCAAACCAGACACTGATTCATCAGTAGGTTTTATTTAGCATTTAATGCCTCCAGACCAGTTGATCCAACTGGACGTCTGCTGAACAGCTTCATACCCAGTTTATTCTGATACAACATAAGCTGTGTTATGCCCTGTGATTCTTTATTTCTTATTATTATAATTCTGACTGTTGTCTTTTGATTCCTAGGTAACACAGTCCCTGTTGGATAACAGCGATACCATGAACCTTCGCAACCAGAGCTTGGCCCGAACACGGGACCCTTCCTGTACCGCTCACGGATCCTTCAACAACCAGGGAGGACACCTCATTGTACCCAACTCTGGTAAAATTCTACACATGCTTAACAGTTAATCATACATATGGTCAATGTCTAATGATAAACCAGTGACCAGCAGTGATGTTTTTGATATTTTTACCATATATTCTGACAGGACACAAAGTGAATTTTAGAGGTGGTATACGATTGCTTTCTGGGTTCCTGTCTGTCATTACACCTACATACCTTGAACACAAAAGGCCTCTCATGTGATTTACAAAAAAATCCAAAATCTTTACACTAACTGCTATAAATAGTAAGAATGTCATCAAAATTGATTATATAAATCAACATAATCAAATGCATTGAGGTACTGCTGCAAAGTCGACATACTAACCAAAAACAGCCTTGGGTTGTTCTCTGGCTGGCTAGTTGTAAAAGAGAAAAACTTTCAGTAGACATGTATTTGGATTTAAAAGCAGTGGGCAGGCAAAAACAATGAATAATGTAACCTGCTGATAGGAAGCAGCTCCCAGAAGCTATAAAACACTCCAGCACCATTCACTTGATTATATATTGAAGAGAGAGTTTTACATGGGTTGCCTTTAAAAAATTATAATTCAATAATTAATCATAATGATAAAGTGATAATGGGTTGCACATTCAATAATTCAGTTGTGCATGGTAAAATTAATAAATCCGGCGATGAATCTCATTATTTCTGCCTCCATCCATAATGCTTCCCCTGCCCTCCTTCCTGCAGGCGTGAGTTTGTTGGTTCCAGCGGGTGCGGTTCCTCAGGGTAGGGTCTATGAGATGTATGTGACTGTGCACAGGAAGGACAGCTTGAGGTAAGTTTTGTCTCGCTCTTTCCCTCAGTTTTCCCTCTGTGGCTTTGTGTCCTGTTGTCTCCATGTTCTCTTCATCTCTGCAGTTCCCTTTATGTTCTTTTCATTTCTTAGTTTGTTTGTTTTTTGTCTGTACTTCTCTGTCTTTCTTCTTCCTCAGACCTGTTTGTTTGGTTACGTGGGGAGTCGTTCACAATGGGACATGGTCTTAGGAATGAATCATTATTATTTATAGTGTGTAGTGTCTCTATGCACACCTTCTTTTGCTGATTCATTCAGCAGAGGTCAGTTAATACCACAGATTTCCTATATTAGTGGCAGAATTAAAATTGCTAAGTAGCAGAAGAGATTATAAGGGAATATTTTACACGCTATTACCTACTTAACATTATAATCTTTACAGTAATCCACATTATTACAGTAACAATTTACATATTTAATCAATGTTTTACAGATTGTCAAATCAGGGCTATTATCCAAATGTAGAGCTCATAACACCCATTATTCTAAGATGTGTGAAACTAATGTTGATTTAAGTGCGACCAACAGACTTTTATTTTTTATTACTTTTTTTTTTTACTTCATGCCATGTTCTAGATCCAAAAAACAAACATCAAGCTTTTGACAGCATATGCAAAGAGACCACTGTTTCCACAGTAACTAACAGATTAGTGGTTATTTTTGGAATCACTGTAATCCTGTTACATGTGCTATAATCCTTTACTCCCAAACCCTATGCATGGGTGAGGTAAAGCTGTCTGTGGGACATGAGAGACAATGGAGAAAAAAATCCGTATTCCAGCTGTTGTGTACAAATTTTCTTGATGCAAAATTTTGGGACACAATCAGCACTCTGTTTGAAAGGGACTTGGCATAACAAAATACATACAGTAAGGCAAAACTCAAAAGCCTGCATTCACACAGGTATCTACATTTGCGTGCAAATGGGAAGGGGTTTCACAATATACTGTTTTTTTATGTTGACATTTAAGAGAGAAGGAGATATATTTATTCAACAGAGTCTGTATGTGTCCTGATGATTTGCTATGCCTTACTGCAGAATAATGTCCTTTTAAAGTTATGTTGGACACATTTTTCCCACAAACACGACTAAGCCATTTATCCTGACAGCTAGTGGTGAATTTAAAATTCTTCTCCAGAGCCAAACATTTTGTCACGTACCTCTAGTGGTATTTAGTCATGCAGACATTTTTGTTTTCATCTGGTTTTCAGACATCTGTGTCTGAGATTTCTGCCTTCATGCCAATGCAATGAAGGTGAATAGGTTTTGTTTGTTATTTAAATCTCTCTATTAAGAAGCAGTGTCCTGTTTACACTGGCCAATTTGCATAACATGCTATCAACAGGTTTCATAGGGGCTATTTCTTTGGAAGAGAGTCAGTGTTTCCCACAGTATGACAGTGTAACTGTGGCACCAGCTATAAACAACGTGCTAACCCAGCTGTTTTGTAACGTTAACTTAGCTCTTCTTATTAGCTAAGATTTTTAAAGCCGGGTGTCTGACAGCGTTGTGTTGGACAGATTTGTGCAGCGGTGTTCATGAGGGAGAGACGAGCGAGAGGATGCGCTACTGCGCTCTGCAATCAAATACGATTTTAAATAGGCTTAGTAAAAAAAAGTAGAAAATATGTGGCGGTCAGCATTGATATTGTGCCGGGCTGCCACAAATAAATGAATGTATGGTAAACACTGAGAGTGGTTCCAACAAAAAACAAGTTGCATCAATTTTTTTTTTATCCAGTGTCTTTTAAATATTTTTAATGCTGTGTGCAAGACTACAAACTAAATCCTTTCCACCTTCATTTTAATGGGGGTGGTGGGAAGATTTTTCAGAAATGGCAATAAAATTATCTTCATGGATACCACAAGAGTCTGTGACAGTTGGTGTTACAGTTTGATTCATGTATTCTGTCCCATGCTTCCATTCTAGCTTCTCTCTAATCAATAGCACTCAATAATAATTAGGCCCCCTGCAGTGTGCTTTGGTTTTTTTCCAAGACTCAGACCTGTTCTCTGTCCTCTATCTTCATCTCAGTCAATAGCTGGCTAGCAAAAATCACATAGCTGCATTGACTCTCAGCAACACAAGCCATAATCATGTGGTTTAGCTCATGAAGGTCTAATCCTCGGGTGTCCATTTCCCCAAATACACAATATAAAACAACTATATTCTCTATTTGTATGATAAAAGATGCAGAACATTACAAATCAATAAACCTGCAATTCATTAAGGAGTGACCCCTGCATTAGGAAAGTCAAGGGGTGCTGTTACAGTTTGAGTCATACTGTTTTTATCTTTTAGCTTCTCCTACCCACGTGAACCCTTTTATGAGTCAATAATGAGCTCCAGCAGCTGAATCGATAACACTGCTAAGGATTAGTGCCCCCCTGACACGAGGTGGGCTGAAAAACAAAAAACAAAACCTCTGTTAAAATTGAGATCCATCTCCTCTATCCATATTGGCTCTTTCCCAGTTAATAAATGACTTCAGCAACATGAGGGAGGATGATGACTGATTACATTAGATTACATTGGAGAGCAGAGACATTTACATATGTATTTTCATATTCAATGATTCAATGATATTCAAAGGATGGGATTTTTACATTTAAATATCCTAATGAAAGAAGACTAATCAATACTGATGGAGTTCATTTTGTATAATCTCACATTTATTTACAGTAGAAGAGCATGGAGTATTTTGTTGCTTAACTGTAACATACATTAATTAGCAAGTGCTACAGGTTCGCTCCAATACTTGACTTTATTGTAGCCTAGTCATTTATTTTCTGCCCATGAGCGATGAGCAGCTGATTCCAGCTGAGGCCCAACTGAAGCCCTGCTGACTACACTAATCGTCCTCTGATTGAATTTGTGCTGCTCTGATCTGTTTTGTTCTCTGATTTTCTAATCTACTCAAAGCCAGTCTATCTTACCTCTATCATAACTGTCCACCTGGCTTCTCTATTATGCCAGCTTTTTCCATACATGAACATTAAAACAAATAACATGCACCAGAACTGAAATCAATACCACTTGCTGAAGTTGATGCTCACAGTAACTGGTGGCTCACACTGCAGCCCTCCTGTCACTCTTTTCTGAAGAATCATTTCACCTCTGTGTTATCTGTCTCTTCCAGACCCCCAGTAGAGGACATCCAGACAGTGCTCAGCCCAGTGGTTAGTTGTGGACCTCCAGGAGCCCTGCTGACCAGACCAGTGATCCTCACCATCCACCACTGCGCTGACAACGTCCAGGAAGACTGGCTTATTCAGCTGAAGAACCAACTGGCCATGGGAGAGTGGGAGGTGAGTGTTCAACACTGCATCTTCAGTGTTTGTGTGTGTGAAGAAGTTGGCATATAATGCAACCTTTATTTTAACAGGAAAGTCCCACACACAGTCTCTTTTACAAGGGAGTCCTGTATATCGCAAATAAAATGAAATAAAAGAAGTAAATGAGTAAATGAAGAGACTAAATGTAGTTATCAAACTACAATTGGTCAGGAATTTAAAAACAAGTGCCTATGCCCGTTAGAATGTCTGATATTCTTTTTTTGAATGCAGCTAAAGAGATTGGTATGCCAACCTTAAGCCAGGCTCATCTTTCCTGCCTCCGTCCTCATATGTGGTACCTTGTGAAGCAGTCCAGCAAACAGATCTTAAATTATATATACTTTGCATGGGAGAAAATTTTGAAAAGGTATAACAAGGCAAAAGATCAGGAATAGCCTTGTAAATGAAAATGTACCAATGCAGGAGCCTGCGCATTTTAAGAACATGCGTGCGCACACACATTATGGTCTTTGGCCCCAGAAGAATAGCCTATATTATGCATTTTACCCATGCAGTGAGAGAGGGAGAGGAAATGAAAGAAAAGAAGAGAAAATTCGGTAAACATAAAGTGCCTACAGGCTAGTAGACAAGCAGGGGGTTGAAGACTCCTATCAGAAGCAATTTGTTATGCTCCTGCCGTCTTCCTCTTCTCTCATCTTTCTTCTTATGTTTCTATCCCTTCTTTTTTTCTGCCCTTCTCTCTCCCTCCTCCCGTGTCTCTCAGCATGAAGTCTCTACCTCAGCAATCTGTTTTGTGTGTGTGTGTGTGTGACTGCGTACATACGTATGTATGTCTGTTTCTGTGTGTGTGTGTGTGTGTTTATGTATCCTTGTGTGTGGGTGTGGGTGATAAGGCTGTCTTGCAGCATCACTGTGTCTACAAGGCCCCTGTATGCTGTCTTCTGTTGCTTATCACAGCTCAACACAATGTCTCTGCACAATTAGCCATGCATACGATTGTGTGTGTGTGTGTGTGTGTGTGTGTGTGTGTGTGTGAGTGAGTGAAGGAGGAGAGAGAGAGAAAGAACAGAAGGGCTTGGGTGCAGAGTGGGCAAAGACGACAAAAATGAAAAGTGGAATTTCATCAGGAAGTCGATTTGTTTTTCTCTTATTGCAGTAGAACATCCATTTCCCATCAGAAAGTTTTCCCCAAAACAGGGAGAGGAAGGTAATTGAATTCCCCTCACATCAGGGGGAAGCAGCCACGGTTGTGATTACCAGTAATAACAGATTCATACCATATTGCTTTCCTACCTCTTTGTATTGATTTGGCTCGCTCATCTGCAGGAAACACAACTCCATGTGAACTGTGATTCAAAACTCAATATTTGTATCGCACGTGTGCATGTAGAACAGATCCGTGCCACAGCACGTTTGCATCCGCAGACGTGCACAAGCGATTACTCGCAATGACACAAAACATGGATTCATGCACGACTAATTGAAGATTCAGCACTTGTAGATTTAAAGAAAACACAGTGAGCCTGCGCATCCTCATTCAGCCCAAAGAGCCATATGGATTTACAATAACTTAGGCTGTGACAGAGAGCTATAGAAATTATATGAGCAACAGCCAGCAGATAATCACAGCGGGATTGGACACACTTCACAGACGGCACCGCCAAACAAGTGTTATTATTGTCCTAATGGACACCTTGATTTACTTGTAGAAGCACATGTACAAGCAGACATGCATTTACATTTCAATTCAGTATCTCAACATGAACAAAGGAATCCACACTGTGATGAATCAAACTTAACTGTTTTTCTAAGATTAATTAGCAGGCTAACGAGGAGTCACACACACTTATTAAAAAGATCTATGAACCAAAATGATTCAAACTCAACATTTACAGTTTGGCTTTCTGTTACTTAACAATGCTTTTTCTATAGGTAGCACAGTTCTGTCAGTACAGGCATCGTATTGAAAAATACCTGTTTATAGTAACAGAGGAATGCATCAGTTAGAAGCCACAACCTGCTTACTCGGGGGTTGTTTGCATTAGTGGAAATGGCTCCAAATGCATCAGTTGTGTTATGTTAACACACAAACTGTGGCTTAATGCCCGTACATTCTCAAATAAAGCCGGTATTCAAATAATGCCCAGGTCTCACTAAAAGCAGCCTCTACGAACAAATAAAGGCTGTTCCCAAATAAAGGGGGAAAAACAAACAAAATCAGCTAGACCGTGGGTCACTTTGTAAATTCAGAATAACATTTATACAGTTTCTCTTGCAGCACAGGAACATAGTTATGTCATAGTTATCACCATGTCGATCATAGCATGTTGTTGAAACAGAAATGCTGTTGTCACACACTTTTTTTAAGCCTGATTCCACACGACATTTTTTTCTTACTAATGTTGATAAAAACTAGCATGTCCTGCAGGTGTTTCACAACAAAAGCCTTCTAGTAATAGCAAGGAATTATGCCCCTGAACCCTTGGATGGAGTTGTGAAACAGATTTTGACAGCAGCAAATTATCACTGCAAACAGGAGTAGATCAAAAGAAAGGCAGGGTACTCAAATAATAATGTACATATATAGCAGAGATTAAAAATAAGGACACATTTTTGAAGGTAGTTGGCCTTAAATAAAGCTCTAGATCTCTCTTCAGATGAAATGAGTAAAAGCTCACAGCCTGCCATCAAAGACCCAGTGTGACACTGAAAAAATGTGTGTGACTTTGTGTGTGATTCCTACAGGATGTGGTTGTAGTGGGAGAAGAAAACTTCACTACCCCCTGCTATGTGCAGATGGACTCGGAGGCATGTCACATCCTAACAGAGACACTGGGGACTTACTGCCTGGTGGGCCAGTCAGTTTGTAAGGCAGCCGCCAAGAGGCTCAAACTGGCTGTTTTTGGACCTGTCTCCTGCACAACTTTAGACTATCACATCAGGGTCTATTGTCTGGATGACACACAGGATGCACTCAAGGTAAAGTGTTGATGATGACTGTATCTGCACACATACACACACACACAAGCATAGTATAGACATATAGTATGCAGAATGTATCTACAGTATGCACAGTTGCCTAGTGTATGTTGAATATCAGCGCAGGCAGAGAAGAGGTGTGTGATATTTTAGTTCAGCTGCTCTGATGTGTTCTTCTAGTCCTGTGAGGGATTTTGTACTTTCTTGGACCATTCCATGCTTAAACGGTTCCATGGTAATTAGCATTTGAAATAAAATGTATTATAGCTTGAAGAAAAGTGTCCAGAGTCATAAATAGTTTTAAAGTTTTTTCTTTCACCTCTACTTCTTTCTGTGGAGCGGTAAACAAAACAGGGTCAAACAATGTCAAAATAATGATGCTTTGGAATTTAAACAAATTCAAAGCACTGGAGGGACCATCTGATACGGGAGATTAACATTGGTAATTTATGCATGCAATGATAAGTCGAGTGTCAGGGTGGCACACAGCCATGCGCACGCTCACACAAAGCGCACACTTTTTTTCTTTTTTTTTTTTACATTTTACCATTTCAAACAAGCAATTGTAGCTCGAAAACAAAGTTCAGAGGTGGACTTTTTAATGGTGGAGACTTTGTGTAGTATAATTGATCGCTTGCCGTTTCAAAGGGGGGAAGTCTCTGCTGTATATCTACAGTAGAGCTGGCGCATGGGAAGATGATGGGAAGGATGAATTGATTATTTTGAAAGGGTTGTAGGAGGCATCAGAAGTCTTACTGATAACTTATTCTTCCATCAGAAATAACTGAGGGTTTGTGTGTGTGTGTGTTAATTTGTTCATTTAAGTGTATCTGTAGGCAACAGTTCAAGAGCCTGTAAATACATTGATGTTATCAATATGCGTGTTTACCATTTTGCATTCTGGTGTGTTTGTAGTGCACAGATACTTTCTTAGTACTCTCTCGGTGTGGGCTTAGTTGATATACAAAAGTCAATTTGCAAAGGATGAGCAAAAATCCCCACAGGACTGTGTGTGCGATGTATTATTATTAACTGCAGCACAGCGGTGTGTGCGATGTGCTGCCTCCTTTGCCTTACAAAATGGACAGAGACATCAAATGGAAATCCAAGATACTAAATAAAAACAAAAATTCACGTTCAGTGCACCACCCTTTAAATCTGTTCTGAGTGAGGTAGAAGTTACTGTATCCTTAAAACTATAAATAGTGTTTACAAGGAAATGTAGTGGTTGTTGTCTTAACATGCTTGCAAAAAAGAGAAGGGGTAATGGGAAAACTCTTAAATAATCAGAATTCAGTTTGTGTATTTTCAAAAGTAATATGATGCATTGAGGTCATCTTCTAAAGTCAATAGAAGTAATTTAATTGTACTGTTTGACATTAAAGATATGCTTCATTTCCCACATCTCACAACAGCAGTACTTTGAGTGGTGGTGCATTATTAATCAAGGTTTTTATGGAGCATCTTAATGTTCAGTGCAGTTAGCAGAGCCAAGCTTTGCTTAAATCCAAGGAATACAGCTACAGAGATTTGTGATGAGAGCTTCATGAAAACATTCTCGTGTTTCAGCTATTTCATGGTGCTGTCTACTTCAAGGCAACATCCAAGACAGCATTGGAGTAATTAAACTAGATAAATTTAAGGCTTTGTACAGTCTGCATGAAAAACAAATGGTTCAGTGAGCAAGATAGAAGCAAAGTTGTTTTTTGTTGGGTTTTTTTGTGCAGGAGGTTCTTCAGATGGAGACCCAAATGGGAGGGAAGCTTCTGGATGAGCCAAAGACTCTGAACTTTAAAGACAGCACACACAACCTGAGACTGTCGATCCACGATGTGCCACACACACACTGGAAGAGCAAACTCCTTGCCAAGTATCAGGTGAGAGGGATATACACACCCACATACGCATAAAGACATTTTAGGTGGTGTAGAATATTCTGTATAATGATATAGGACCACTTGTATTTAGACAAATAACGATGTAATATTGTAAGGCTTTGTGTCAAGGTACATTGCACGTTTTGTGCTTTGGTCCAGAGTAAATTATTTTCACAATTATTCAACGTAAGTATCCACAAGGGTCCACAACTTCCTTCTTTTACAGGATGCAGCCATTCATTCTGTCAATATCATAGGCACAGATCGAAAGTACTTTGACTCATCAGGTTACCTGCCTAATGAGTCCAAATTTGCTGACAATTATTATTTGTGCTTTTTTCTAGGAGATCCCGTTCTACCAGGTCTGGAGTAGCAGCCAGAGAACTCTTCACTGTACCTTCACCCTGGAGAGACTGAGCTCAGCCACCACAGAGATCAGCTGCAAACTGTGTGTGCGGCAGGTGGAAGGAGAAGGACAGATCTTTCAGCTCAGCAACACACTGGAGGAGGTAAGTCAGTAGAAATCCACACGCACGCAGCAAAACAGACAGGCTGTTTGTTGGTTAATGCTTGTATGTACAAGAAAACGACAGAAGCCAACTTTCACTCATTTTAAACAAAACACTGAAAAGTGATAAACACAGTCACACACACAGAGGGAGGAGTGTCGTTCTACTAACTCCTACATTCCCGTACTAAAGGTCCTAAAGTCACTAAGTTTTTCTCAGTCTGTCAGACAGTCAGGGTTCCTGCTATGGTTCTGTGACTCTGTTCAATCATTCATACTGGGGCTAGAGGTCACATAACACGAGTGGAATAACTCGTCTTTGATTTTGCTAGGCCATGTAACCACAAAGTCACTCACTGTGTGTGTCTCTGCGTGTATGTGTGTGTGTGGAAGAGTTTTGGTCGAAGGTCAGACAGTTCTTGTCGCTGCTTTGAATTCTCCCATGGTGTTCATGGAAGATAGCATTGCACTTTAGAATTCTTTAACCCTTGTTTAAGCAGGTCCGTTTACAAAGAGGGATATATGTTTTTTATTATTTTGCAGCCGCAGGTGGGGTTACAAAGATTTTATTTACTCCTCCTGCATTGGTCAGCCATCCTCTCACCACTTTTATGTCATCCTGTCCAGGGTTATGCACTGCAGCCCGACTGACTAGATTCTGTTGTGTATATTTATGTTCTTTGGTGTCACAAAGAGCTCACAAAGAAATAAGTCATTATTATTACCGCATGTTGTGAATAATGATGTAAATACCGGACGAAGTGGAGGCATCTTGTACAGTAATGATCCGGGGTTATTACTGTGGGATCACTGTCACACACTTTTTAATGGACTTAATGAACTAGTACACAGAGTACAACCACAGAATATTTAGCTTTTGACCTATCAGTCACCTAATAATACATACTTGCTGACGCACATGTGTTGGTTATCAAATGATTCGTATAAATATATAGGCTACAGGGACAGGCTACATACAGTTACATACAACAGATTCCACGATCAGCAAATTGATTTATAAGTAGTTTAGCTTTTGAAATATTGCTAAAATCACATATATGCTACAGTAAATTCCTGTGGTTGGTTCTAGAGTCTAGAGTGGTCTAGAGTAGTTTGGTCCGCACCAGAGTTTGATTGACAGCTTTCACGTCAGTGCAAATGAACCGCACTAACTAAAGGGGTCGGATCAACAACAATACAAATAGGCCACAGTGTTCATGCTGGTACTGTTTGCTGCATGAAACATTTTGGCAGTGGTGGGGGCTTGACTCTGCAGAAAGACACACATGGGGACTACGTTTTTTGCCTGTAAAGTCTGGATTCATAGAAATAAGTTGTGATGATTTGCCCATGTGTCTTCTCTCTCACAGTTATTAAAATGTGAGAGCTGAAAAAATCACACAGTGAAAGAAAGCATAATGTCCCATCTTGCATTTCTCCTGCACTTCCGAATGTGATTCTCTACTTACTTCATTATGCCTTCTGACAAATAAAAACAAAACAACCATACCTAGTCTTACAAAATAATTACTATGATCACATCGGATGTTTGGCAAGCATGGTGATTAGGAGGTAGAAAAGCTCTCTATGTGTATGCGTTAAATGAAATGCTGTAAACAATCCACCAACCCAGCAGTGTTCTGCATGTTTAAAAATGGAAAGTAAAGCAGATTTAAAGCATTTATTATTTCAACAGACAAACAGTGATGCCCCTTTGCATCAGTCATTCAATCTCTAGCAGCAGAAAGCTTTCTGCTGTAAATTGGAGCTAAGTAGATGCAGTAAATATTAATCATTCACAGCAACAGTGGCAGTTGTTGTTTCCCTCTGCCAAGCCACATTCATTAGACCGCTGCCTCCTTTCAACCCAGGAGTGGCAGATTAATGGGATGAAGGTTTAGAAGGAGATCGACAGTGAAAGGAGAGAGAGAGAGTGTGATTGGGAGCCGAGTTTTGTGTTTGGTTCACTCTTGTATTAATTAGGAGACTTATATTTAATTGGTCACACTGAAGGCAAGGAGCAGAGAGGTGAGCAGAATCTTTGTCAGAAGAACGAAGGTTGTGGCATATTTGAGGTCGAAATATGATTGATTTAACTTTACAGATCTTGCCACAAGGATGCATGATCCAGATTACTTTTAAGGCTTTTTGGTATAGTGTTCATAAGTCCATCCCTGTTATCTTGTTTTCACTGCAGATGATATGTAGACACCTAATTTCTCTGTTGATTAAACTTTTTAAATTAAACCAACAATTGACCAGTTTCTGTCTCTCTTTCCAGGAGCTACAGTGCATAGACACATCCCTGATGGACCCAGCCAGTAATATCACAACCTTAGTGGGGCCCAATGCCTTCCGCATTCCTTTATCCATCAGACAGAAGCTGTGTGGCAGTCTAGATGCACCACAGACCAGAGGCAATGACTGGAGGATGCTGGCCCACAAACTCAACCTTGACAGGTGACACATACACACATTTTTTAAATAATTTATTTGTATACTTCTCTTAGATGTTTTGCTTGGTTTGGAACATTATTCAGTCGGGGGGGCCTGTCTCACCTCTTTAAGTTTTGAGCTTTGAGTCAATTTCTGTGAATTGAAATGTGACCTTGCAGGTTAAATGTAATGGTGCAGTTCAACTGAGTTTAATCAACCTTTTCAATTGTTATTCTTGTTCTTATTGTGTCTTTTATTGTCTCTCAAAGGACTCAAAGATACAAAGCCCATACAAAAACCACAGAGGCAAAATCACATTGACAACTAATATTTTCTGATAGAAAGTACTCTATACTCTACATCTGTACTCTGTAATCTGTAAAAATCTGGTAACTCAATTTCAAAACATTTCATTATTTTGAACATGCATCCCTGTAGAGTTTGAGTAAAATAAAGCACTGCTGGACTCCCATGCATCATAAAGGTGCAGTTCTCTATTTGCATCTGACTCAAAGGTAGCATCTTTATCCCCAGATGTTTGACTCGATAATTCAGTCCGGAGGTCCATTTGCCATCAGCTACTGAAGCAGAAGCAGATATTGAGAGGATAATTGGGCACAAGTGCACCTCATTATGCTGACAGGCGGCCAGCCCATGATGTAGTTAATGTGGGCACCAAATATTCCCGATCTGCGGGTGAAAAATGGACAGCTAGCCAAATTGCTGTTTACTTCCACATCTACACTAAAAGCTACTCTTCAAAAGGAGCATGATAAAATAGTTTAACAAGGAAATACCATCCTTTGTCCTCTCTGCTCTTGTAACTGCCACATCATGTCTGTTTGAATTCAAAGTATGACTCATGTTTTCCCATCAATTCAATCTCTCCTTGCAAAACTACCATACTCATGTATATGTAGGGAGTGAAACCTGAGAAGTGTGCATTTCCACACAGACAAAGACAAACAAACATAGAATTGTGAACATTTTGGTCTATTGTACTGAAACAAACAACAAAAGGTGTATCTCAGCAATTCAGTTCACGTAACAGCAGGAGACCTCTTTTCATGTACTGCAGATAGTTGGAGACTGGGACAGAAAGTGAGAAAGGAAGTTACAAAGTAAGAAAGAAAGTAATGAAAATAGCTTATTAGATGTTTTGAGTGAGAGAAAATATGAAAAAAAGAGGAGAAACTGCAGGAGTAGAGACAGAAAGGAGCAGAGGAGTGAAGTACACGCCTCTGGTTGTGTTTAAACAGTACCAGAGTGTGCCAACAGTACAATCACAGGATTTACAGAGGAACAGAAAGTCTCATTTTTATCCCCATGGGACTCCAATCTGATGGCTTTTCCACTAAAGCAGCATTGAGATCTTTGTCACAGATGGCTCAGCGTCTGACTTTTCCTCTGCAGCCATTGAGTACTTGCCTCAGCAGCTTTAGTATTTACCATTACTATGAACATTGTTCTCCCTGTAGACTTGTTGGCACGTGTCTGTGCTCTAACGCAATTTCAAAAATGCGTTTATTTTTCTTGTTTGTTTAAAATGGTTTGAACTGAACCTACATGATGGCAACTTTTCTAACAAGGTTTCACCTGCCACATTTGATTTTGTCCTTCACTCGTTACATTTTATATCATGTTGTATTCAGAATTTAATCAAGGGTGTCTTTATAGGTAGTTCTTGTTCTGATTGTCTTGCTGTTTTGTCAGATATCAGGAGTTTTGAACACGATTTTAGCTTATAAATTAGAGTCACAGCAGGTAAAAAATCATTACATTTACATAACTTCTTATGCATTAGACATAAATAAAAGGGTCCAATTTGTCACCTGTCCACAGCAAAATTCTGAATATTTTTCATTGGCATTCATATGAATTGTAAACATCTCACAACACACAACCATGAATTAAAAATATAAGTTTCTTGTGAAATGTCATGGGAACAAATGGTACAATCACCAAAACACTCATAATAGTTTCTTTTCAGTTTAGTTAACAACCAGTGAATCCAGTATCAAACATTTCAGGATATGTTTCAAATCACATTAGAGTGCTGAAAGTAGTATGCTACAGTACTGTAAAAGAAAGATGACACAGTTTTTACATTAGGCAATACACTTCTATTACCCAACAACTACAGAATCTATAATTTCCATAATATCTATCCTAAATGTAATCAAGTTGTAATCAATGAAGACATCCTCTACAATCACTGATGCAAGAAGCAAACTTTTACTATATTTTACAGTATTGCAACATATATGTTCTGTGTAATAAAATGTAATAAATGTCACAATAATAATTATGAATGTAGTGTATTTTATTGTATTGTACATACTGTAATTATTGCAGTGGTCCTTTGTGGCTCTGTTTGTTAAAGCACTAAGCTACTTACACTAAGGTTGTTGGTTTAAATCCCACTGAGGTCACATAGAAATATCTCACATTATAGGGTGGTGATTCTAAAGTTTTAAATCTGAACATATCAGGCAATATAAACAACAATGCATACATGTTTATTAAGTAAAGCATTCAGGAATGATCAATTAGGAACAATGAGAATAGTATCAAGGTATTTTAAAAAAACAGAAGAAAATCTTATCCAAAGTTATGCATGTACTTTGTAAACAGAATGTATTTCCAGGTGAAACATGTCTTTCTACATGTTTTTGTTGTGTGTACTTACAGTTGTATAAAAGTTATTTTTTGATGATCTGTTGTATTTTTTGTTGTGTGGTGTAATATTACCACATAAACTATTCATCTAAGCTTTTAAAGAAATCATTTATTTCTGTTTCCATTTGTATTCTATGAAAATGTCTTAAAAATAAATAACTTATTAGCATTTATTGATATGATAATTCTATCAGGTGATTGAGATTTGGCTCCTATTTTGATTGGTTGCTGTAGCCTGTGGTTAGTCTAACGTTTTTGTGAATTTGATGCCTGATGAAGCTTCGTGACCAAAACATTGTAACTCTGAAGCGAAGTTCACACTACATGATTTTAAGGCTGAGATGAAATCTCAGTTGCCAGTTGCCAAGCTAACCCACCATTGGTCTGTGATCAGGGGCAAATCAACAATAGATTGGTGCTTGCACACATTTTGCTGCATCAGTAAGTACACATGTTTATTAAGTAATGATGATGCAGCCAGAGATCTAGCATACTAAATATCTGGATGCCGACCCAACATTGGCAGCCAATGATAGCAGCTGCTTTTTTTTCTTTTCTTTTTTTTACTACAAAACACTTTTTACTCACCTCCAGCTCTCTCTGTAGCACAGACAATCCCTGCTGCCTGTGTGTGCTAATCCATTCTTTCATCCATATTCTTTGTCTCTAATTTTTATCTTTATAATAATAAAGATAAAAATTCCCCAGGGTCCGTCGAGGCCCCTGGCAGTGAAGGCCAGGGGCCTCGACGGACCAGACCCGGGCGGCAGAGGCTGGCTCTGGGGATGTGGAACGTCACCTCTCTGTGGGGGAAGGAGCCGGAACATGTGCGGGAGATGGAGCGCTACCAACTAGATCTGGTGGGGCTGACCTCCACGCACAGTCTTGGCTCTGGAACCGTGCTCCTCGATAGGGGATGGACATTGTTCTTCTCTGGAGTTGCTCAAGGTGTGAGGCGCCAGGCGGGTGTGGGGATACTCACAAGTCCCCGGCTGAGCGCCGCTACGTTGGAGTTTACTCCGGTGAACGAGAGGGTCGCCTCCCTACGCCTTCGGGTAGCGGGGGGGATAACTCTGACTGTTGTTTGTGCGTATGCACCAAACAGCAGTTCGGAGTATTCGGCCTTCTTGGAGACCCTGAATGGAGTCCTGTATGGGGCTCCAGTAGGGGACTCCATAGTTCTGCTGAGTGACTTCAACGCACATGTGGGCAATGAGTTACCTGGAAAGGCGTGATTGGGAGGAACGGCCCCCCTGATCTGAACCTGAGTGGGTGTTTGTTGTTGGACTTCTGTGCTAGTCATGGATTGTCTATAACAAACACCATGTTCGAGCATAAGGATGCTCATAAGTGTACATGGTACCAGAGCACCCTAGGCCGAAGATCGATGATCGATTTTGTAATCGTTTCATCTGATTTGAGGCCGCATGTTTCGGACACTCGGGTGAAGAGAGGGGGCGGAGCTGTCAACTGATCACCATCTGGTTGTGAGTTGGGTCAGGGGGTGGGGGAAGACTCTAGACAGACCTGGTAAGCCCAAACGGGTAGTGCGGGTGAACTGGGAACGTCTGGTGGAAGCCCCTGTCCGTGAGATCTTCAACTCAAACCTCCGGCGGAGCTTTTCTGGCATCCCTGTGGAGGTTGGGGACATTGAACATGAGTGGGCAATGTTCAAAGCCTCTATTGCTGAAGCTGCAGCGGAAAGCTGTGGTCTCAAGGTCTTAGGTGCCTCAAGGGGCGGTAACCCTCGAACACCGTGGTGGACACCGGTGGTCAGGGAAGCCATCCGACTGAAGAAGGAGGCCTTCCGGGATTTGTTGTCTCGGAGGACTCCGGAGGAGGTTGCAAGGTACAGACAGGCCCGAAGGACTGCAGCCTCTGCTGTGGTAGAAGCAAAGCAGCGGGTGTGGGAGAAGTTCGGAGAAGACATGGAGAAGGACTTTCGGTCAGCACCAAAGTGTTTCTGGAGAACTGTCCGCCATCTCAGGAGGGGGGAAGCGGGGAACCGTCCAAGCTGTGTACAGTAAGGATGGGACCCTGTTGACCTCAACTGGTGAGGTAATTGGGCGGTGGAAGGAACACTTTGAGGAACTCCTAAATCCGACTGACACGCCCTCTCTAGTAGAGGCAGAGCTGGAGGCTGATGGGGGTTTCTCGTCAATTTCCCTGGAGGAGGTCACTGAGGTAGTCAAACAACTCCACAGTGGCAAAGCCCCAGGGATTGATGAGATCCGCCCAGAGATGCTAAAAGCTTTGGGTGTGGAGGGGCTGTCTTGGATGACACGTCTCTTCAACATTGCGTGGAAGTCGGGTACAGTGCCCAAGAAGTGGCGGACTGGGGTGGTGGTTCCCCTGTTCAAAAAGGGGGACCAGAGAGTGTGTGCCAATTACAGGGGTATCACACTTCTCAGCCTCCCAGGTAAAGTCTACGCCAGGGTGCTGGAACGGAGGGTTCGGCCGATTGTCGAACCTCAGATCGAAGAGGAACAATGCAGTCGTCCCGGTCGTGGAACAACTGACCAGCTCTTTACTCTCACAAGGATCCTGGAGTGGGCTTGGGAGTATGCCCATCCGGTCTACATGTGCTTTGTAGATCTGGAGAAGGCATATGACCGGGTCCCCCGGGAGATACTGTGGGAGGTGCTGCGGGAGTATGGGGTGAGGGGAGCCCTTCTTAGGGCTATCCAATCCTTGTACATCCAGAGCGAGAGCTGTGTCCGAGTACTCAGTAGTAAGTCGGACTCTTTCCAGGTGGGGTTGGCCTTCGCCAGGGCTGTGCTTTGTCACCAATCCTGTTTGTGATATTCATGGACAGGATATCGAGGCGTAGCCGTGGCGAGGAGGGGCTGCGGTTCGGTGGGCTTGGGATCTTGTCACTGCTCTTTGCGGATGATGTGGTCCTGATGGCATCATCGGTCCGTAGCCTTCAGCTCTCACTGGTTCGCAGCAGAGTGCGAAGCGGCTGGGATGAGGATTAGCACCTCTAAATCTGTGGCCATGGTTCTCAGCAGGAAACCGATGGAGTGCCAACTCCAGGTAGGGAATGAGTCCTTGCCCCAAGTGAAGGAGTTCAAGTACCTCGGGGTCTTGTTCACGAGTGAGGGGAGACTGGAGCAGGAGATTGGCCGGAGAATGGGAGCAGCGGGGGCGGTATTGCACTCGCTTTACCGTACCGTTGTGACGAAAAGAGAGCTGAGCCGTAAGGCAAAGGAAAGGAGCCAGTTGAGGTGGTTTGGGCATCTGGTAAGGATGCCTCCTGGGCGCCTCCCTAGGGAGGTGTTCCAGGCACGTCCAGCTGGGAGGAGGCCTCGGGGAAGACCCAGGACAAGGTGGAGAGATCTCCACGCTGGCCTGGGAACGCCTCGGATCCCCCAGTCAGGGCTGGTTAATGTGGCTCGGGAAAGGGAAGTTTGGGGTCCCCTGCTGGAGCTGCTGCCCCCGCGACCCGACCCCGGATAAGCGGATGAAGATGGATGGATAATAAACATCTCCTGTTTTGTGTGTAGTTTTGCGTCATTTCCCTTTTCATTTTCACCTGCGTTTTCTTGACAAGACGTGGTTTGGAGATCAGCCGTTGGGTGACAGAGCCGTTGTCAGCTTGTGTGGTGTGTCAGTCACGTGGTGTGAATGACTTCAAGACTCCGGTTACAAGACAGCAAGTGGCGTAATCTGAACAGCACAGCGATCTGACAACGCTGAAAGTAGTGTAGTCTGCACGAGCCTTAAGACAGTTGAAAGTTAAAAGTGAGAGAATTCTGCTTACCACATCTTTTGTCCCTCATCATCCAGGTACCTGAACTACTTTGCCACCAAGTCCAGTCCTACAGGTGTGATCCTGGATCTCTGGGAGGCCCAGCACTTCCCTGATGGAGACCTAAATGAATTGGCCGCAGTGCTGGAAGAGATGGGTCGCCATGATGGTAATTTCGCCGCCATGACAACGGAACACTGATGAAGCAACGTGGTTGGAGACGATTACACGTGAATTCACTATGGTTGATACTGCAGCAAGGACAATGAAAAGAAACGTTGTCACAATGGTGATTGAGCACCGATTAAAAACCATGGTAATCGTGGCGACATGGTAATAGACAGAACGAGGATGTGCTCGAGCTGGTGCTGGAACTATGTGTGTATCTTTGTGTGTTTATTTGAGCAACGTTGCAGTGTCGTTTGTGACCTAAGGAGAGATAACCCAACACAAACAGTGTCTATCAGGAACAAACAAAACATACACACACTTAAAAACAAAAAAAGACCATGTCTAGTGTAACACTAGTTGTTCTCTTGCTGTTACTGTATACTGAACAAAGAGAAGCAGAGAAAAGAAAAAATAAGCAACAGAGGTACTGACCTTGAAAACCTCTATAGGAATGGAACAGAATCATAAATGAAGAGGCTAAACTGATTACAAAAGAATGAGAGAAGGCAGAGTGAGTAAAATAGTGTGACTTGGAGACAAGAATCTTTAGTGAGGCGAGAGTAAACAGAGAGAGAAGCTAAACTGATTACAACGAAAGGGGAGGGAAGACATGAACATAAAATGATGGAAGAGGACGCAGGTGATCATCTGTAAGAACAGGATGGAAAACAGATAATGAGAGAGGGGAGATAACCCACTCTTCTTTTGTGAGCCTTGTGAGCTGTACATGTTTGCCAGTACAGTTTGTTGTCTTTATATCGTTTCCTAGGGAACGCTCTATGTATTCTGCTGTCCATATGTGTGGATCATTTCCTGCTAACAGAATTTGCTACGCAGTGACTGTCAATCAAGGATCCTGACCAGAAACGAGCCCAAGACAACAGGTTTCCCTTTTTGGCTGAGAAGCTACGTTTTGTGTATCGCGGTTTTGACAGACTTAATAAATTGTCTGTTTTGAGGTATATGTAAGATTGCACTTATGATAAACAGATAAATGAGACAAAGGTGCAGACTGTCATCTTTTCATTCTAATGCAAATAGTACAGTACATTAGACTAAGAAGCTTCTTTTAAACGAGTGTCCATAAGCAAGCAGCATAAACATTTCACTATCCATTGGAGGTTCACCACAAGCCATTGAAATGCTGAATCTTCAAGCTACAAATGCATCTCAAACTAAAATCAAGTTTTGACATGCTATTTGCAGTAATACTAATGATGTATTCCTCCCCAAAGAGGAGTTGTTTGGTGATGCACCATGGTGGAATGCCAGCCATGGCTAATGCATTTGGTTAACCACAGATCCAGGAGTCTCTTTGATTGATTGTTGGGGCTTGTTTCTGGACAGGGTCCAACTCAGAGAAAAGAGAGAAGAAGCAAAAAGGGATGAACTAGAAATGAAAACACAATTGTTTTAACAACAATATAACAGTAATATACACAGAACCATAGTATTATGTGCTAGTGAATTAAATACAGCTGATATCATTCATTACCGTTAAATGTACCCAATATTCAGATTTTATCAATCATATTTTCAGTTACTAAAATATATATAGCCTACACATATAAATATATATATATTTTTAATATTTTCAGTGTCCCATCATCACAGGATGTCAGTTGTGTTATCTGCCGTCTGGCCACATGTGATTTCATTTGTGATCACCACCATGACTTTGCTGGTCACTAGCACCATCCAGTGGCTTTTGAAGAATAACAGCATTTACGTTTTCCTTGATCGTCTGAAACGTGTAAATACATGATTATCATGTTCATTCTAATGACCTTGTATTAGGATAACATTTTTGTTCAGTGGTCATTATTGTTTTCTTTTCATTCACATGATTATTGTTTTGTTTCCATTTTAATGTTTTGGGAGGGAGGGGGGACGAAATCTGTAACATATCAGTTAGTTGCCCTTTTGTCTAAATGTTCTGTCAGCAACTAACATTCCAACTGATGGTGTATGCAGTTGATAAAGTTGCAATTTAGAGCTAAAAGTCAAGATACCAATTGAAGGGCCTATGTAAAATGAAGTGTAATATATTTGTGTTTTGCAGAACAACACTGAGAACCAAGGCCGGCTTTCAAATGTATGCATTGACTCAGGTCAACAGTGTTTGATGAAAAAAGGGGTGACTCCAACGAGCCTGCTTTGAGGAAAGACAAGCAGCCTTATTTGTAGTGGCTTTAGTGACAGCGTGAACATTTAGTTCAAAGAAAATACATGTAAATTATTCAAAATCTGGAGATATTTCCACTATGAACCCTGGAGAGACGCCATATGAAACTAACCATCCTCTATGGAGAGGAGATATTGAAGAGGATAGTGTAAAGAAATCCAAGTGGGCTGACATACAAAGACTGAGTTAACACCTGTACTAAAGGTCAGATCCTTACCTCTTCATGACAGATTTCATCTTGTTGTTGTCCACACAGGAGGAAACCCTGATTTTTCACATAGATTTTTCTTTCTTTGTGTAGATGGTCAGAAATATGTGAGTTGAAAATCTGACCTCTTGCATCGATGTTAAACCAGAGGTAGTGGACACGAGGGCCACAAAATTAAGTGTGTTTTCATTTTGGATGGCCTTATTAAAGAGTTCAGAAAAGGTGTGTGGTTAAATGACAGAGCGGATGTTTTGTATGCTTTTTTTTCTTCAAAAATGTAACTGCTGATGTCAGATGTGAGGAAATCAAAAGGGGAAGAGTTGTGTGAATTTTGAGGATAAGCCTAAAACATCAAGTCATTCATTCAGTTTGTTTCAGAGCAAAAAATCAACCCAAAGGTCATGACAGTATCTCTTTCAATGTAATCACCAACATCCCTCATGAACTTAAAATGCAGAATACAATATCTAGAAGAAATGAAAGTTACCAGTTACTGTGTTCTGTGTACTGTGTTCACCCAAAATCTGATCCTAGCCATGTTCCAAGTCTAGACTGTTTGTTAGACTGAAAAAGGGAGTTTTCATGAGGAGAGCAAATGTAGGTCTCCAGAAGGTGAACCTTCGTGATGTGAAAATGAAGAAAGTAGTGTTAAGATATCAAAGTATGTAAAAATATTTTCTATCCACGGTATGTACAGTTGTGTACTGTCAGCTATATTTGGCAACTTTGAGAATATAAAAAAGAGCAGTACAGTTAGATACTAGTTTGTATGTTTCAAGTTTTTATTTAAGTTCCTTTCCTTTTTTGTAAAAGCAGTGTCTACTATGCAAACTTGGCATTGGTTATCATGATAGAAGTCTATAACTAGAGCTGTGCTTGTAAGTGCATTTTTATTTTACTATCAGGGGTGATTTGATTTGATTAGTGCGGGTTAGTGTTGGTCCATTTTAGCTAATTCTGGCACGCTTCATGAATCTTGCTCAATCTTGCTGAATGCTTGCCTCTCTATCTCTAATTGTTTTCTGTACAAAGTGTAAGAAAGAATTTTTAAGACAATTAATAAATTATATTTATAAGCAACGCTGAAGGTGTGTAGTGCATATGGTGTTTTTTTTTTCTTAAACTACATTTCTCACATGTTGTACTATTACTTGAGCTTGTACTGTCAGGGGGGAATGGTCACAAATGCAACTAGTAGACCATGAATATTTACTGTACATTTGCTTTGCAATTCTTTAATTTTATACTATTTATTCTGTGAAATTCATATTTACAGGTTCCAGACTCAATAAGTAGTTGGATAAAGTACCCTGAAGGGGAGGAAATTGAAACAGAAAATCCTTGTGGTGTCACTATTTAACATGCTGTGTGCTCAGCAGCACCGGTGGGTTGTAATGAGGCATGCCGGGGTTTTTTTTAAACAAAGAAAATATGGAGAGCAGGCTTTAACAGTAAGAGGTGCTGCCAAGTGAGTTATTAGTATGCACCTCATTCAGTCACCACAAATTTTGCATTAGCCATGTGGATGAGTGAAACACTTTATTGAGGGGAATGTTCAACCTTTTTACTGAATAAAAACACCACTTTCTCTCACAGACAACTACAGTAGGTACAGATTAAATAAGGCACAACACCCAAAAGGAAAGAAAGGGCATTTAAAACACAATAAATCTGCCACAGTGGCAGAGCATCCCATTATTTTCATTGGCAGAGATCCAAAAAAAAGCTGAACTGGAGGAAAGTTTATCAAGGATTTTACTAATGGACTAAAAAAAAGCTAAAAAAATTAAGTTATTCGTACCATTTGAGGGGAATTTCAACTGTTGCTGCTGTGACTGCAGACTGCTGTGGAAGACCTTACAGTCTGCGTACTGTGATGATGAAAGGTGTCCAGATTTACCTTGAGAACCATTTCATACTGAGGCAGTAAGGCTGTTTAAGCTTCCTAGTACTTGGCTGCTACTATGTGAGAATTTGAATTAGTGGAGAAGCTCGCCTGATAGAAGCCAGATGATGTTTTTTTTGCCATTTGATTTCAGTGTGAAAGCTGCGAATGGTTTGTTACGGTGAGGCACTTCAACATGTACTTTTCATTCACATGTATGAGGCAGCCTGGTGGTCAGGATAAGTGACCATGTGATGTCCACATGGTAATTTTGGTAGTGCAGTAGTTTGGAAATAACCTGGGTGCTTTCTACGACCAGTTGATTTTTCAACACTACTGTGTGTTTGACTGTTATAGTATCTCCAGTGAAGGCTTCTGGTCCAGCTGCCTAAAACACACATTCATCATCAGCCTAGTTATGGGAGGCACTCTGTATTACTGGAAGTTAGTGAATGATAGCAGTCTCCCATGACAAACAACTTGTACTACCCCTAAACTAACACAGGCACAATTCCACACATTTATAATAGATCACTACATCATCAAGCAAGAAGTCACCACTACAGTTAGTATACAACAGTGTCTGATTGCCTTGGCAGACTTCCCTTCCTGTAATTGCTGTAGAGCGCCTACGGATGGCACCGTTCTGCTTCAGTCGCTCCATTACTGTAATGCCCCCTCTCCTTGCACAGGTTTTATTTACTGGATGGCAAGGAAACACTGAGGCATGTACAGCCTCAATTCAGAATTTATTTGGACATATAAACTTTATTTTTCACATAGAGTCTTAAAGAGTTTGAGTCTTACATGGAAAATGCACGTTTGCAACTTTCATATCCCATCCAAACTCAAAAGTACAGGTGTACCTTTTCTTCAGTGTCTACAAATGTTACCAGCGTAAACAACTTTTACTTTTTTTTCTGTCACATAGTGTCAGTCATTGTAACCAAAAGCAGTCAATTTAACAGTGACTATTAAGTTCAATTCAACTACAACATAAAGGCAGTAGTGGGGTGACAGTGTTTTTGAAAGGTGTCATGCTGCAATAACAGATTGCGTTAAAGCACATCCTTTCCGTTCTATCAATCGGACCTTTACCTGCAGGTAGGGTAGCTTTCACAGAAAGCAGTGATGTGGTATTCCACTGACAGTCAGTAGCTGACTGGTCAGTAGCTTGCTTGCGTATCTCTGCAGCTACAGTGCCAAGTCAAACTCAATCTCTTTCTCCAAGGCCTCTGGAGCATGTGAACAGGAACAGGAACCTGGTTTTAGAGTCCTCACACTAGTCTGAAATTAAAATGTCTCCTATTCTCTGATGGACAGAACAGGGGCCACACAGGGCCTAATTGTATTTAATTAAGCTTTAGTTAACCACCATAGTCCTGTAATACATTTTTCGAGGGGGACTTGGTATGCAGAGTTCTGGGCATCTGGACTCAAAAGTCTGTGAACCTTTGATCTCCATGTGACGATCTTGCTTCCTGTCCTGCCTCCTCTTCCAAGGACAAAGGACTGTGCGGCCTGTACCAGAGCCAGTGTGACTGTTGATGCCCTTTCTATGTGTGGGAACACACACCTGGCAGTGCCCGCTCACAGCTTGATGTCCTGTGATTCTGACATCTTGGCAAGTGTCTTTTTGACCCGTAGGGCTGTGAGGCGGGAGGCTGGGTTGTGGGCCCAGCATTCTGTCATCAATTTCCCCATCTGTCTCAAACACTGAAGAGATACAGCTTTATGTTAGGAAGGTCATTTATTCGTGTGTGTTTGTGCATGTGTACGTGTAATATGTATGTATTTTACCTCGTCAGCTGGTCCATCGATTAGGAAAGGATGGTCGCAGTCTCTTGATGCAGACCACCTCTCGCATGTCTTCATATGAAGGGTCTGTCGGAACTAGCTCATGGTATGGCAACTGGTACTCTTCAAGGATTCCTACAACAAATAAGTTACGGAAGAAACACCTTGTTCATGTGTCGTTTGATAAATAAAGGTTTTTAAAATTCATTCTGCATAGCCATCAAAAAACACAGGTTAAGGATTTTATGGCTGTCTGGCTTTTGAAAGGTGTTTATACAGTCAAAAATAAATACATGACAAGTATAGTTACTGTATTTACCTCCGGAGACACAACGGCGAGCAATCTCCCAGAGGATGAGCCCAAAGCTGTACATGTCGGCCATGATGTACGACTGAAAATGGCTTCTGTTCAGAGTCTCGTCCAGAACCTCTGGAGGCATGTAGCGTTTTGTACCAACTCTAGTGTTGGGAGGGATGTCTACCTCATTGGTGTCACTGCAGAATCAGACGTCATCAAATAACAATTTTAAATGAAAGATTTATTAGCTGTGCACATTACCAAATCTAAATTCAAAATACTTTGATGTACGAACATCTCCAACACTCTACCAGGGCTTATATTCAGCAAAACATGGATTCAAATGAACTATTAAGGAGGAATATTTTATCAACACATGTCCCTGACACACTCGCCTGATAAACTTGACTGCCAGTCCTAGGTCAGCTATACAGCAGGTCCCGTTTCTTTTCACCAGTATGTTCTTGCTCTTCAGATCCCTGTGGGCAATGGCAGGTTTGCCCTGGGTGCCAAAGATCTCAGTGTGGAGGTGACAAAGGCCAGACACGGAAGAGTAAGCCAGTCGCAGCATGGCTTTATTGTCGAGAGTGGTTGATTTGAGGTAGTCATACAAAGAGCCATTTTCGTGGTAGTCAGTGATCAGGTAGAGTTGGGTCCAGGAGCCAGTTCCTTTGATATCAGCAGCTATGAAACCTGTGAATAGAGTGCGCAGGGAATGGAGGGAAGAGAGAAGGAGTTTAATAGGCAGGGAGTTACAGTGAAGTAAAGGAACAGGTTTTCCCAGTCTAACTATCCACAACACTGGATGAGCTGGTTCACTGGATTTAGCTCTATAATTAAGGCAGGCACTATATACTGTTAATTGGCTCTGCAATTGTGTGCTTTTAAACTGAGCTGGGAAGATGAATCAATGTGGCTCAATCATAGAAGTAAAGCAGAACAGATCGGTTTTATTTATTTATCTTTTTTTAAACTTTCATGCTGTGCAGGAAGTTATTTTTTAATTCTTTGTTGTTGAGTTAATTTACTATATCTGAGGGAAATTAGTTTTTAAACTTTCTTGTTAAAATCATCAGTACAAGTATGGGTCATTTTAAGGTTTTAGGAAACTGTACTGTAGCATTGATTCATTGATTCATCTCCTTTAACATGTTAACCTTGGCAATTGCCTGTTTTGGTGGATTTGACAACGTCAAGATTACAGGTCCTAATGCTATAAACCAAACATAGGATCTGCTGTGGAAAGCAGTATTATGCATTGCAACAAATAGTCTGTCTTCTAGTTTACTGGCAAGTGAACTTTTGCCCCACGACTTAATTACTATGCATCTTGTGGTGTTTAATTATGCAAGCTTTGGTTTGCAGTCTGTTGTTGTCTACTTTATAATTTGTTGTGGTGTGTGGCCTCTTGGCAATAATTGATCTGTTTTGGCACTCAGACAAGTGTGGTGCAGAATAGTTAAGAATGAACACAGTCCAACTCAAACTATGGTGTGTTATTATTGTCTCAACATGAAAATCATGCCATATATCCATTCAAAACCAATGCATCCATCTGTTAGTCGATAATTTAGGATGCTATTATAATAGAAAGACTAATTTATCATCTGTCAAATCCCTGTGGGGCACTTTGTTAGTTGCAATGGGCACAAAGAGTATACTTGGAACACGAGAGGAAATTTGAGAGACAGACAACAGAGCAAGAAACAGAAACAGAAACAGAAGTCCTGACAGAGAGGTTCAGACAAAACATTAGAAAGAGAGACAAGAAATCAGAAAGAAGTAACACATGAGAGACAAGCAGAGACACTGACTAAAGACAGAAACCATACTTACCCAGTATGTTCTCATGTCTCATTAGGACGGTCTGGTAAATCTCAGTCTCTCTGAACCAACTGGCCTCCTCAGTGGTGAAGAAGACTTTAACGGCCACTTTTTCTCCCCTCCACCTGCCCATCCACACCTCTCCATACCTCCCCTTGCCTATCTGCTTCACCATCTGAATCTGCTTGGCTATCGTTCTCTGAACCTGAGGAGGAGCAAAAGATTGAAAAAGGTTTGGGTTAGGGGGTTGATGTGTTTTGCATTGTGTTTCATCTGGCTCTTTTGAGAACCCCCAAACTAAGGTTTAGTGACCCGTAGAAAGGACATAGGAGCTCACGTAGAACATGCATAAAATCTTATAGTATGAACTCCCTATAAACTTCCTATATGGAAATACATGAGACAAAATATGTTCAAGCAGGACACCATGGGGTCGGATGTGTATTTAAGGCATCCTTGGAGCATCTTTTTAATCTGAAAGGTGTTTAACTGCAATATCAGTATCTCACCAATAGAGGGAGCCCTGAGCCTGAGCCTGAGCTTTGTGACTGCTCAATCAGATCCTTCAGTGATTCTCCAGGGGGAATGTAGGTCTCATCCTGCTCCAGACCAATACTGTACCGAGGACGAGACTCCTGACGCTTGTACCTGTCAAACACCAAGGGAATCCAAATATGCACTGAATGTGTGTTACAATGTTAAGTACGGGTTAATGAATCTGGATTTGTGTGTGTGTGTGTGTGTGTGTGTGTATTACATGTAATGTACCTGAAGTAGCAGAAGACAATAATGGCAGCCAGTATAATGCTGCACACAGTGACTGAGATCAACAAGGCCATGTGGTGGATCTTTCCATCTACGTAGACTATAGAGGGGAAGGCGAAGAGGTGAGAGAACAAAGGTAAGTTAAAGTTACAAAGGGCCACGAAATATTTCAGAAAGAAATTTTTGTCAGTGATAATAGGATGAATGTCCAACAACTCGACAAAAGTGCTTGTCAAGTTGCCATTTTCTGCTCAAGAAACTTAAGCTGTAACCACCAAACAAAAAAAAAACCCCAAAACAAATGAAAACCTTGGATATTCCTAAACCATGAGGAGGAAAAAGAAAAAAACTATACCAAGAAATCAGTCATCCTTACAAGTAACTTGAAAGAACGTGTATACAGTAAATCAAGTACAAATCATATTTCACTCATCAATTTTTCATTTACTTCTGGCACACACCCTTTTCCCCCAAGGCTCCACTCTACAGCAAGAGGAAGCCCTCAGCCTAGTCAATGAATTCTCTTCCTGATCCACTATGATAGAGTTTCAGATTGATGACTCTGCCCTCGGAGTCTGCAGTGGCTTGTGATTTCCCTGGGAATCTAGGCTTACTGTCTCTCAAATACACAAAAAGAGTCTCACAGTCACACATGGAGTATAGTGTTGTACACAGTAGAGACCTCAGTATTCTCTCGACACCCAGCAGCTTTACTGAGCTGCAGGAGAGTTTGACAGTCTCCCCCTCTTTAGCCGTTTTTGACTCCCTGACAGTGTCAGGATATCTCTATCTCTGAATCCTGTGTGCTGTCACAGTTCTCGGCCCTGTCCATCACCTATCACTGTCACAAGTGGCCCTTAAAAAATCTTTCTTGAGTTTCATGTGACAGAAAGAGTTGTGGAGTGATACGAGTAGATGGATAAACTTACGAGGTGGCTTGAGCGGTGGCAGTGTAGGATGCAGGTTTTTGTTACAGTAATCCTGGTCTGTACAGCATTCTAGTGATCTCCTTTGACGCGAGTTCCCTGTGTCCTGGAAGACAGAAAAGTTTTGTTGTTTGTTTTTTTTTTACTTTTTATACTTTCTGCATTTAGTTGTTGATTAAGTTAGTGCTAAAATAATTAACTGATAAGTCAATCGGGATATTCAACAATTTGAATACTGATTAATCGTGTTTTTTCTCTGTTTTGTGTCATGGTATATTGAATATCCTTGGGTTTGAAATGATTAGTGGTTGATCAGACAAAACAGGAATTTGAACCTTGCTCTCTGGGAAATTGTAAAAATCAAAAAAAATAATCGAGAGATTAATCATCAATGAAAATAATTGTTAGCTTCAGCTCTAAATTTTATTTTATTACAAATAAGTCATAAAAATCTTATAAAGATCTGAGATAGAAGAAGCAAAGGAAATGGTTGCAACAGGGAGAAGTTATATGTATTGTAATGTTACAGTCATGTACTCACCCTACACTGAAATTCTGATCCAACCAGCCCCAGGCAACCTGCAGTCTGGACAGGTACCCCTCCCTCCTCCTCCACCATGGTAAAACAGTAGCCATCCGTCCTGCAAAACAGGGTTAGCTACAATAAGTAAAGCAACTACTAGCATAATGTTATGAAAAACATATCATCATCAACACATGCATGATCACAGGTGCATGTACTACCTGTGTTCAAATCCCTGTCAAACCTTTATAGCCATAATTATTTCAGAATCCACTTAAGTCCAGATAAATGGTGGCAATGTAATATTGTATGTGTGAATGTCTGTGTTTGTATGTGTGCAAGTGAATTTTTAAAATTTGTGTGTTACATTTGTTGTTTTTGTCTTTCTCCACTCCTTACAGTACCTGCACGTATTATTGGTTGAATCTTCGGGGCAGTGGTGGTAACAGTGACACCACAGTAGTCTTTGGGAGGATGAAGGAGCTGTGCTGCCACTAGTCTCTTTCCCATTTTCCACTGCCTCCTTACTGGATGCTCTTAGCAGCATACTGTCCAATATATTTCCTATGAAACAGGCAAAATGAGAAAATAAGAGAAAGTTTAGTTGGGAGAGAGAGACAGGAAAAACAAGTTGAAATCACAGTCATGAATCATCGATAATACATTTTTTCTGAGGAAAGAGCACTAACAGAGTCTGGGATTGCGTTATAAATATGTATGGACTGCTGCTAGAGGGTGTTCAGAATAAAGAATAGCTGCTAAAAAGAAAATATCTGCAAGTATTTGGAGTAACACAGGTTTCATTATCTGTGATGTTATAATAAGATTAAGAAATAAATGTTCTGTCAAATGTCAGAAAGAGCAATGAGGTGTATCATATTTAAATATAAAAAAAAGAAAAGCCTGTGCGTTAGTTCAGGCAGACTTTCAAGTGGCCTGCTTTAATATACTGGGCTAGAAACCCATACGACTAACACAACCTTTGCAATAAGGTGATCACTTTGTTTTGATGCATTGCTTATTTGCAAACACTGCTGTGATACTGCAAACATCTGCTTCTACTGCTGTTCTTGTAGCATTTCACGAGCAAGCTTGTACTACTTTCCATGTTTGCTGTAAGCCAGTGACTGGCTCTGATTGGGTTCTTTGGCAAATGCGTTATGATTGTCTAATGCTGTACTTTGTGTGTTTTTACTACTGCGATTTTGCCGCTGCTTCTGCCTCCACATCAGCATCCGCCTGTAGGTTCAGATGTTCTGATGGGGGAGAGGTTTCATATCATCACTCTGTACTCTCTGCTGTGTTGGTGTATGCTGGCAGGGTCAGCCATCATCAACTCTGTACATGCTCTGTATACTCATGATAAATCTATTCCACATGAGCTGGCTGAGCTAAAACTTAATATAACTTATTATAGTAACACAGAAATTGAATCCACTACGAAATATGAATACATTTGAGAAACAAAAACATGCAACATATAGAAAACAAAAACAATTTTTGAGCTTGAACACCTGGCACTGTGAAACGTGTTCACTCACAGCAAATGTTTTTCTACTCTTAAACTGATACAGCTCCTAAGAATTAGAACGAAGTGGTTGTATTCCCTACTTATCCTATTTCAAAAGGGCACCTGTTTGTCACTTGAGGGGGAAAAGGATCACGGAAGTGTCTTTCCTTCACGGCTTTTAAGATTTTCATTCATACCAGCATGATCATTGAGACCAGATGCTTAACAGCTGCAAGCAGAGATAGTCCTTCTTCTCTGAAATAAACTACTAGCAGATACAGAATCTGCTCTCCCACTCCTCTTTCAACCTCTTATTATCAAGTTTTTTCATTTCACGATGAATGGGAATAAACAAACGCACAGACATTATGTGTAAAAGGGCAAACTCAGAATGTATGAACCAATTACTTTTTACAGTATTTTTTACAGTAATCTGCTCCCTGCAGATGTTAACTCATACTGGAAGTGAGTAAAGCAGAAGTAACTGAGAAACTTTTTTTAGTATCTCGTTCTTGCAGAAATAGATGTGTTATGCATGGTCAAAATTACACAAAGCTGACATTAGAGGTGCACTGGGAATCTCCAACTACTGGCCACTTCTCATGGATTTTATTTTTTCTTGTTGAGATGTGTGACTGATGTCATAACTGTGGGTCCCGCTTATCTAAATCAAAAAGGGCTTATAGACACACAGTAGCCTAGCCATGGCTAAGCCTTTATAGCCTATGCGATAGTACTAGTGTGGCAGTGTGGCCACTTCAATCATCTAAAACTGTGATATTCTCCGGTGTTCTTATTTGTCCGTCTTTTCACCCTCTATTCTAAATTGATCAATCCCCGCAACAGCTTTTAGTGCGGCAGCTTTAATGTCTGCTGGATAATAGTTCTACTGTACTATGAAACAAAGCTCAGCTTTAATGTCATCTTTGATCTGTTTGAGTTAGTGTTAATCCTAAACAAGTTATCCTGGAAGTATAAGAACTGAAGTACAATTACTTAAAGATCTATAAGTTTTTTAAAAATACATATTCTAATGAAGGGACGGGGCCCTAAGAAATAAAGGAAAGGTCCTTTGCTGGTCTTATTTGTAAAATATACTAATAAATCAAAGACAAAATGCTGCATGTGCGTATCATGTATGCATATGTGCTTCACTTCTCTCTTGTTTATTTTGTATTTATTTCACTGTCACTTGTATTTTGTGTGCTTTGTTATCAATGTGCTGCACTATTGTTTGATGTTCATGATCATCATCTGTATTCCCAAAAGGTAACTTGAAGTGACATCAACTTCCGTGCCTCAAAGAAAGAAAAAGTGCTACGGCTCTTTGAAAAATGAAATACTGTAGCTTGTCAGTTATGTTCAAATGCTTTGATTTTTCGCCTTTGCATTACAATCAAGCAGCAAATGCTGTTCAGTGGATGAGGTGGTTGCGCTCATTCATGTTGCTTGTGAAGTATGCACCAACAATTGTGAAGTATGCACCAACAATTTAAGAACCTCTCTGAGGTGAGTTGGTGGTTTTCTAACCCACAACTGTCACTGGTAGCGCAGTGTCATTTTGTTTGCCTTTCTTTCATCAATAAGGAGGTGTGTACAGTATTAAGAGAATACAGTATGTCTTGTGTAAAGTCCTTCCTCATCTTAACAGAAACATTAAAAACAAGAATGCACTAGCGTAGCTTCATAACAAGCTGTTTCTGCGGCTTTTCATCTGCACAAGTACAAAAAATAACATTGGCAAATTCTTTCAAACAAGCAAAGCCATCTTTCATCAAGCACTTCCCTTTCTAAATGTCTCTCTTGTACACACTGATAATGTGTTGACAATGCTGCAAGAGAGGGACGGTGGGGTTTAAAGGGGTCACATTAACAATTGACCGATTTGAGAGAAAGGGAGCGAGGAAGAGTAGGAGGGGGAGAAGAAAGGGAGATTAACAAACAAGAAGTGACAGAGCTGCGGGGAACTGGTGGGCAGTTTAGCAGCACACAGAGGGGACAGAGCAGAGGCCACTGGCCTTTTCCACCCTCTCGCTCACTCTGTCCCCCTCCCTCCCATCACTTACTCCATCCTGCTCCCTAATGCTCACTTACTTTGCGTCTCACTTGATGCCACCCTCTCTCACCCCTTTTTTTCTTTGTCCTATCAATCTTTCTTTGGGCCTTCCCTGCCTCTTCCTTCATGTACTCTCTTTTCTTCCAGTAGTTAAACTTACTCAGGTTATTTTCTCTGAATCTTTTTTCCCACCACTTTATTCTCCCATCTCCCACACAGCCTTCTTCTTTTACCCCACCCATTGTCTCTTCTCATCTTCCACTTTCTTTGCCCTGTCCTCCCTATGTGAGTCCACTGGATAGTCATGTGAGGTGCTGCTGTGCTGTTGACAAAACACAAAGCCTTTCACATCCACCCTGCACCTTGGAGCCCTGGCTACGGTTCGGCATGTGCATGCATGTAAGAAAGACAGTGGGAGAGAAACAAAAAGAAAAGCCACAATCTGAGCAGAATGTTTAATTTATTAATATTTCTCCAAATGGAAATGTAATTTCAGGTAATCTATCAATCACTATCTCATAATAATGATCCAGTTTCATAATACTTTTTAATAAATTTTTGTTCTTGATTCTCTACTTTTTTGTCGTCTTTGCCTTCTACCTCTGACTACTGAATACTTTGCATACAGAGAGTACTGAATTTTTCATTGTCCTGAGGTAATGGGCAGTTTTTCAACGATCCTGGCCCATCTGTCTGTGGGAGGGAGAGTGACCAAGGTCAAATACTACTGTTTTAGAAAGCAAGAAGGCTATGACCCTGCATGTTCCTCAAATCTTATCCTCGAGATAAAAACATTGCGTCCCTCCAGATGAAAATGTTTTTCTTCTTAGAGGTGTAAAATTTCACATACAACGATTCTGGCCGGTGTCTGCTTCATAAAGAAATGGGATAACTTTCACTAATATAATGTATATTTGGATGTTTGTGGGTGCATTGGCAATACAGGTAGGAATATGAAAGTATACATGAAGTATAAGAATATATTGCTCTTGGGGTCTGGTCCTGGCTGAAAATCTACACTGACCAATGGGCCTCCATTCCAAACCTTACTAAGTACAAGTAATGTCAAAACATGCTTCGAGTCAAATGATTTGTGCTCTGAAACAGGTAGAATTTCCAGGCACTTCATTGACACTATAATTGTTTCAAGCTCTTTCACTAAAATGGCCATTTTCAGGCTTGATGGCAGGATGTAAGGGCCACTGTAAACACACAATTAACAAACGTGGCCCCACAAACCCCCAAAAGCTTAAAGGCCTCTTTTCAACAGATGCCGCTTTGTACAGAAAGAAAGAAAGAAAGAAAGAAAGAAAGAAAGAAAGAAAGAAAGAAAGAAAGAAAGAAAGAAAGAAAGAAAGAAAGAAAGAAAGAAAGAAAGAAAGAAAGAAAGAAAGAAAGAGGTGCATGAGATAGCAAGATGAAGATAGCAGATACTGAGGAAGATAGACCGACAAACAGAGAGGGGGAAACCTAAAGAAAGAGAACATATTCATTACTTATCCTGGCCATGTCAAACAAGGCCTACCAGAAAAGCCCTTCCACCGAGCAAGCCCATGTAAACACTACCTGCCCCCGGCCCCCCTTCCACTTAAGATACACTCATTTGACAACACTGTTCCCTTCCTGCCCCCTTCTTCTTCACTAAGTAGCAGTTCATCTTGCTGGTGTTTGACAGTGCCGTCGGTACAGCGAAAGAAACATTGAAGGTGAAAGGTTTTTCTTTCTCTCCATCTCTTTAAGTTTTCTCTCTTTCTTTCGTCTTCCGTGTACTTTCAATGCCTGGTCTTATCTCAGTGTTCTTCTTCCTGTCAATGTTGAGATGAGCCGAGCCATCCCACATGTGCAGGAATGTCTTAATGAACCCCAGTCTGTGATGGAGGCTGGGAGGTTGTCTCGCTTGCTGTTTTGGCTAAACCTTATTTTGAAAGTCAAATATTTTTGCCTTCAAGTACTGTGACAAAGCTCTCTCTCTCTCTGTTTTCTCATCTTATTGGCTTATTTAACCATGTTAACTTCACATCATTTTGAGTTATAGTGGCAAGTGAGCAATCAGTTACCAATTATTTTTTCGTTTTGCAAACTATGACACACCAATAAATTGTGAAAACCTATTGATGCTCATGAAAACTAGCTTTTACTATTTTATTAGTACTCTACTAATATCAGAGGAGGAAGGGATCAGACAGATTCCCTTATACTTCAAAGCAAGAAAACGATTCTTTAGCTTTTCAGCCTCGAGCTCTTAGGCACACACTCTAGTACTTTCTGTTGTTTGTATTGGTCCCTTGAGGGCCTTAGAAGTTATGCATCATTACTTGTCCACCCCATTTTCCCTCGTACAACTTTCAAAGGAGGCCCACTCTGTTGTTTTCCTCTCCTTACACCATGTTGTGTCTTTCTTCTCCCATATTTTAACACCTCTTTATTCATCCACTCTCCTAAAACTCACACATAAATATTCTGAATAAAGGTCTTACTTCAAGCACAAGTAGACTTCTAATGTAGGGAGCAATATGGCAACTACTATTTACATTTAATTTAATGATTCAATCAATTCAGTTCTCATAGTCCTGACAGAAAAACAAATAGGAGGATTTGTCTTAAAAAAAAGCAACAACCAGGACTGAGAGTGACCACCAAGTAGTCAATCATAAAAGATGGAAGTAATGTCATGTGGTTAAGCCAGAAAACAGATGTTTTGAGATGTTTTCTTTAGCAAAACAGCACAATAAAACTACTCAGAGATGGAAGATAGAAGAGCTCCAACAGCTTCACTCTGTCTTCCAGCACAACAACATCATCAACAGCTCTTCAAACATTCCTTCATTATGTCACTCTGATGAATGATGCAGTAATGAGCTAGTGCCATTCTCTGGTTATACAGCTGTCATGTGCCAGCTTTATGCTGCGACCAGTGGTGTATGTGTGTGTGTGTGTTTTGCGTGTCCCCTTTCAAGGGGATGAGTGACAGGTATACAAGGATCCCGGAACTCTGAGTTCATTCCAGAAGGCCCTCAGCGTTCCCTTTGGAATACAGGGAAATGATGAAACGGTCCTTTATGGAGGTGCGCGAGAGCAAAGCAAAGAAAAGAGAGAAAGGATACCAGCTGGTCTCTTCATCAAAAGCTCTTTTGCTCCTTCTCAAGGCCATCTGTGGGCTCCTACTCATAACAAAACAGCTCACATTAATTCACACGCATCCGGCTGGATCAGTGGGCTGTGGCTGGTGTTCAAATCTGGCTGATAAACTTTGTCCTGGTTTCAACACATGCTACCACCTAAAACTGATTTGTCATGAAGGCATAAATGAATCCACTAGAGTTGGGCACAGTAATGTAACAATGGAGATACTGATCTACCATTACCATTGTTACAGGTAACGCAATGAGCAGGACCACACATGATCCAGAATTTTTTTTTGTTTATTTAATTTATAAAAAAATTATTGAATTCCTTGAATTAATTAAATATTATTTAAATATTAATATTTACTGTTTACTCTATCAAGCTATCTATAGCTATATTTTAACATATAAAATTACATATGCTGTGATTGACAATTTTTGCCATTATCACCCACCCCTAATCAATTCTCCAAATCAGGACATTAAGGCATTATGTTCAAATATATCCATAAAAATAGCTGGTAGATTTAAAAAAAGTTTACTTCACAGATCAAATGTTCAACAGCATTGAGGCCTTTTATAATGGAACATGTCCTCCTGCATGTCTTTTCAAATAATTCCCCTGCAAGACAAATGCAGCTACATGAAGCATTGGGGATCAGACAGATGTGAATGTCACAATGGAATGCTTTACCATATGAAACAGCATGCAGTGTAAAACACAAAATGCTTTATTTCTGGCCAAAACACAGCGACACACTTTTACAAAGGAGAAATATAAAATATCAAAAATATTTCTGAACATGTAAACATTTACTAGAAAAGAAGAAGAAAAGTACCTGTCAGAAACAGGTTGAGATAGGAAGCGTTCTTGTTTATGCTCTTGTTTCTAGTATGGCAGAAAAATAACCAAAACTGGTGTCAGGAAGTTCTCCAGTTTCCACATGCAAACACTCTCAACATCTGCATAAACTGCAGTTGACTGTGTGCTGATATTAACTTTTTCCGATTAGTTCTATTGGTGGTTTCTTGAAGAGTCATTCTATCACTAGAAGTCTATTTTTTATTCTTGTACACACACACACACACTTTTATTGTAACCTCAATTCACACATTATATCCACAGCCTTTCTAATGCAATCTCATATTCTACAAAACACTTAAAACTGAGTGTGTGTGACACAGATCTGAAATCCATCTCCTTTAGTTTTAGGTATATGCTGTTTGCCTAACAATCATCTTTTGCGCCAGCAGTATGTCAAATCTAGACAGTGATTTTGGTAAAACTCTCTAAAACTGATTTAAAATCCAAACTGGAATCAAATGTCTTACAAACAAAACAATCAGAAACTAACAATGCCTTCAATAGTGGCCTGACTATGTGGCCGACCAAAACATGTTGCCTTTGTTAACCCTGCACTCTCATTAGTAGGGTGCAATGTATAATCAAATTCTGGTTTTACGACTGAATACAACATACTTCCACTATGATGCACTGCCATCATGGAGTAATAAGAAGCATTAGCTTAGAGAACAGACACTCTCACAGTCCATTCAAACGTAGCAGCTATTTTTACCATATTGGATATGCTATTCCCATGATATCATCATGTGACTCATTGTTCCACCATGGAGGTATGCAAAAATCATGCCTATAAACTGATAAACAATAGCCACGCACCCGCCAAGCTGATAGTTGGCCATAGCAAATGTAACAGCTCGAGTTTAAAATTCCACACAGACACCCACAGTGTGTATATGACAGATTTTTAAAAAAACAGACACACTCTCACAAGCTAAAGGTGCTTTTGGGAAATGGAGAATGACGGCATAGTAAAGATACCTAACATTTTTGGGAGATGCAATCTTCGCTGCTGGAAGCAGGGGGGAGTGGTCTAGTCATATGATGTCACCTTTTTTTGTGTGCCTATGTGTATGTGCATGTACATCTGTATCTATGTGAGACATTAAAAAAGCCAGACAGTTACAAGACATACAAGACAGTGACGAGGGACAAACTACTGACTACTGAAACTCTTTACAGTAAATCACATTACCACAGAGTGACTCTGTAGTGAGTTTCTAAAAGTTAGAAACAAGAAGCAATCTTTTCAGTATGACTTGACCTCATGGATTCTTACTCAGTGCTGTCTTTTCCTTTCCTTACAAATATACAGAAAGGTACAATCTAAAGAATATGCACACAGTATTGCATAGTTACAAGATAACCATTAAACTGGACTTTAAATTAAGGGCTCTAACTGCATCAAATGTGCTCTCTTTTCTTAAATAAACACTGACTGTATATGATTCCTCATCTCATGGTCAACACAGTATGCAGGCACAAAAAAGGTTTTTTTTTCATCTTGGCAGGCTGAGAAACTGCCCTACTTCAAAGACACATCACCTGCATGGTTTCCTTAAAGAAATATCTCATGTGGCAAACGTCTTGAGGACAAGAAAGTGTTCCATCAATAAAGGGAGAGATGTGCAAAAGAGATGGTTATACTACCAAAAAGTCACAAAAGTTGCAAATCTCAGTGTAGATTAACTCCTCAGGGCAACGTTGACTGAATTGAAATGCTAATCCAAAGGTCAAATGTGAGTCTCAATGGGCAAATTGCAGGTTCCAATTTGAATCCAAATTCAGCGCACAGTTAAACTTGTGCGCTAAATATTTCTGATTAAGATAAGAGTTTGATTGCGTTGTTTACATACACAGTAACCCAGGTCAAGCTGTTTTGTTAAACAACATAATTTCTGGAATGATGTGTGGCAGCACACAGGCTGACAGGGACCGAAATATCTATTGAAAATTTCTATTGAGAATTTAACTAGCTGTTTTTGACCTAGAGCACCTTGGCATAAACTCCTTGTTTAAGATTTTAGTTTAGCCATTTCTCTGTTGGCCCCAAAACATCCTTTTACATTATCTAGATGATGCCTCCGTGTAAGCGGACAGAAATCTTTAAGACCAAATAGCGAGTTCAGTTGCCTTTGACCTTGAACTTTTAGATATCCTATGACCTGGAAGAGACATTTCCATAGGCATACTATCATGCCACTTTTTTCCATACCAATTTGCATCCTGTTTGCTCCTGGGAATCAAGAAATTAAAAAGACTGAAATACTGGCTGACTTTTGGCTTGAGATGCTCAGGTCCACCATTTCTCTAAAAGTGTTTGAGACAAAAAACTACAACTGAGTTTGAGTTTTATTATTAAATTTATTATTATTATTTTAACGTCACATGTTCCCTAAGGCTTACAGTTATGGCCAACTACAATCACTCTATAACAACTAGGTGCAAAATGACATGCAATTAATGTGGGGCAGAAAAACTGCAGTTTTACCATTGAGTTTAACTCTGTGACATTTTATGATTTACACCTAACCTGGTGCATGTGTAACTATTTAGTTGTAACTTAGAGTTATGTTGTATCTTATCTCTGTGGAGAAACTGCTTTTATTTTAGTAATTCATAAATCACAACTTAGTAATAATTTACATTATAATAACTAGGCTACGTTTGAACTTACACACGGTTGGTGCAAATGGCTGCTGGCGTTTAGATTCATTTAAATTTAGAGTGTGTGTTAAATGTTGTGAATCCCAGGCTCTGCCACAGGGTTCTTGAGTATCAAGTCATGTCTGTGTCAAAATATATTCTAGAGCATCCCAGGAGCAGAGCCACACTGCAAAAAACATAAATGTGTGTTTATTGTTGCTATAAACGGTTTACACCTTGATGAGACCATCTTGACTAGATTCATATCATGGAAATGCAGTGTCACTCAGCAGTTCTGATACAAAGCAAGCATGTTAAACAGTGGTATAACTAAAAGGTCTACTGAACACACACGACTTACACACAATCATTGCCATGCAGGACTAATAGCAACCGACAATGATTGCTTGGGTTGAATGATAAATGATAAAAATCTGACGTCCGACACTAAAAATGAGCACAAATCCATGTGTAGGTGAGTGCCATGCTCTGTGCTATTGGGAGAGGACAGAGTGTTAATGTGTGCGTAGGGTTTTTGTGTGTGTATTTGTGTGCAGAGGGAGGGGTGATGGTGTTAACATTACCGCTGCCATGTGTTTATTTCCCAGAGTTCTGCTCTGTGGCGTCTCAATCATCTCAGGCTTAAATAGTCACTTTCCATCCATTTACAGCCTGTATGTGTGCATGTGTATGCAGTGTGTGTGTATGCAGGTACTGTATGTGTGTGTGTGTGTGTGTGTGTGTGTGTGTGTGTGTGTGTGTGTGTGTTTATTAATGTATTTCCCACTAACGTGTGGAATGTGGACATTAGTGTGTATTCGCATGACAACCATGACAAGAACACATCTCTGCATGTATCAGTGTGTGTGTGCGTCCCTGCTTTGTGTGCGAGTGTTTGTGTAAGTGTATGTGTGTTTACAGTTGTATGCGTCCCACTGTCTCCTCCGTGTGATTAGCTTCCCATTAACAAAGTCACATATCACCCATCAGTGGCTCCAGGCCTCCTCTGTACTATCTCACTGGACAAACATGCTGTCAGCTAGGCTGGTTTACACACACACACACACACACACACACACACAACACACACACACAGATCCAACGTCCACACCCATCTGCACAGCCATTAGGTACCTATCATAGCATATGATGATTGTCTGTATTGCAAAGCCATTTGGTTGAAAGTGTGCATCCTGACATCCACAAATGACCCTAAATTACAGCCTGAATTTAGTCATTTTTCACTGCCACATTTAAAGTAGCTGATTCATTCAATCACTTTCGTTTCCTGTAATTAAGCAATACACATAATGGTAGTACCTTGGGGAAGGTCATGGGTTCATGAGGTGATTTATTTTTAGGACCACACAAAACACAACAGCATCTTTTAATAAGCCAGAAAGGGCAATACTGGTGTGAAAATATTAACGAACTCAGCCTTACATCACTAAATTTAAAAGGGAGAGGGAGAAAAAAAAACTTGTTTAGCAAGATTCAGTATGTGGTTAATTTAGTAACAGTTTAAAGGGGCCATATGTAGTTCTAAGTGTCCTCTAACGGTGAGGTTACAGATCACTATGTTTCCAAGCGTGTGCTCCTGCGCGTTTATGATCTAATGACTGAGCACTCGGCACAAGCCAAAACATAACAGATATAACAAGAGACAGCTTCACACAACATGCTGGAAACTCAGGTGAACTCCCACTGCAGTGTTACAGAAATATTTTTATCAGCTTGACATTGACCTAATCCAAGCTTGTTACATTATAACGCTACATATTTAGCCACAGTAAAAAAACTGTTTACCTGAGTTTCGGTAAAATGACAATAAATCTAAATTGAATGTTACATAGCAAACAATGTTAATCTAGCTGGCTGCTGGCCTGCATTGCATCACTATTGGCTAGTAGAACAAGTCCTTCCCATTTACATAATTTTTTGCAGGCTAAAATCAACACTCTACTAATAATACTGATAATGTAGCAGGCCATACAGCTCCAGTATTTTGCATTGGATAATGATGTTAGCAACTGGTTGGGGTTAGCCGTCAGGCTTATCTAACCTGTGCCAACTAAAACACAAAATAGAGTTCAGAGTTCAGAATCAGTAGGTAGGAGGTTTGGGAGTGCACATTAACATCACAGCCTACATAAATTAATGGATTTTGCGGAAATTGTGACCTAATTTCTTCATATAGGAAGCAGCATACAGGTCATTAGAAGGAGAAAGCTGTCCAATGGTACATTTTTATGTCAGGTTACAAGACATTCACAAATAGGCAATAACAATATGGTTAATTCATTTTAAAAACTACACATAAAATAGAGATTAAAGAAATCTTTATTTCGTAAAGAATAGGGGAAGAAGACTATTTACAGACTGACTGACAAACCCTTGTGGAAGCTTCTATTGTTGTATGTTGAAATGTTAAGTTTGTGCATATTATACAAGCATTTCCAACAGGGACCCCTCCTCTCTCTTCTTCTTCAAAACCCCAAATCTCTTTCGTCTATATTGAATATCTCTGCTTGGCTTCACTTTCAACACCAAGTCAAATGCCAAAAACCATGGGTTTCAATCACCCTTCCCCATCCAAAAAAATTGTTCCAGAGGCTGAGAGTGGATGGAGGGGTGGGGAGTGCGAGTGCATGGAAAACCCTAAGCCCTTATAGTCCCAGTGCACTGTGGCTGTGACACCCAGCTTTACTCTGCTCTGCGCCGCTTCACCTGTTATCTGTCCATCACTGTATTGTGTTGTACTGTACTGTGCTGAGAGCTCTCAGGTCCCACAATCAGAGTATCGGGCCTGTATATATCAATAACCACCACAACTTACACCTACTTAAGAACACATTTTTAATATGACTACTGCTCTTAAGCCATCTAAAAGCAAAGCTCCCCGATAGCCAAAATGCAACAGTTATAAACTAGCACAATAAAACTACTGCAAAGCTTAGCTCCAGCACAAATAGTGCAGTTGGCAACGTACACTATATTCATGCAATTAAAGTGAACTGAAATTCTGTTTAAATCTAACGGATAAAGTTTTGCAATTGTTTCTGTCTATGCAGTGGCCTCTGTATAATCAAATAGGCACATAATAAAAAGATTTTGTTTTTGCACTTTCTAATAAAATTGCCCAATACATTATTGTTTCTTTTACAAGCTTACTTTACATACTAAATCGATTGTCTTGCAATTAACCAAACACACACACTTCTACAAATACAGCTTATTCTTTGTCTTAAAAAACACCTCACTCACATCATAAACTCTCTCTCTCTCTCTCTCACACACACACACACACAGACACACACAGACACAACTTCCCCTGCTCCAGCTGTGTCTTAAGAAGTCTGGGCCAGACCGGTAATCTGACTGGGATAGAAGTTACTGGATCTGTATCCATTACAGGATGTAATACCCCTCAGTCCCAAACTCTCCTCACTTACCCTTACCTTCCACCTTTTAGAGGTCATTACAAGATCACTTTTTTGTTCCTCAAACACACAACATAAGAGCTGTGTCATGCACGGCATTTCGGGGACTCATGTTTATGTCTTTGTCGCTGGACCCCTATATCCTTGACTCCTGCCACCACATTAGCCTTTTGGGTCCACCCTCAGCCATTCAGACACTCCCAGGTGCAAACTGTGGTCTGTGGCCCCAGCTGTGTTAAAGAAAAGGTGTCCCACAGAGAAAATAAAATGGCTTGTATCTAAGATGTGAGTTTACTTCAGGACATCAACAATTTGTTTTCAACAACTGGCAGCAACACCTCACCTCTATTTTTCTGCTCTACAGCCAGCAGATCAGTAGTTCTAATGAGGTATCACTTTCCAGCGAGGGAACTCAACACATCCTGTCAGTAAGCTTTGAGACAGAGGAGCAGAAAGCGCTACCAGCAGTTTGGTACAGTGAGTCAGCTCTCATGCCTTCTGCTGCGCTTTTCTGTAAACTGCTTTTTATTGAGAAATGTCTCCGTTAGCTATTCACAAGGATAACAGTTTAGTCAATGACTTCCTGAGAGCTGAGCACGCCTATGAATCCCCACTGTTTGTGTCTCTGAATGAACTAAACTGAATGCTTTTGAGGTGATGAGATGCATCATTTTCACTGCAGGTGACAATAAATGCAAAAACTAGAGAGCACAATCTGTCTTGTCTAGTACCCGTACAGCCTTATTGATTTTCTCAAACACATCAGACACCAGAGCACTCGACATCAAGAGTCCATTGAGTTATTGAAACCTGAAATCATCAAGCAGGTGTTCAGTAACACACACACACACACAAACAAAGAAACAGATAAAGCACATATATCTTGCCAACTACTTTATGAAAACTAAAAACAGATCACTGTGAAGTGCGAGTTGAATAGTGGCACGGCACATTCTCAGTGCTTGGAGAACACAGCGTCAAACAACATTTGGGAAGGGATTATTTTGGCTGAAAACCGGGAAGGTGTTTCATTCTGTTAAAACAAAACCTGAAATTCTGTTGAGAGCAACAGAGTCTCATTAGCGGGCAGTGACAAAAGCAAAGCAACTGGCAGAGCTTTGACTGTGAAAACTGATAGTGCAGTGCTTATTTCCACCAAGGACAATGAAATGTAAGCTATCACGCTCACTCCTCACTTCCCAGAACTCACATTGAAGGCTGCAGCCTGGCGTAGGTGGAAGGTCATAGAAGATCTGTGCTTGTGTGTGATTTATAAACCGTGCATAAGTGTGCACATTCTCCATGCACTCATTTCTCCTTGAAGAATAATGAACACATCGCCCTTTACTGATTTGCTGCAGAGACAATGGCCCAGACATGCTGTAGGGCAAACTGTGACCTTCATGCAGACACAACACTGTAGTAGTCTACTGCCTGTTCAAAACCTGTAATGACTCCAGTTTACCTGTGGCTATGGGACCAGGAAACACTAGCTGACTAAGTCTAACCTTCCATTCACTCTAACAAGCGTCCATGTGCTGTTTTAGAGTGGGAGAAAGTGGGAAGAAACCACAATAAAACAGTGAGGAATAGGCAGACAGAGGAAGAGAAAGTGAGGTACATGATCAGGTCTGATAAATGAAAAACCTCTCTATCTACTTGCTCCATCTTTTTTTTACCATACAGTTTTTCAGAAAACAAATATTTGCCAGTTGAGTCACTGCTGAATCTATTGCCAGGACAATCAATCATCTGTGTGTCAGCCAATAAATGAGCCTGATGCTGGTCCAATCAATCATCTGTGTGTCAACCAATGAATAAAGCTGTTGCTTAGAGGCCTCAAGCGAAATGCTATTTGAATTTGGAACTGATTCAGCACACCTGATCTGACGTTTTAACGACCAAATAGCATTAAGGGTGAGAAATAAAAATGACACACTCAAGCTGTCTGTTTTCCAAATTTACAATCTGGACATTTTGCTGAGGCCAAGCTCAGTCAGTTAACAGAAATCACGCAAGCTGGAAAAAAAAATGAAATGATGCATCTTTTGAGTTTACAGCCTGGGAATCTGGGGGATGTTCTTATCTAGTGAGGCATAGCAATATTATTATAGTTTTAAAAAATCTGGCATTTTAATTTATTAACTTATACAGACTGAGTAAGGAGTATGCAGCTCCAGCAGCCATTCGGGAAAACATGGCTAAGGCCTGAAGAAAAGGGTTCACAGATAAATAAATACATGTTTTCAGTGAGTCATCACAGGTGTGGCAGATGTCAGGAGCACATCATTTATAGGGCTGAATGATTTTTGGAAAGAAATATGTCATTGCAATTGTTTTTACAGATATTGTAATTGCGATATTGTTTGCAATGCTAGCTGGAATGATCATTCTTACATCACTATTCTCATTTTCATTGAAAAACACATTCATTCAAATTAATTATGGTGTGATTTTTGCATGGATCTGTACTAAACAAAGACATTTTCTTAAGTCACTAGTACAGGATGTACAGGCCTACACATATTAACCTATATATTATTTCACTAACCTATAGGTGGCACACTAATGTTACAATGACATTTAAATGGACTGAAACCTTACATCCCAACACCTGACACCCAAATCCAAAACACTGCATTTATGGAGATTTGATTTATGTCCAATTTGCAGCTATACAAGTGTAGGCGGAATTTAAAGCATAAAGAAAAGTGGGGGTGAAAATATACTCTTTTTCTAATAGAAGATGAACTTAATATAAAATGAAAGACCTAGTGAGAATTACTTATAGCGATAAAAAACTTGGTAGAGGTCCAATTTTATGTCAGATTTCACATATCTTCTTCTTTGGCAGATGTTCTGCAGCTTCTTAAACAGAGCAGTCAGTTTTACCATGAGTCTAAAACACGCAGTTTTTTATGTCTCTGTCCATGTGTGCTCATATCTGCAGTGCAAATGCTTAAATGTTCATGGCATTCAAAAACACAGTTATTACTTCAAAGGGCATCTGCAAGCAAAGACAGTAAATCAAACGAAGAGGGTAAGACAGCATGGACTGCAAAGGAAAGCCAACTCAACCAGTGACAATGACAGGAAAGATGGACGAGAAAGAGGGGATGACATGCAGCCAGAGGTCGCAGGACGACGCCAGCACATAGCAAACTGAGAATGAGGTATGAGCCTTTGCTGGCTTAACTTCAGGGCTCCCAGCTGAAACAATCTTCAATGACTTTAAATAGACCAACAATAAAGAGAGAAAAAAATAATATGCACAGACACAATCACTGATACAAAGCATCTAATCTGACGTCTAAGCTTGTGTTCATGAGTTCATTAATTTTTTTGAATAAATGATTGCAAAAATAATCTTCAGAGCTGCTGTACCATGCTTAAACCTATATGTGGGGAAAACAACAGAAGCAGAGTGTCAAATCGTAATGACACACATCACAGCACTGAACATAACAGACTATTAAATCTGACACGTTCTCTCTCTCCAACACCTCGCCAATCACACTTCAGATACCAAACATGGTCACAGACAAAGCGGCTGATGCAGCTAACAGTAACAATGTCGGTCCATGACAAAATATCTCTCTGAAAGTCAGAGCATTTATATAACTTATAAATTAAAGTCAAAATGTGATGAGATAATCAATAACTCACAATACCATGTCTTATTTTTGTATAGTCAGTAGAAAAGCTTGCATGTTATCTTCCAGAGATTGTTGTTGATTTATATTCATATTCATATGATGTGAAAACCTGATAATAGTTGTGTATTTGCTCTTTAATAGTGTGATTGAAATGACCTGTATCAAATTTACTGTTGTCACTCTAACAGAAAGACAAAACACAGAGCTGCACTCAGCAAAACCCTATAATTTCACAATTGGAAAATCATCTCAGCTGGGACTTTTTTGAGCTGCTGGCTTTGATAATTAATGCTGTGTTTTAACATTAAATGTGATGTAAAACAGCCTCACGCGTATCTAATGTTTAGGATAGCGTCTACATCAGTTGCTATGTTTTGGAGCCAGCTTCTAAAACTGACATCACGAGTTGCTAACAGAGTGCAGGCACTGCATAGCAGAGCCCAGATTTAAGCTGCAACTTTTAAAATTAACACACACGTAAAAGTAATATTCAAGATGTAAAACACAGAGTAGACAGAACAGAAACACCAATCATTTTTGCATTAAGGAGAAGAGAACCCAGAACGAAACAACAAAAGTGTGAAAAGAAAAGTTTGCAGTAACTCACCATGTGCTTGTGCGTGAAGAGAGAACAGTCCAAGCAACAGCAGAGGGCTCCGGCTCCAGAGACAGAGAGAGAGACAGCGCTTCAGCCTTTCTCCCTGCACTGGCATGGTAGAGTCTGCCACTCCGCTCCTCTCTTCTCCTCTCTTCAGTACACTCCACACGACAGGATCCGCCACTCACACACTGCCTCTCCCCCTGAGTGTGTGTATGTATGTGCCAGAAAGAGAGAGAGACAGAGAGAGAGAGAGAGAGAGTGGTGGGGGTGGGAGTATTGGGCATGCAAGCTCCTGTATGTGTGTGTGTCCACCGCAACGTGAGAAAGTCCACACCACACAAAACACACCAGCAGCGGCAGCAGCAGTTGCAGTTGATTGTCCTCCGACCCAGTCTGACAGTAGCAGCCCAGCTGAGAGGAAGAGCGAGAGAGAGAGGCAAAAAGGGGGAGTTACTTCACTTGCATAGTCGGGAGGCGCGCGCACACACTCACACACACACACACAAACACACACACAGGGAGGGAGGACATGGGTGGAAAGAAAACGGGGGCAGGGAGCAGACAGGAGCAAGATGGGGTTTAGTAAAAAGTAGGAGGAGGAGGATATTGAAAACAAGCAGCAGGATCTGTAGTATTCAGTGCCTTTAACCGCTTACAGATAACTGTTTCCACCTTTTATTTTCTGCAGGAATCCATTGAACAAGGTGAAAGTGGACTGAATAGTTGATTAAAGCTAAACTTCAACTATAACGATAGTGTTTGTTAAGCAGTGGCGCAATTGAGAAACCTCTCCATTGTAGACAAAGGAGTAGCATTAGGAAACAATGTTTGAAGTCAAACTGTACCAAAGTTTGTCTGATTGGTCCTTCGCAGTCTGTGGTAGGATTACCAATCAAAAACAATTTTATTACCTGCAACCAAGAGATACTGCCATTTTGAGAAAATAAAACTAATTAGTTTGAAAATAAGACATGGACAAAATATATCTTCACACAGTGGTGTGCTGTTAATAAATCAGGTAACTGGCAAAGACACGCTAAAGGAGCTGAGATTACATCACCCTTGCCTGGAGCTTTTATACTAATAAATAAATGGGTTGAGACACTCTAATAGACCATTTCCTTTTCAGAGTTATCCTGTTGCCTATGAGGCATTTACTGTAGACAGAAGTGTTTGTGTGTATGTGTGTGTGTGTGTGTGTGTGCACTGAGAACACTTTACTTTTTAGCAAAAAGTATTATAGGCCAACAACACAAAATGCTGATTTCTAAGTTTTGAGGTTAAATAGATGGGGCAAACAGTTATTGTTTTCATGTTAATCTGTCTCGTTTGTAGCCGCCGCTGTTCTTTGCACTTCTTTTCTTTCTCACACTCGTTCATGTTGTTCATTAGTGACAAACAATAAGCGGCCTGGCTCCCTCTCTTCTCCATGGGAGGAAAAATCACTTAATAAATAAACAGTCCTGCTTTATTCTTCTTCTGTCTCGCCTTGAACACTCCTCCCTGAAACCCCTTTTCCACACAAACCTTAACATACAGTAACTGATGTGTTGATTCCGTCTCATGCGGAAACCAGATCTGGTGTCAGTTTTCTAGGTAAGACGTCCTGGTGGTTTGTCAGCAGGAGTGAGTGATATTCATAACAGGTTTTGAAGTTATTATAATTTTAATTAGACACCACAGAAATTCGTTCTGCCAGACATGAAAATTAACTTGTGATTTGTGAAATTTTTATATTTTATGACCTTGTAACTTACTATTTATTCCCATTGTAAATTTGTCTTCTATTTGTGTTATAATGTCTGCAACCTTGTTAATTGTGTACTCTTGATTTTTTTTTAAATCTCAATGATTTTTTTTCCCCTGGCTAAATAAAAGTATAATAATAACAATATTGATGTTGGATAAATGGTAATTTCATTGTGAAATATACCATAATTGACACATTGGAAAAAACATAATTTTGTCAAAATCTTGTATGAGAATAGACTTGACAGCAAAAGTCTATCAGACCTATATGGTGTCTCAATTTGTGCCCTTGCATGCTTATACTTGCTGCAGTGCATAAGTGTACTGAGGAGTATGGCAAAATACAGTGCATTATGAGTTTCTGGACAGTGTACTTGTAACAGTCAAAAAGTTGTGTGTCAAAGTATGTTCATTTTTATTGATGTTTAATAAAAATTGATTGGGAAGACAAGCTGGCAGATATTTTAGTGACAACAGGGTGACCACTATGGTCAAATAATGGCAATAAGGACTAACCAGGGTTAGTCGCAATTAAAAAGAAGACGATGAAGCACTCAAATGTTGCCAACGTCATTTCTGGTAAGTGCACAAAGGCCCTGTTTAATTTGAGACAACACGACTGTGTAGACATGCATGCACTATGCCGTTAAGTACACAGTGTACACAGGGCCTGATTTACATCCCAAAAAAAGACTAAATTGCGTGTGCATTCTAAAATATTGCATGTGTAATTACAGCACCTGTTTTGGTGATATATTAAGAATTATTGTGTAGATGACAACAGGAGCAAACACAATGGAAGTGGCAGTATTTAAATGAGGGTTTTGCATGTTTTAATGGTTTCCGCCATTGCGAGTCAGGAGGGAAAGCAGCCACTGCCTAAAAACCTTGGTTTGTTTCGTTCAGAGCGAGTATGTGGAAATCGTATGTATCTACCCATCCTGCCTGAGACTGCACTAAGTACTTGGGACAACATACCTGGAAAAGCTGCTTTGGGAAACCCCAGCAGAAACAGCTACAGTATGCTGGAATGACCCAGACGTGAGGAAATGCCAGCAGATCGTGCTTCATCCAGCCAGAGGGAACACCGACCGTCCGCACCGTGCCCAGCAATCTCCTGTCCCTTTATGCCGTATTCCCTCTCCGATACCTACAATGGGTTGTGTCCCTATTACTACCGGCGCGCTGTGAACAGTTGCTGATCATTCCCTCTGGCTGGATGAATTTTACGCGTGATCCGTGCACTACTGCAGCTGGGGCCTCTCCGCAGCAACACGCAACTTTCCAAATTCTTCCATCTCACAGAGAAAAGAAGTTTGGCAATACTGTTGTCAATACAACAGTATTGCCAAATCTAAAGGAAAATACAAAAAAAAACTCTATTCATGGGCGGCGTATTGGTTAATTGGTGTCTCTAAAATTGTCCTTAGGTGTGAATGTGAGTGTGAGTTATTTGTCTGTGTGTGTCCCTGCGATGGACTGGTGACCTGGCCAGGGTGCACCCCGCCTTTCGCCCGATGTAAGCTGTTGTTGGCTCCAGTCCCCCACGACCCTGTACGCAGGAGAAGTGTAGGCAGGTTGACGATGGATCAACGAATTCTATTTGTATAGTTCATTGATTAATGAACTATACAAATAGAATTTGTAGTTCATTGATTAATGAACTATACCAATAGATAAAATTACTATCTTAATTTCTCTATGTTTTCTCTATGTTTTCTTTCATTATAGCTGTGTCTCCTTCTGGCAACAATAACAGAAGCCATCTCTGCACAACACAGTTTGCACCTTCCTTTCAAACGTATTAAAAACAGAGGCTGTTGCACTCATGTGAAATTGCTTTTCAGGCTTGGTACATCACATTGCATGTAGCAAATAAATGTATTTGCATGTTACACCCCAAATTGCATATTCATTAAGGCAAAAGTACTAAATGAACAACAGTTGCTATTTTGCACTTTTGAAAGACATTGTTCTGCGTGCACACCGTTAGTAGATCAGCTTACACGATAATTGGTGATCAAATTCGCACACGTTTTTCCTCACGCAAACATTTAGTAAATCAGGCCCACAGTGTACTAGATGTTAGTGAATTATCCAAATTAAGAACAGCTCTACTGTATCGTTTGTCCCTTTCAACAATGAAAACATTAAATTTCAGAATAATGTATCTTTGTAAAGTTGGACTATTGTTATGCGTCTTTACCCCTGTCACTTTCCTCTGCCCTCCCAGGTCACACACAGCTATCTCCCTCATTATTACTTTGTCTTTTAAAAGTTTTTGCACCTCATAAATGCAGATGCCCTCCCCTCTCCAACTCTGTCTTTCTCTCCTCCACTCCCTTTCCTACTCCCCTCCTCCAGTGAACCAGAATGTCATTTCAAGCATGTCTAACCACGGGAAGCCTTTTAAAATCTGTGACAGCATTTGCCCCCAATTCCCACTAACTTTGTGTGTGTGTGTGTGTGTGTGTGTGTGTGTGTGTGTGTGTGTGAGTAATGAATGTCTGTAGTGATTTGCTGGAAGACAGGATATCATATGCACATTGAACAGTTACTTTCAGGTATTGTAGGCTGGTGCCCCCCAAACACACACACACACGCACGCACGCACGCACGCACGCACGCACGCACGCACGCACGCACACACAGTTGCTATTCATTCATAGTGTCACCCTCATGCTGGGCCTATGATAAATGGCTGTTACTGTCACAAGTGAGGGATGAGCAGTAAAAGAGAAACACGAGTAAAGAAAAGGCTGCTGACAGGAAAAACAAAAGGAAAGATCAGAGAAGAATGACGGTTGTCTAAGGCAGTTTGAAATAAAGATTTCTGAAGAATTTAGATAATTGGAGATGGTGATATTTTGGGGAGACTTGAAGGGGTTCAGAGAGAGGAGGGAAAGGAGGACAGAATGATGGGGAGTAGGGATCAGATGTGCAAAAAGATGCCAGGGAATAAACAATGCAACAAATTTTTTGGTTTAGGAAAAAAATGAGTACAAATTTGCTTGGACATTTTAATCTTTTTTCTTTTTCCTGACTTCATCTGAATGTGTGCTTGAATATCATAGCATACAAAAAAGATGTATCCCAAGCCAGCGCTTGGGGTCAATATGCTCTGTATTCGGCATTCACACTCTTATCATTTTTGACAGGCTGTCATAACACGACAACTTCACATGTCAGCTGCTTTCAGTGTCAACACTATAAAGAAAGACGAGTTTTGCTTTTAGAATACTAAATGCCGTCAAAGGTGTAGACAAGTAAAAAGTTTCATTCTGATCTTAGAAATTAGGATGCAAATGATACATCTACAACATTTGTTCAAGGGAAGTGGTGTCCTAAAGGTTAGAAAAAGTGAGCTTAAGAGCGGGGTGGCGTCGGTCAAATCCCCAGTGGAGATTCCTCCAGTGGAGCTCTTCAGTCCCAGGAGATCTGACTTTGCTTGTACTGGGCTGCTTCCAGGTATGAATGTGTTACTGTGCAAATGTGGTCAGGGTATTCCTACAAAAGAGAGGCTTTCTCTCAGTGAAACGTCCATGAATAAATATGGGCAACAAAAAAGAGAGAACAAAAGATCCCTCCGTCGCTGTCCAGCGAAAACCATGTATCTGCAAATGTGGAAATTTTGAATTTCTTTTTTTTAAATGCCTTTCCTTTGTTGGTTGAGATGTTCATCTTGCTACTGCGTTTGTGATAAAGTTACACAAAAACATTTTGCGGTTCCAAAGAGACCTGCACCAGGTCTAACAAACTGCCTCAAGTGACATCAATTGCATGGTTGAGACTAGTGACTCAAGGACTTTTTCTTCTGTCAAATGAAAACACTGTTCCTCCGAACATCAGCTATTTAAAATGTAACAAATAAAAGGCAGACTTTCACACCATTGTGTTTTTTGACTGCACAGAAGTTCTTTGTGGTTACATGGACTCAACATTCTCAGAAAAGATACAAATGGACTTGGCCCACGTGTGGCTTCACATACAGACATTTGTTATTCAAATACATAATCTCCACTTTGGGATTTCCATCTGCGCCAGAGGATTTAAAGACCACCTTACCTTTTCCTGGTTCACTTTTAGAAGCATTTATCCCTTTATTTGGTGTGTGAGCTGACTAACAGACAGAGGATTAAGTACATTTTAGAGAAACACCTCTGTGGCACAGCAGCACATCTGCTAATACCCATCCATTCACTTCAGCATGTCTTTAAACTAACAAGCAGTTTAACATAATCTGTTTTAAACCCGTCCATTCACTCCTATTCACTGCTGCATTTACATAGCAATCCTTTCTGCCTGAATGGTCTGTGGAGAGAGAGACAGAAAAGAAAGAATGAGAGAACATATTCATGGTTGTAGAGAGTTGTGTGTGAGAGTATAGTTCCTCTTCCTATTTCGCTCCATTTGTACTCTCAACTTCTCTGCCTCAGGAAGCCATAGACAGTGTAGAAGAACCAAAAAAACTAGTCAAATAGACTGCAAATATCAGTTTTGTCCTGCAAAAATGCATCTAGTGGAAAGTTGTTTGGAAGGATCTTCAAGGAGTTGGTGTAAAAGATTTATTGATGGGAGGCAAGTGCATGAAAAACTGGTCTATGAGGAATTTGTAAGGGGTGGAGTGAAGAAGAAAAAGCATGTGATGATGAAGGATGGATTAAAAGGGCTGCATATAAAAAGTGTAAAATCTTTTCACTCTGCATTGCAAACAACAATTTCAGCATAGACTCCTACTGAAACTTTCAGATACTCCTGTCGCAAACACACCCATCATGTCTCATCACCCAACAACCAAACCCCACTTTATGAGAGAAATGAGGAAAGCAAGGGATAACACAGAATGAGTAGAGGCATGATGATGACGCGACAGGGAAGTCTGTCAGATCCGCTTCTGACCTCAACACTGCTTTGTTCTTTGACCTTTCACCTTTGTAAAAAATCCTCGCAACTGCTAGAGAATCTTTTTCTCACAGACAAGTCATGATGAAAGTCAGCAGTGAAAACAGAAGTCAAAAGATAAATCATAAAAACACATGAAGAAAAGAAGAAACAAGCAGTTAGAAGAAGGAAGTGGACAAAATGCTATCAGTATGCAGTCTCTCTCTTCTCTTTTTCCCTAGCATGGCTTGTTACACCATGTTCAGTAACAAAACTGTTACATGTTACTGTTCTTTTCCACAGAGTTTCAAGTTCAAGCAAATATTATATAAACATAAGTAAGTAATTATACATTTCCTGCATTATAAGATGACTGCACAAACAGTTTGATATCTATGATGTGACACCAGGGGCGGACCTAGACTCTCAGCACAGTGGGGGCAGAGCTTCCATGGTAGAAGCATAAAATTCAAGGGCAACTGAACAAACCAACACAATTTGAACAAGTCAGCAAAATCAGGCAGGCAAAACACTCTTGTTCTGAAATGCTCCATGTGGGATACAAGAAAGAACAGAACAAAACCAGTTCAGAGCTGTGATCAGTAGTAGAAGCACAAAAAAATACAAATAAAGGAAGGCTAAATGATCCAGTGCTGAAACACTTCTGAAATGCTTCCAGTGTGGGTTGACACCCGGCTGAGGACGGAACAAAAACGCGGCAGCTGCCTGTGTGAGTCTGGTGCTAGACATAATAGCCTACGCCCGTCCCTCAGAAATCCCATGAAAATTTGCGAATAAGTTTGCCATTTCTTTAAAAACAAATGTTACAGCAATGTTACCTACGCAGTAGGCTACGCACGTAGCCATGCATTTATACTTGTGCGTAGGTGTGTCCATCATTCTGCAATTACACCCCCAAACGCTAGTCTGCAGTAGTGCTACAACGTCCACTGTGTGGACTTTTGCCGGCCGAGTGGGCTAACTTCCGGTTTAACTCTCCACTAACGTAAATAAGGGTAAAATTGAATACGTGTGGCTGGTGTAGCCTTTTTAAATGTTACCGACCGAATGGATCACATTCTGATAGTGAAACGAGTCATTTTGCAGTGAGCTGTTAGATACAGAGCTGTAGGCGACAGGCTACACACCTCCAGGTAACCAACTCCTTTCACTTTTGCTGTTCGCAGACCCATGTCGTGTGCAGCATAAAGTCAGATCATGACTGCTCACATAATTATGGAAAATACCATTAACTCTCGACAACAGTTTGTTCAGCTGCCCCAGAAGTCTGTGCCCTGTGGTATTAAAAGAGATCTGCTGTTACCACCACAGTAACTACAGGTGTCTCATGCACAATAATTATGCAGCTGCATAATAGGGTCAAAACCAGTTGATTAATATATCATGCCAATGAGAGTTACATTTACAATTAAAGATTTTAACCATCACTCCTCAGTGAACTGCTTCCTTAGCTGCGGCCTGAGAGGATTTTGTAGTTAAGTAGGCATATGTAGTAGCCTATGCAGATTTATCATTATGAATTTAGGCCTACCATGTTTTTGAGGAGTGTGTTCACACTGTTACCTAATGAAACATTAATTTTTCGAAAGTTGAAAATATTAATCATCCAGCGAAGGGCTTGACTGAGAACCTTCACAGACAAAAAATATTAACAGTAATTTTACAGTAATTTGGCAAATATTTTTGAAAGTCCGGCCCCACAGTGTCGGCTTTGAAAAATTTGTGCCCTTGAACAAATGTGGTTGAGGACCCCTGTTGTAGACGTCAGTTAAATAATAGCCTTGTACCATTCCATTGGTGGTTAAAAAGAAGTTTTCATAGTTTGGTACTTTGCTGCAAATAGCCAAAAAATCATTGTTACATGACAATGTTGGTTGACATTTGCAACTTGCTGATGTGAACTAGTTATTTATTATACTAACGCTTTTGATATCCCATTAAAATACCACCAGTTTGAATGTAAATAGGGATATGACTTCATTTACAGTCCAGTGTTTCCCGTTTTTCCAGTCCAGCGTGGCCTGCCAGAGACTAATCTTTTCCGCCACATTTTCCAAATGAAGCGAAAACATTCACAAACTTCTCATTATAACATGAAATGTTTTTTTTTTTCACTATTGATTTGGCAAAGAATATGTCAAACTAAAATTGAACTGCAAAGACTGCAATGTAATTAAGTAAGTATAACAAGTATTAATAAGATATTAAATCTATATAAATAAGTTACTTTAGGAGGCTGGTTTTAGGAAAGTAACTTTAACTAAAGTAACATACTGAATAAATTTGAAATGAGCTACTTTTTACTTTTACTTGAGTAGATTTTTATGCTAGTAATTTTACTTGTACTTAAGTAAAAGTTCATCAAAGTAATCGTACTTTTACTTAAGTAGAATATTTGTGTCTCTTTCCACCTCTGAACATGAGTGTCATTTGAAGTTATTGCAAAAAGTATCTCTCTCTCTCACACAAACACACACAAAAGCTCATACACACACACACACACACACACACACACACACACACACACACACACACACACAACACACACACACACACACACACACAGTCGTGTTTCCATGACTTCCAAGACCTAAACCTACAAAATGCATGGTTAGGGTAGGGCCCTAACCATGCATTTTGTCCTCATCAGAAAGGAGAGTCCACACAGTGTGACTCTGTAAACAGATTTATGTCCCCAAACAGTAGTAATACCCTCACACACACACACACACACACACACACACACAAAGAGAGGCAAGCGTCAAGTCTTTTAAACTTAATGAAGCCCTAATGATAGACTGGGAATGGCTTTAGCGGCTTGTTATTGTCATTGTGAAACTGCTCACTGTATCACTTTACAACCACCATAAAATCATTGACATGGATAGGTGTGGTTAGGGCGAGGTACAACAAAACTGAGAATGAGTGTGAGAAATCCACCTCTGTAATCATATCATAAATATTTCAAATATTCTTAATTGCTTTACTGTATGTCTGAAATAAATGCCTGAGTTCTCCCTCAAGCCATGTGGCATATGCAATGTTTTCTAAAGGATTTCAATGGGATTGATATCCTGTTACTTTGCCTTAAGGCCCAAAGAGGGTAACCCCTCCCACAAATTAAAGGCTCAAATTTACTTTGAGTATTTGTAGTGTCATTCATAAATTATGTGTATCCAATCAAAGACAGTCAGTTGAAGAGGTTTACAGCTCAGTGATGTGAAATTCCTTTGTGTATTTTTGAAGAGAGAAAGTGACAACACACAAGCAGAGTCTTTTCAAGTCTGGAACAAGCCAAATCAATTTGGCCCCCTGTGGAGAGCTGGGGTTAGGTTTGTTAAAGAAGGAACGGCATGGCCAAAAGGGTGGAATGTTAAAAATGTCCAGTAACAGAACAGAATAGTCTACAGAAGACAGAAGAGCCGTGTGGCAGCGACTTCCTGAGTGGGAGCTGAAAGAGAGAGCGAGATGTCCCACCTGCTCTGTGGGATCTTTGTCTGCCTACTTTTCTGTTTCATAAATCTGTAACAGCTTACCAAATAACTGAGGATCACAATGTGCAGCCACCCACCAACATTTTTTTTGTCCCCCCACAATGATTGGCCCCCGCCTGTGTTTCCATCTGTCACACAAAATATAAGAGACAGCTCTGATTGGACTTAGCTGTAACTAACTAACTAACTTAAAATTTTACTACATATTTAACAACGTTAAACATGTAGTAAAATTTTAAATCAATATTGAAAATTCAGAGTTTGAAAATGGATCAAACACTCGATTGCTGCCAAATTATGAAAGCAGTAAATGAGGAAGCTTAAGATTCCTGAACTGAACAGCAAGTTCAACAGGAGTTCAGTTACCTGCCGAGGAGGATTTCATGAGGTGGAATAATTGCATTTGAGTCCAGTGTTGTTTGTGTTGAGCTGTCGCTGTGACAGTTAGGGCCAACAGTCTTTTAAAAAGGGTCAACTAGCAGCTACACATTTGCTAGCAAATGGAGGAATAGCTGTGTTAAGATGTGTACCAAATCACCAAAGTCAAAGTGTTTATGTTCATTTCTGTTCTGTTGTATGCCACAGGACACTGATTTACAAGCTTGAGATTCTGGTCATTCTAATTAACCATTTAAAACTAATTCTATTCAGCCCTGAATAGGTGGGGAGGACCACCTAAAGTGGGAGCTTACGCTCTTAAAAGAGCTACACATGTTCCCGTGGCCAATGACAACTGTTCCTACAGCCAAGAATAGCGGAGCCCAATAAAACCTTTCTGTCTCTATTGCTGGTGCTATTCACTGTTGGGTTCTCCAGCTCTCCCTCTCTCTCTCTCTCACACACACACACACACACACACACACACACACACACAGGGCAAAAACAATGCCTCTTTCAGTCGATTTATTTCCTACACAAGCCTGCCGAGTGTCTTGAAGATTTGGTAATATCATCACTTGAAATTTGTTCGGCTTTGAAAACAAAACACCCCAGATCTGAATAGGGACAAAAAGTTACGTGAGAGATCTGGAGCACCAGCAAATTATCTGAAAAAATATGCAGACTGATTATCAATAAGATAACTAATTGAATTGAATACAATAATTAAATTATCTGTGGACAGATAGAAGAGGACATAGGATTAGAGAATAAAGACAAAAGAGAAGAAAAGAGAGAAGAAGAGACATTGTTATGGTGGCTGTTTTGGGCCAAACAGAGTGAGGTGACACCAGGGGCAGGGGCCGACCTACAAACCGCCGGTAACCCCCACACCTGCGTTAACACATGGACACACACGGACACAAAGACACGTACACTAACATGCACACACATTAACTTATTCACACATCACTGCCCACAACACCAGCTCCTCTAGCCCTGCCAAAAGGCCACCATTTGACCTACCGATAATACCATCTGTTAGGCTTAACACTATTGCTTTGTAATTGTTCTTCCTCATAGACTTTACCAAACAATCAGACACATACTGCCAGGGATTGAAAACAGTGTTTTACTGAAGACTTCAAAGGAGAGCTATGTGAGAGAGGTTGGAGGTGAGGGCCTGAATGGAGGGAGAGAAGAAGTATGTGATTTGATTAAAACAGGCACTCTGGAGCAAAGAAGGGGCTAGGAAAGAAACAAAAGGCAAGAGAGAGAAAAAGAGAAGCGAGAGAAAGTGCTCATAGCTAGTTATTGATGTTGTTATAATTAATCTAATTAAAACCATTTTTAAAACCAAAATTCTATTATAAACCATTGAGTTCACATCAGTTTTCAACAGTTTTATAAAATTTAGTTTGATTCATTCTGTTGATACTTGTAAGTTGTTCCTCAAATGTAAGTCGCTTTGGATAAAAGCGTCTGCCAAATGAGTAAATGTAAATGTAAATGTAAATTCTCCAGATTCTAATTTCAAATTTATTGAGTTTAAATATATTTTCTGCTGGCACTGATTTCTTAGCATGAAGCATGTCTGAAAACATTGATGATGGGAGAATTGACACTCCATTAGTTGACATTTGAGGGTCAGCTCGTTTGCGGTCTTACAGGGAGTTAGATGCCGTGTTAAATTAGTTTGGTCTCTCTGCCTACAGTGGACAGACTGGTTGGGGACGTGCTTGACGCAGAGGTGTGAGGTGAGGGGAGGTAGTTAGCCGCCACCAAAAGAGGAGAAATGCAACTCCAAACTCTTGCTGAATCTTTTTAGCTGGCTTGCAAACGTTCGCGGCCTACACTCAGGAATCATACAGTTGGGGTTGGGACTGCTGTGCGCAGCCCCCGAGGCTAAGCTAGCTGCTGCTGCTGGATGGTCAATGAACGGCTGCCACAATGTCTCATTTTCCATTTCTACACATGTTAAATCCAAAAGATGCAACATGAGTTTGTGGAGTATTTGGATTTGTTTAAAAGCATCTTTGACAAAGCTGAGTGATGAAAGCAAAAGATAATAAGAGTAACGTAAAACACTATTTTTGCTGCTGAGTAATTAGTGAAGTAACCTAATTTGTTTTCAATGGGTAATAACACAGAGACATGATGTCCAACATATTTAGGTGCATCTTTGCTGACCTCTCACAGAATGTACAGCTTAAGTTTCTGATGTTAACGAAGCCAGACAGGAAGGAGGGACAACGGGACACAGGAGGGAGGACAGAGTTGGGCAGGAGTTGAGTCGAATGGGGGAGGTGATGGGAGCAAAGTGGGGTGTCGGAAGGGTGGCGGGGGGGCATGAGGGTCTACTAGGGGTGAGTGGCGCAGTGGGATAAGAGCGTGGGGAGTTCATGCCCCTGCCAGGCCCTTTTCGCACTGCATAAACAAAGAGATTACAGTGAGAAGGGGGTCCGGGCCGCTAACAAGCAGGGGCACCACACACACATATTTAACAGACACACAATCGCGCACACACAGTCACATGCATATAGGAATCACCCACCCATGCGCGCGCACACACACACACGCCTATAAAGACATAAATACACACACAAACAAGTGAAAACTCATTCAAACAAACGCGCACACGCAAACACCATGAACACAATAAATTGACACACAACTAACAAGAAACATCACAACATAGTGGCGCCACCTGTCTCCTCTTCAGCAATTAATGAGCTCCCGGCTCCCGGGATGCTACAACGAGGTGGCAATTAGCAGGGAAAAGAAAGGGGGGAGTCATGAAATGAGGGAAAAAAACAGACAACAGGAGGGGGTAAGTTAGGGGAAGAGAGAGATAGGACAGAAAACAGAGAATGGATAAATATTGAGAAATGAAGAGAAAATAAAGATTAAAGATTTAAAATCTAAATCTGAACAAGGTGTGGCAGTTAGAAATACACAAATATGAAATATCTTTACAATGTTAGCACTAGTTCACATTGTTTAAACATCTCATATAATTTGCACCCATTACTTAATTTCAAGGGATTGTTTTTTCTAAGAAAAAAGAAGTGCAAATATATTTCTTTCCAGAACAATTATGTGATTATAGGGTTGTGAGTCACTAACATGAGTAAAAGTGTTATAGAAGGAACACAAGTTCAGGCAAGTAAAACACTGATTAAAAATACACTTGAGATTAAGGTTAGGTTTTGGAAGCTGCACATCTGGTTAAAGCTTCTCAAGTAAGTTTTGGAAAGGCATTAGTCGTGGTTAAATATGAGAAAGGAATTTATTCCACTTACATATCCAACTGAACATACATACTTTCTACTACATTGTTAGCAATTTCCTTTGTTTATGTGCTAGGCATTTTTAGACATTGTGCTAATTTCAGAACATTTCGGGGGGTGAAGACACATTTGTTTATAAAACAAAAACAAATATGTTTTATTTTTTTTGAATTTTATCATAAAATGAAGAAGATTGCTAAACAAATCAAAATGAAAGAGGCCTCCCTAGGAATGTGAATGTAGAGGAAATATAAAATGTGGAAGATGGAAGAGGATCACGCAAGAAAATAGTTTGAAAAGAATGGGATAAAGGCAGGAGCTGTTTAGATGAGAGATGTCTGAAGTTGTTCAGCTGGTAACTTAATTCTGATGCAAGGTTGTTATAATGCAGCATTTCATTTTAAACTTTGCAGGCATGTATACATATTTCTGTCTCTTTGTGTTAATTTTTATTCTATCTATTATGATCTCTCTGACTCCGTCTTTCTCCTTCTGTCATTCAGTCAGCCTTTGTTTCCTGTTTCTGTCTCTTAAATACATGAAAACACACACACACACACACAACACACACACACACACACACACACACACACACACACACACTCTTTTGTTTGCCACCTGATAACAGGCAGTCATTCATACCATCTCCCGACCCCCCATGACCCCTGAACCCTGAGACCTAAATGCAGAACAAGAACTGAGAGAATGGTCACGCATTTACTGACAGTGATTGCTCACACAGATACACACACAGACAGAAGAAGCTATGAAGGTTTATCTTTTCTAACTTTACAAGGAAAAGCATACCACACTCTTCTAAAAGTATCACACAAATTAAAAGCCTCTTCAGGAACAGGGCAAACATGTATGATAAAAAAATAAACACCAGGGCATTGCACAATTTCAACAGACATTCAAACTGTAGACTTTCATATCCTTAGATGCAATATACACTAATTAAGCCTTTAATTCAACAGCTCTGTGTTTTCCACATATAGACTTTACTTGGGTGGGCCCATTTTAGCATTTTGCAGAGAAACACACACACAGAGATGTTATCTGGTATTATATTAAAGACATGGACCAATGGGTATTTTAAAAGCACGGATCAGGTAAAGCAACAGTGAACACACCAGAGCAGATGGAATTCTGTACCACATTGGTTTTGATTTTTTAATTGCTCCCTTATTAACAAGCCTCCTCTATCTGCAGTGCACCTGCAGCTGTGAAAACAGAATTGTGGGAGAAAAATCCAAAAGACAAGTTCAATGTCTTTTCTGTGACTTTATGATACTGCTGATGGAGTAGGTCATCAGAGCAGACATAGAGGTAGAGAGAAACAAAAAGAAGCAGGGCAAGCTGCAACACAGCCGTACTGTGTTGCAGTAAAAGACCGGAGGTAAAATATTACTAATATAATAAAATAAGATTGAGAATAAAATAGAATTAAAACTGTGAAATATGAAATTACCCCACCCAGTCCCTGCCACAGATACACTTGCATTATGTGTGAAACACTGGCTCATCAAAGTTAGCAGAATTTGATTTAACTCCATCAGTCTGTAGTTAGAATATATAAGCTGCACTTGAACGAGACAGTTTTGAAGCTTTAGGCTGCTCAGGTTTTCTAAGTTGAGGGAGATTTATGTCCGGAAAATAAAACTCAAGTTAAGGAACGATAAAAAAACACTAATAACAGTAGCACAATTTCTGTTATTTACTGAAAATTACTGTTTGCTACTGGCTGCCCAAACATTCATCCGTAACATTTTCATCTTTAAAAATTCCCACACTATATAGTATTCTTCTGAAAAGTAAATTACATCTGTGCATAATGCGACTTACCTAAAAAAGGTAAAAACCTGCTGAATAATTCACCCGCAGGTAACAATCTCCTGAACTTCTGAATTTTAAGGTATCAAAGAAACAATGTGAGCAAATGTCAGCAGCAAGTCCGGCTCAAAGCCCCTCTGGGATGTCATTTGTCTGCTCAACAGCATCAGAGAAACACAGATTTTTAACAAGAAACTGTTTTATTCAGTGTTTCTACTAGTTTTATTCACCTGGTCTATTTGTTTTGAAGATGAGAGCTTTGCAGATAATTCAACTCCTGGTAAAAACCTCCTGAACAATGAACAGGAAAGAGATGGATGTTACTGGGTATCCCTTAAGGAATACCCAGTAACATCCACTAGCAACAAGGAATTCAAACTACACACTTTGGAGTAAATTTTAAAAGTTAATAAAACATGTTATCCCCTCCCTGACCCCCATCTAAGTGACTACAGTTCAAGGTCACTGCAGAATGCCTAAAATGGTGAAAAGAAGGCAGGTAAGAACGCAAACAGCTGAGTGGCCATAGGACCACATGATTTGCCCAGGGAACCTGATACAGAGAGGGCAGAAAAGAGTCCTGTTAGCTTGTGGGAAGTGCCGGTGTGCAAATAAAAGTCACGTTATGCCAAAGAGTAAAATGTGGAAGTGCAGGTGAGTACCAACCCACTTCAAGCACTGCACATGTCTTGTTAAACCTAAATGCAACATTACTGAGAAAATGGTCTGTTGTGGGGCTGCTAGATGTAAGATGTAAAAACATTGATACTACTAATGTAGTTTCTTATGAAATGCTTTTTACCCTTATTCAAGTAGTTATTTGAGAACGTTTACTTCTACTTGAGTCCATAAAGTCAAAAAAATCAATACTTTTACTTGAGTACAGTTTTTGTTGACTCTAACCATAACTGGCACAAACACATGATGCATTATAAGACAAAAAAGAAAGGCAGAGCAGACACACACACTCTCATTTGTGTGTCCCCACTTTATCCAACTTCTAACATGTCACACACACACACACACACACACACACACACACACACACACACACACACACACACACACACACACACACTCATTTGTGTGCCAACTTCTACCATGTCACACACACACACAACACACACTCATTTGTGTGCCAACTTCTACCATGTCACACACACACACACACACACACACAGGGCAGGTGTGGGGTCACTGTTAGGGTCAGTAGCCTCGGTCCACCTCCCAAATATAGAGCATCCACTATTTGGGGATCCTTGAGTTCAGCACAGGTTCTCATATGACCACCATGGACCCTTTATGTACTGAGAGAAAAAGACATACCTAACACACAAAACATGCTTTCATTCATGCATTCACTCACACTGCTCTAGCACAAGCATTCACACTCAAACACTGCAAACATATGCGTATGTAAACGCATGTGGACAAAATACTAGAACGCGCACACACACACACACACACACACACACACACACACACACACACGCACACACACACACACACAAATACTCCCTCTGTTAACCTAACACGTCATTAAGATCTCTATCATCCTGCTATCTGAAAACATGAATGCTTATTTCCTTTCTCCTCACCCCCCCTTTTCTGCTCTTGTTCTCTTTTTCCGTCTTTTCTGACTCCCACCATCTCTCTCTCTCTCTCTCTCTCTCTCTCTCTAAAGAGACTACTCAGTGTCTATTCACTGTGTAACAGAGGACCTCTTCTATAGCTGAAACATAAGACTGACACTCTGACTTGTCAGGATGACCTTTGCCCTCCAAGCTAACTACTCTGACACGCAGAAACATGCCTTTATGCGTGTGTATGTGTGCATTTGTTTCGTTTGTAAGCCACAAACTGATCTTCTTACTTCTTCTGGCTGTGCGGTCGGCAGTGTAAGTATATGTCGGCACTGCTTGTGCAAATGTGTCTGTATACTAGAGAGACAGATTCAGTACTTTACTACTATACATTACTTAATGTTATAATATCAGATGAGCAAATATTGATTGAAAGATGATAAACTAGCTGTTTTATTTAAATCATGCCAACTCATTAAAGGGGCATTATGTAGTTTCCAGCGGCCACTAGCGGTGCGCGTTTTAAGATTGCAACCAGGTGTGTGCTCATACGCGTGCTCGCTTGAACTCATGAGCGAGCAGAATCCGAAACACAACCGCTTTCATACAGAAATCCTGCAATAAACGCAGGAACACCAGCATGCAGGACTTCACACAGACACGTTCAGGCTCGGGTACTTCAAGGTTCCCGTCTCAGAGGCAGATCAACACCGGCGTCGTAACGTTACTTCATTCAGCGCAGCGAGACACCGGCATATCGACACAGTACTCCCGGAAAAAGGCAAAGTGAGAGCGGCTATAGGCAGGTGGGGAGCCAGCTTTACACAACACGGTGGAAACTCAGGTAAACTCCCACTGCAACGTTACAGTAATAGTTTTATCAGCTGCAGGTTGAACTAATCCACGCTCATTACATGATCACGGTACATTTACTGCATTTAGCCGACGTGCTACATCGTTAGCTCGCCCGTTGCTTTTCAGTAACTATCTTCACTATCTGTGAATCTGTCACCGGAGGCTCAGCAATGTCAGCACAGCTACATGTACTGGATGATAATGAAACGGGTAGTGAGCTGGACTCAATATTATAAGATTGCGTCACACTTTATAACAGTTAGACTGCAGTAAGTAACTTTACTGTAACTAGTGTTAGTGGATGGCTCTTTCTCTGGGTTGTATATTATGTGGGTCATGTTAGTTACAGCGACTGAGAGGTGGAGAAGCTGTGTACCTATCAGTAAAAGGCAATAAATCTAAATTGAACGTTACGAAGCAAACAGCGGCTGGTCGAGCTACTGTAGCGTTAGCTAGCTGCTCGTGGCTGCATCACTATGGAATAGTAAACAAATCGCTTCACATTAGCTTTTTACCGTTACATCATTTCTTGCAGGCTTTGACAAATTGAATTTGTGTTGGAGTCTGTGTTGTGCTGGGAGCAGGTCTTTCTTAGTGTTAGCAGACTCCATGTCGTAAGTTGCTGCTGAGTTCAAAGTCAGTATAGACACAGCGAGAGGCTCGGGAGCGCGCATGCACGTGTCAGTCACTGGATTTCGCAGAAAATCCGACCCGGAACCTTCGAATAGGAATAGGAATACCTGCCTTCAGAGTTAATAGCCAAACCCAGCAAGTGGATCATTTTACTGTCAGATTACAACCTCTTCACACACAGGCAATAAAAAAATGATTCATTTTTGTAGAAAAACTACATACAGCCCCTTTAATAATAATGAAATATAACTTGAATATCAATTCTTCATCGGATCCACTGCAACAAACAGGACTCAAAAAAAGACAACAGTCTTTGGCAATAGGTATATAAATATTACTAACACTAATATTAATTCATAATGTGTTGAGCAAACTCAGAATGGACTGGCAATGCTAAAAAGGGTAAAAGATACATCAAACAAGGAATCCTAATAAGAAACAAATGACATGTGAACATCAATTGCACGTTTGTTTAACAAATGGCAGACAGCTTTTAAAGTCATGTGCTTAGGAATAACAATGAGCTTTGCTCCTGATTAGCAAACATGCTTTGAAAGAGGACAATATTGTACTGGAAATCACATTAAGATTTTCAGTCCGACTTACTGAAAGCTGCAAAAATACCTTAAATACAAAATTTCAGGAATTCTACTGGCATTGAGGAGCCATCACTTGTTGTCACTAACTTTCTGTGCACTAATAAAAGTAAAGCAACACACACACACACAACCCAAATCCAATTCCCTCTGGCTGGGAGCACATGCATGCCTATATATAATATTGAAACAGAATGTAATTTGATTGTCTGTGTCTGTGTGTGTGTGTGTGTGTGTGTGTGTGTGTGTGTGTGTGTGTATGTGCGTGTGTGTACATGAATGTATGCATGTTTGAGTGTCGCACTGTGTCAGAGAATTCTGAAGACATTCCTTATATTAAATCAAATGCTTTTATTGACTTTGCATGCTGTGCCTACCTCTCTTTGTAGGTGTTGATTGTTGATGTCTACATTTCATTTCATCTCATTTTAAGAGTGTTATTTTGGTATTTTATATATTCCTGTTACAGAACGGTTAATGGAATGCGTATTCATCCACTATTGTGATAAAATCATGTATGTGACATAGCCACGCTGATGATGCTACAAAATATGACACATCAGTAAGTCTACACAATTTGGGCTCTGAAGCAGCTTTCTGGAGTTTAACTGTCCTAACGCATTTATTAGTCTGACTTTGTGGAACGTGGGAAAATCAGTAAAATTCCCCCATGCTACTATATCTCTGAACTTTCTCTATAGCCAGATCACACACATTTAGGATTTTCCATGTGACCTGATAACTAATGTAATAACTAATGTAAAAAAAAACAACTTTTATTCAGCCTCCACTGAAACTCCCTTGGACAGCTGTTTAATTGCTCTTCGTAAAAACTCTTGAAAGGCAGCTCGAGGCAATCAAGGTCAAAGGTAGGTGGGGGAACAAGCAGTTAAATTTATTAAGGTATCAACAACAGCTCAAGTCATTCAATGTAACTAAATCCTGTGTACTGATGATAAATAAATGCATTCGTACTGATAGTTACTAATGAAGTATGTCCTTCAGGCACACCTGCAAGTTGCACCTGCAGGCACCGCACTGCTAATTTACAGCATTTCAAGGCTGACCAGCATTATCCGAATCTGTAGTTTCAACACATATACAGTAAAAATGTTGGGAGCAGGTTTATAGAGTAAGTTAATTCAGATAATGCCTGTGGACCCATTCTGCACAGTATTATTGTAACCAGCTCACTGTAGCTGCCACTGCTTTTTACCATTCACCCCTTTAAATATTTAAAAATGACCTGCTGATAAGTGCCAAAGAAATTTCCATATTCTTTTGTTAACCTTAATGACAAGGCTGCTCTTCCTATAGCTGCTAGACAGTAGTGGCATGCCAGTGGTTTGTCAGTGTAATTTTTTTAATTGAAGCAACAACATAAAGCGTGTATACTTTGTGTCAAGTTGCCCATTTTTGATGGGGATCAGTGTGTGAATGGTAAAAAATGTGATTTTTTTTTCTGACCCAGAAAGTGATGGCATATAAGAATTTTAGAATCTTGTCTTTTGTTTTATAATTTTCATTTCCCACTGTCTTCTTCAACCTTTTATTTATCAACATACACAGACTACCAGGCTGTGTGTGTGTGTGTGCCCACACACAGAGGCATAAGTAGTTGGAACATTATTGGTTATTCTAGAAGATCGGCCTGTGACATTTAATAACAAGCTCTCCAAGTACATTGGCCCAGCTAAGTATCAGGTGCAGAGAACAGATGAGGCCCTGAACTAGTAAAGCACAGCTTCACTTACACAAACACACATGCATGCTTGCACACATTTGGCTTATTACCTCGGCCTTCAACAATGCCACATTTGTCTAACAGCTGATCTCCATATGATAAGAGATAAAGGTATATTAGGCAGGACACCCACAGACACACACTCAATCATGTCTTCAGATGGTTATCGTATTTACATAATCATTAGTTGTGGTTGAAACTCTGTCACGATCTGTGTGATGTTATGTGTGGACCTGCACGCACACGCATAGTTTGTGTGTGTTTACAGGCCAGGCATGTGTGCATACAAACATACACAGATACTTATGGACATTGAAGGGGAGCAGTTGTTTTTAGTTATTGACAAGGAAACAAAAGCTAACACTAGCAACACACTGATGTTACAAACCTCTGATCTTCAAAGTTGCATGCTTACACTCGCTCACTCTCACACACAAACACATACACACACACACACACACACACACACACACACACACACACACACACACACACACACACACACACACTCAAACCCCACTGCCCCTCCCCATGGCTTAGACAAATTACTGCCACCTGAAGCGGAACACTGTCCATCATGCAGAGGGCCCCTAAAGCCCCACAGGTGTCCTTTAACATGTCCAAAGCTCCCCTGCCCCCCCGGCTCTCCATGTGGTCATTCATCTGGCTGCAGTGGAGGACATCAAAACAAAACACCTCCCCGGGGAAAAACCTCACAGCTAAATATGCACATGAATTACTCTGCAGTGAGGACACAGCTTGGTACATCCAACCCTGTGACAAGACAATCAGACTATTAAATGTAGATCTCACATAATGAAGTTTAAGTAGATTTCTTTGGCAGGAACAGTATTTTTTCCTCACAAAACGCTTAATTTATTAGGAGTCATGTTGTATCCTTGTTATCATCAAATGCTTTTTAGTGTATGCTGTCCAGGTTGACTCCAGTTCTTCCGCTTCTCATCTCCCCTTGTAAGTGTTTTTTTTTTTTTTTAAACAAGTTGACCCATAGCCAGGAATCAAAGAGCTTCATCCTGACCAGACTTGTAGTGTGAAGATAAACACAATGAGTTATAAGAGATCAGTGGAGAACACTCCAAACCACACAGACCAACTATGCATTTCTCAACCATATTTCAGTTGGCTCTGGTTTAAAGAAGTATTGCTAAACAAAACTGTATTTGTTTAAAATGGAGAGAAATAGAGCCATCACCAATTTTCGCTAAATGGAGTTCAAGTGAATAGCACCAAGGATGCAGCCAAATCCTGTTACTCCACATTAACAGGCAGTGGGGCTTACAACATAAAAAGCTTGGCAACAAATAAATACTTTTCCATTGGAGCCCACAGTTCATCTTTCTCTACAGTGAAAGCACACAGTCTTTTTCATTGCCAAAGTGAAACAACATAAAGAACTTTTACCTAAGATGTGATGGAAAACCAAAGACTGACAGACCAAGAGAGAAGGAAAAAGTTACAGTCACAAAAATGACAGTCATGCCGGTATCGTACAATAAGGCAAAAAAAAGAGACGCGGGTTAATGAGGCAGGCAGGCATGATGGCAGCCACAGACAGACACACGCACAGAGAGACAGTCCGACTTTTAGATAAACACCAGAGCTCTCAGAGTCGCCCAGGAAGAAATTCTTTTCTTTGATGTCAAGCCATGTGACCTCGCAGCAGTCTGAGGAATTGAAGCACCGTCCAAACAAACGTCAACGCCACTAACACCCTCAAGGTCGACGAGTGTTCCCGTGTGTTATTCTCAGTCTTGGTGTGTGTACAATGTGTATGCACGGTGAGAAGATGGGGAGGAGCATGTGCCCAAAACTTGTAGGGCTTGTTATGTCAGTTATGCATTTTCACACCTATTCTTTTATTTTTTCTGAAGGGGCCTACTCTTAATGTACAGAAGAAGATTTAGGAGATGCATAACTATTCTTAAACGGTAGCCAATGTTTTTCTGCGCTAACCTACCTGCATAGAAATCAAACCCAGTTTACTGAAAGGATATTTTTAGTTATATTAAACTAGTATTTCAGCTGCTGTAAACGCTGAAGGTGTCAATTCCTCATGCATTGTGTCAAATCTAGAACACCGTAAAACTTTCATTAATAGCCCGGGCTTTTATTTGCTAAAATCACTGAACTGACCCTGCCTATATTTGGGACAGGCCTTTAATTCCTTTTGCACAAAACTGAAATAGGCTACTCTTACTATTATTTCAAACAGTATTAATATTGTAAAAAGTGGTAAATGTGTAAAAATTATCAAATAATACCAAATGCAAATCATTCATTTGATCTGGCTCCGACAGTTCGTTTGTGAACTTTTATTTTGTAGGCAGCAACATAACAAAAACAAACATACTCAGTAACATGATGCAGGATGAGAGAAGTGTGGCAGAAGTTAGCAGAAAGAGAGCGATGGACTTCACATGACAGCATTCCCAACTTGGATTATTTTTTATGAAAAGCTGTTTTGATTCTTTTGATCGGTGGACCCTTACAGGGTAAAGGAATATAAATAATCAAGGGAGAGACACAGTCAAACTTAAAGAGTACTTCAAAGGAAACAGGCACTTTTCTTTTCCATCTCTTGCACCATGCCGGTTACACTGGTAATTCTATATGAATTAGACTTTGGGGCTGTTTCCATTAAATGAACTGAGCGATTGAAATGTGGTCCACATTGACATATTGATCATATATTTAATATTTGAATGCACGATCTAAGCAGCTCAGAAGCAGCTAAAACGCTCCGATCCGTGGTGTTTGACAGGTTTAATACATCCAAAGATCTGCAACCAGACCAGGCATCTAATGGAGACTTTTATTGTGGGAACACATTTATTTGTCAAAATGTGTTCCCACACCAGGCCAGTAAACGGGGGAGGCGGCTATTTGGTACTTGCCTATCAATTGAAGTTTTACGGTATATCAGTTTCTTTCTAAGTCAATTTCTGCAGTTTGGGTTTAGTGCTGTGTACTTTGAATGTTGACTATGGACCTTGAGGATTGAGCAGAATATATGTTTTATGTTTTACACCAGTGGGGCCTTTAACAGAATACCTTGACATTTTGGGAACCAAGCTTATTTGCTTTCTTGCCATGAGTTTTAGTGAGAAGATTGAAGATTGATTCATACTGAGTGACATTGTTAAATTGGTTCAGTACTCTTTTAAGACAAAATCAAACTTTCATGTAGACCTTTCCAAACACATCCTGTGAGAATAGTCTAGATAAAGCAGAGTGACTGAATGTAACTAATAAATTTCACTATATCATAACTTTGACCTAGTTAGCATACAGCTTTCCTCTGTACTGGCATCTCGTGGCATTGCGGTTTGGAAGTAATTAGTTTGTTTTCATGACAGGCCTTAGTTTGGACAATCACAAGTTGTTGCACTAAAACAGTTTACAGTACTGAGGAGAGCTTATTATCTTAAATAAACAAGTTCCAAACACTGACTAAAATCTTGTTCTTGCTTTTGTGAAAACTTTTGTGCATTTCCACCTTACTTTCGTTACTGCTGCTTACTGCTACACACATGCCAGTGTTCTTTCTGTTTCGGCTCATCACAGCTGAATGACTCCAGAGACAACACTGTAACACTTTGAATACAATCCTCTCACTGCTGGTAAACAGTGGTGTCCCCTTGCAGCAGTTTATTTAGGAGCCTGTTCCAGCCCAAACAGGGATTATGACAAAGCACACTGCCCCCTCTTTTAGACCACTAAGTACTTTTTGCTGCTAGTAGGCTAGTAGGCTGTTGAAGTATATGTGCAGCTGTTGACGTGTATGACAGAGAGACAGAAAGCAAGAGAGAGAGAGAGAGCGACAGGAGAGCCAGACAAAAAGTGACAAAACAGACTGAGAGAAAAAAAGAAAATGGGTGGCAGGGAGAGCAACTGTGCTTACAGTAAAAGCGTCATAACAACAGCTCACACACAGCGATGAGTGAGTAGCACTTGAGATCAGTCTGATAAAACCTAGCCTTGAGCAACTGAGCGGAACCTTTTAATGTATTTACTGCATGCCTGAAACTCAGTAAAAGCTCAACTACAATAGACTTTCACCAATTTTAACTTCCTACAAAGTGTAGAAGGGAAAAAACAACCAAAGAGACTAAACTTGACTTGCATAACTTGAACTTAAATGTTCAGGAGAGGAAAAAAAAGTCTTCCAAACATTTAACTTGAATTGCGTTTTGATGTTCATCTTACTGTAACAGGTAAAAGAAAACTATAAGTATGGTGCCCCCTTGGGGACAAACAGCATGCATCCCCAGTCACCGCTGGACCCACAAATTCTTTGGGATGGTTTAATCTTGTCCATTGTGTATATATCACAGGTATTCTACTGTGATATGTATTTCCATTCAAATATTAATATCATGCATGAATATTAACTGCCATGTCTTTTTATTTTTGAATCCTCTTTGCGGCAATTTTAAGATCTCAGTGTTTCATTGTCAACTTAACTTAAAAAGTAGGAGTGCAACAAATAATAAATAAATAAATAATGTAGTCAACAAAAATTGATTATTAAATTAGTTGCCAACAAATGTAATAATTGATTAGTTCATGACATCATTGTGCTGTAGCAACACTGTCAGTTTAATGGAGTTTAAGTGATGTAAACAGGAAAGTTTATAAAGCAACACAACATAAGCAGTGGTATTAATAGCGTTACAGCCTAAAACCTCCAGAGTGTGGAAGCATTTGACTCTTCACTCAGCCAAAAAGGTTGTGAACTGCAGCATCTGCAAAGCTGAGCTTTCCTAGCATGGGAGCATGTCAGTTATGCCGGAGCACCTGAAGAGGAGGCACGTAACGTCTGCTCTCTGGATGATGACAACTTGACTCGTTAACTGTTAAAAGCCATGTTACTTCACGCTATGAGCTGTAACATTTTCTATACATTGATCAATGAATTGTTAATGTGTGGAGGGTCGCAAATAATTATTATACACAACCTGTTTACATTCCAGATGCTCCCTGTATGTACCTTTACAATCATAAACGATGCCAACACTCATGGCAACATTTACAGCTGGAGAACATGTTGCTACCAAGTGTGCAAGATTAGACAACACCAGACGATTTCTTACTTTCTAAATAGCAAGCAGTTCTCCTGTATTTGCTTAAGGGGGTGGCTAATATGCCCAAGACCCCCTTAAAAAATCAGTTTTGTGAGTTGTTGAGTTAGAGGAAACTTTTTAAACTTTGTCAAATGTTGTCAACTACAAAATCGTTATTGTCGGTCCCCTCTTGTAAATTTGGCAAGTGTAATACATTAAGTTATTCCTTTCTTTTTATAAAAATATAGTGTCAGTTTGTCCCAGTGTGTTGCAGTACTGTCAGTAAGCTACTCTTTCAATAGATTTAACAGCAGATCAGCTGCTGATGAGTGCAGTGCCCACTGTTGCACACATAGTTACTTCTTACTGTATTTACCTGTTGGACATGACAGGACTTGATTTCACAGGACTTTTTATTGCAGCAACAGAAAAGTTAATCAAAAGATTTTTGAAAGCAGTATTTATTTTTTGGTCGTGATTGTTACAGTATTTTACAATCTCTATGACAATTTTTTCAATACTTTTAACAAATTTCCTAAACTCTTAACACAGTTAGCACTATATCCGTCTGTATAAGCTATACTATTAACACATTTGTTGTTGCTTTAACACAAAATGCATACAATTAACACAAATTTAAAATGCTTGAACTTCTTTTACACACAAGCTCAACCAAGACCAAAACAATGTAATTTTACAGTCAAATTTACAAATGCTTTCACACTGTATGTCAGAACAGATTATTATATATGGCTAAAGTCAAAGTGAACAGCTGTTCATATTGTGAATTGAAACACAAATATATTCCCTGTATCTTATTCCATTGCTAATGAGAAACAGCTTATTGAAGTTATGCAAATATATAAATCACAGCTGATTCCCATCTAGGAAGCACACTCAGGTGTTGAGGTTCTTTCAATCGCATGATCATTATGTTATAAAAGAGGACTCTTTGGGCTGATCTTGTGTGGAAAAGGAACAATATAGTGCAACACAAAGAAAGAAAGAAAGAAAGAAAGAAAGAAAGAAAGAAAAGAAAGAAAGAAAGAAAGAAAGAAAGAAAGAAAGAAAGAAAGAAAGAAAGAAAGAAAGAAAGAAAGAAAGAAAGAAAGAAAGAAAGAAAGAAAGAAAGAAAGAAAGAAAGAAAGAAAGAAAGTGCCTGCATTTACTAAACCCAACAAAACAAAAATGTAGAGAGGCATCAAAAGAAACTACAGTGCAAAACACAATCTATGATCAATACAATATACTGTCTATTGTATAAGGGCAGACCTGACACATAAAATAATGCAGTTTCTGTAATTTCAGCTGATGATAGTGTTTTTTTGTCATTGTGTTATGATTGACTAAATGTTCCTGTTGGAAGAGAACATGTGTTAGTGTTTTGAATAATTATTTGATTTTGAAACATGTTTGCAGTGTTTTGTTAGACATAGTGTATTGTGTTAGTGTATTATTGTATTTTGAAAATTAGTTTTGGAGTTTAGTTTACAATGTGTGATTTTGACAATGAAATTAACCGTTTTGCCAAATGTGTGTTTTAGGTGTGTTGGTGCGTTAAGAGTTTAGGAAACTTGTTAAATGTATTGAAAAAACTGTCATAGTGATTGGAAAAAACTGTAATTAGCACACACCTAAAACAACCTCAAGCCTAATTTAAAAGCTGATACCTAAATAAGATGCATTGCGTTATTTTGTTATTCATAATATTATTCATTCCAATAATCAATAGATTTATTGATTATCAAAATAGTTATTAGTTTCAGCCCTATTAAAAAGAGTCTCAGCAACTCAAATGTCAATATGAAAAGCCCTATGATGATAAAGCCAAAGTGATGTGCAATGGAAATTCACCTATTTTATTATGTCTCTCAGGATAAATCATAGGAACAAGATCATTTATCCATTGAAGAGAATATTTATGCACAATCTGGTTGGTATCTACAACAAATGCACAACAGAAGTCCTTGGAGTGAGTTGTAATGGAAAAGCACAAGGAAGCTTCTTTTTTTCCCTTTACAAGTTCATGACCTCACCAATAGCTACTTCCCTCCTCATTTATCCTCACACACACACACACACACACACACACACACACACACACACACACACACACACACACACACACACACACACACACACACACACACACACACACACACACACACACACACACACACACACACACAGCTTCTCCACTCTTCAGTGTGTACTTCAGGATGGAGCACCATCATGTTGAAAGATGCTGTTGCCACGCACCTGTGTGTGCGTGCATGAGGGTTCCTGTGTGTATATACGTGTGGGGGCGTATATGTGTGCACGTGAAAACACCTTCTCATGTTTCAGCAGTAATGGCCCTGCTGAAACATGCATCTCCCACTCAAAGGTTCCAGGCTGCTATTTAACACACCACACAGCAGTGTTTCCTCAACAACTGTGGGAGTCAGGATGGGCTGCCTAAGAGTATAGGTGAAAATAATTTAATTTAAGAGGTTGGATGAGTGTATCATTTGAACTGTATACTGCATATACTGTAGGTTTAGGGTTGGTTTTGAGAATTATTGATAACAGGAATTTGCAATGGGGCCACTATTTGCATATGTATTAGTAAGTATTGTTGGCGTGATAAAATCATTAGTTTTATGTTCATATTTCATTATATGAATGATTTATATCCTCGTTTTAACAAAGCAGTTGAGGCCTTATGTTGGACAACAGACACCTATAAAATAAAATAAACAGACACCTACTATATCTCAACATGGAGACACTGAGCAAACAAAATATATTAAAAAATGTAACAGATTTTAAAACCAGGTTTTGAAAGTTTGCTTATTGACACTAATCATTAATACAACCATCACCAACCCCTACAGTAAACCTTTAGAGTTGTATCCCACTCCAGATAGATCAGGGTAAATGCATTGACACATAAGACAACATAGGAGAAAGATGCCTTATCCTAAAAAAATCCTTTATAATATCTCAAGTCAATCTTTGTCCACAACCCTCATAACATGATCATGGCATCCCACTGTCTGAAGGCAACCTGCATCAACCTTTCTTTTTGAAGCCCCATTTACAAACAAGTACACACGACACTAGCAGGATGGGGACATAATAAATCAGCATGCAACAAGTTTTTTGATTGTTTTTTAAAAGACATTTTTATCCTATATTTGACAGGACAGTGGATAATGAGAGAAAGACGGCGAGAGATAGGGGCGACACGCCGCAAAGGGCAACAGGCTGGATTCAAACCAGGGCCGCTGCAGCAGGGACTCAGCCGTTGTACATGAGGTGCGGATTCTACCAACTGAACTAACACTGCCCCTGGATGCTGCATGTTTGAAGTATTATCAGTTTCAAACAATCTCACTGAGAACCTCTCCTTCACCTTGCTCTACTAACTAAGTACCATCTGCTCAGCATGTTCCGGACTGATGGCTGAAGTGTGGTTCTCATTTGAAAGCATCCGTATGTAAATGTGCAGTTAACAGCACCTGCCTCCCCTGACTGAATAAACTTTGTTATGCACACCATCCTGTGGCACCACTCCTGAGTTTATGTCTGGGCTTTGAGAGCAAGGCCTGGTCTCAGTGACTGACATTAGGTTGCTTGTAAAGCATGTGATCATGCAACAAGGATGCATTCAAATGCTTAACCTCCCTGCTTTAGCTCACGATGCTTTTACATGTTACAAACCTCCTTACATGTCATAGTTGTCCATGCAGCTGGCTATAAAATGCTCCCAGATTCTAATAAATTACCTCTTGGCAACTGAGGCTAAATAAATTGTACTGGTGCAGGGTAAAGTTACAGATTGCTGTCCCAAAGGAAACATTTACATTTGCAAACAAGTAGTGCTCACAACTCTGTGGTTCTATCCAAATTCTCAAAAGATGTAAACAAATGAAAAGTGCAGGAATATATATTTACAAGCTCTAATACTATTTCTCTTTTAAGAGCCTCTTTTATGTTTGTGCAGAACCACTGCTCTGCGACACTGCTGCTTGAGAGAAAGGGAACAAGTAGCAAAACCACTGATCATGAAAAGCGCACAAAGCTGGCTTTTACAGCTCAAGTTAGATATTTTAGGACAGGTTAAATATACAGTAATTTATGAAGGATATGGAGTCACTGTCCTTATGTTGCTCTAGGCGAGTTTAGATTTCGGAGAATCACGCCGTCCTCCTACTTCCGGGATACACAGTGGGCTATTTTGGTTAGCTTGGTTGGCTGCAAAATCAGGTATTTGCAGAGAAAGTACTAAGGTGGTTCCAGTTAGTACCTCAGTTAGTAGGACTACTACAATGGACCAGAATGATCTTTTACTGTTTCTTCAAATCACATCTATATGCTTGAGTATTTTTATTGATTTGTGTGCAATCCTCCAACTTCTACAGCACTGGTCAATTACTGAATATGTGATAAATATCACTCACCTGTTACTTAATGTTTTTGTGTACACTAGCCTCTAAGTACTAGAGGCTAACAGAAGGGTTTATAAAAAAGATTGTGATGATGGCACAAAACTATACATACATCGCTAAAAGGAGATAGCTTTTATGATACATTGTCATTAAATTTAGCAAGTAAATTCAAGGTGTATAACACATAATAAACATTATTATGCCCCTAAATCATGAATCAGCACTGTGTTGTACAGAGATTTGTGTCAATTTCTTTCATCTTCTCCATGATAAGGGTAGCAAGTGAAATGATAGCATAAAAAACTGTGTAACATAGGGGCACTTACATGTTTCCAATAACAACTGGTACTTGCAGGAAATGATATCTAACACACAATATATGCTATTTAACTATTGATAATACACAGAAACAGAGCATCTGAGTGACTGGAGACTGATTGATGAATTGATACATTTTGCTCTTACCTGTAAATCAGAGATGATGTAAGCTGAGATTCACTTTCGTAGATGGGGCTGGTCACACAGCTCTGGACTGCCTGCATGTACACACACAAACACAAGAAAATACACTAAGAAAATATAGAGGGCCATTTACAAAAACAGAAATGTATGAGTATGGTTAATGTCAAAGACAGAGTTGTGGATTTTGGACTGTTGAATAAAAAATTTCATGCTAAAACAAAGCAGTCATTCCCTAAGGGCATGTGATACATTTAGATTACAGTGTACACCTGTTATATTTTTACAATTAGGACTGCTATGGTGGTGGCCAACAGCATCAAATGAACGTTTTTCTTTAAATTCATATAAAATCCGGAGCTATAATTCAGCCAGCTTTGCTTTATGCCAAGCGGCTTTCATGGACCTCATATGTTTATTTTATTTGACATATCAAGTTAAATGAAACATAAATTAAGTCATATACAGTGACTTTAAAACATTGTGTTTTCTACACACAGGTTGTATGTCAATGATTGCACATTTTATTATGTCTTGTGATTGGAGGGGGTAGGTCATACAGATTCCCACCTGTAGAGTTGGAAAATTAAATAAAAAAAAAAAAATTATATAAACATGACACTCGGGGCGGGTCCATTTCTTCATCTCTAAGAAAACACAGTCTCCAAAACACTGTAACTCACACTGGATTCATTTCACACAACGTTTCTTTTTATTGCCACCCAATAAACCACTCCAGTCTTATGTGTGTGTGAGTGTGCGGGGGCGTGTCCGTGTGTGCCTCTCTGTTTTGTGTGTCTGTCTGTGGCCTTTTCTGCGTGTGTTATTCTCCGTAGTCAGAACCGCCATTAGACAAAGAGGTCAATTCATATTAGGTGTTAAAAGGGTCAGATTGTCCATAAATCAAAAGGTCTACAAACTTTAATGCATCTCACAAAACCACAACCAGTGGAAAAAAAATTAAAATTACTACATTTACTCAAATAAAAAAGGTGCCATTCAGTTCTTGACAAAGAAAATTATATTTGGTAATTGCTCAAAAAACCCCGTCAAGAATAATACTTCTTTTAGCTCACACACAGCTCCAGTACAGCCTGAAAACGCTCCATGCTTTAATGGGAATGACAGGGTACAAGCCTTATCCAGATGAGAAATGTATGATCAGATGCCTGTAAAAAAAATGTCACACAGATTTTGAAAAGTAATACAACTTGAGTTTGTTTGCGTAACTGACAGATGAAAGATGATGAATTCTCAGCTCAAGACATCATCTTATGGCAACAACGTATCTCAGCATGAAGATAATTAAAGACAGACAGATGACACCTACTAGGCTGATGAAGAAGTTTACAAGACAGTCTTTGTTTATGCCATATGTTCTCAAACAAAATTTTCTTATCTGTCTGACCTGACCTGAACAGTGAAGGGTGTGCGCATGAACCTAGGGGTAGATACCTAACCTTGGTCATTTTACCAACTGAGGGAAATAGCTTTATTCTACTCCATGTTTGATCTGAGGTATGTGGGAAGTAGAAAATGCCACTGTGGGTGTCAGTTTACAGTGTAGCCTTCAGGTACCAAAAGCAGGCGTGTCATGGCGAGAGCCAGGCGGTGTGCCAGACATTTGGTTGTTTCTAAAAGGATCAGTGAGGCAGATTACTGCCTAAATCCCTTCTTTCACTGAGTTCCTACAAACTGTACTTCACAATATCCGATGAAAACACTGGCAGGTAGGGTGACTCGAGAAAAGTAGCCTCCTGCAGTGGAACCACATTGTTGATAGACACTGAGAAAAAGGTGTTGTTTTTGGATGACTCACAGATTGCAACGTTTCAGCTCACACAAAGCCACAGACAAACAAGTAATATAAACCCTTTCACACACATAAGCATGCTTATGTGTGTGAAAGGGTTTCACTATAATAAGCAGCATAATGTAAAACCAAGGATCAAATATATATATATACAAATCAGATCTGGGAAGGATGAAGACACAATCAAAGCAGTAAGGAGGAGAAAGAACGAGAACTTATTGTCTACTGTGGGCAGTAAATGGCAAAGGATATTATTTCTATACATCACAAACAGCCATTACTGGCATGACCAAGTGTGTTGTAAGGTACAAAAAAATCCACATATTTTCAGTGCTTCCCACAGGCTGAGAATGTATTTGTTGCTGGGCCAGTATACCACAGCACATTTGTCCAATCTATAGTATATGTATGTGATCTCTTTTTTAAGATGGGGGTTAATCTATTTGACCCATTGAAATAAATTCTATATAGGGAGGGCAAAAAAAATGCACATGACAACACATTTACATGTACGCCAATTCTAAGTCGCTGCATTTATAATATTGGGATCAAAAACTCTCCTTTACTAAATTTGTCATGAACTTTATTCTAAAAGTCAACATGCCACCCACCCTAGCCAGTGACACAGTACTGCCATAGAAGTTTTAGTAAATCCTAGAAAACCATTAAAAGAAAACACATGATCAAATCCATTTGAGTCTCTAAATAGCCAAATGTCTGAACAGAAGATTGATTCATACTTACGACTAATGTGGCAATCACTCAGCAAAGCCTGGCCTCTTACCCTATACTCACACATCACTGCTCTGAGGCACTTCTGTTAGCTGCTCTCACACACGCGCGGGAAACAAACACATGCACCCCACCCACATTGTAAAAGGGCTCAGCAGCAATCATATTAAAACATGTATGTCTACCGGGCAGTGTGCCCAATGCCCAGTGTCCAGGCCTTCCAATGTGACACACACAAACAATCTCAAATCTAAACTAACGTTGATCCAAACCTAAATACAGCCAGACCCAAGGACAGACTGCAGTGTAGCATACCATGTGAAACTGTTTACTTTAAATTGGCAAACATGTACTATAAGTCTGTTTTTCTCTTTAACCTGATCTTTGTTCTGCTTTTACACGTTGTTTCTCCGTTTCTTTTAAACACACATTCATGTGAAGGCTGTACCCCATGGCCAGCAGCAGCAGCAGCAGCAGCAGCAGCTCTGTAATTGTATTTACAGTGGACTGGCTGGATTAAATTAAAATGAAAACCTCTAACTCATTTACAGGCCAGAGTCCCCCCCCACACAAAGGCATCACAGACATAGGCTGCTACATTCAAAAATTGGAATTTGATGGAATTACGATTATAATGGTAAATAATTGGAAACTTGAAATCAATGGAATTAGTGTCAAAAATACAACAATTTGTTGATTAATCGATTACCCGGTAAACTCAAAAATAACATGTATCTGCAGCTATTTTAATACTTGACTAATTGTTCAATCTGTTTGTTACACAATTTAACTTAACTTTGTTATAGACTGTTGATTGGAAAAAAAAGAGAAATACTGAAGATCTTACCTTGGGATCAATTACATTGTGACGGGTATTTACAATATTTTCAAGCATTAAAGCTGCTATAATTGATAATTTTTATAACAATGTATCAAATAGAAATTAATCAAACATTTACCTCCTGAGTTGGTAGAGACCAAAAACAGAGCTAAAAGAGAGTGAACATGGACTAACATCCACCAGGTTGCCAGAAACACCACTTGAAGTGAGTTAAAATGTTAGTCCATTATGTTACTGCTGGATATGTTCACTAATGAAGTCCGCCGTGTCACTTTGAAAGGTGATCAATGTCTGGGTTGTTCTCACAACTTGTTTCTGCTGCCCCCAATTGGACAAAAAAACAGACACACATTGCTGTGTTCTCCCTGTATAGTATGTTTTCTACAGATATGGCTACAGCAACAGAACCCAATGGTAAATTCTTATTGAAAGTACTGAAGAAGAGAAAGACAGAGGAGATTGGGAGACTGAGTGCACTGAGGCACCGAACTCAATGGATACTTTAATCATTTGTAATAAGCAGCAACATTATGTTTTATCCAGCTAGAAAACAGGGCTCAGACACAGACAGGCTTCATTTAACTTGCATGTCAAATTAAAAATGCACTTTGTATGCGTGCACGTACACACACAGTTTAATTCAAAATTCAAACACAGTTTTGCAAAGTGGAACACCGTGTCAAGGATGTTCATCTTTTTTGAATCTTTAATGAAAAACATTCCCAGGGTCTATTTATAAGACAATGGCAATATCGACGCCAGCAGCACAAACAGGGAGCTTTAATTCTCTTACGCAAACTCCAATAAAATCCAGGCAACCATACTTTGCATGTAGCCTGACCTCAGCTGAACCTTTCCCCTTTCCTCAAACCTTTTTGATGTAATACTGTGTTTCCAGCACATATGGTAGATGTTATCTGTGAAAAGCAAACTTTGAGAAATGTTATTTACAATTTAATGTCCTCATTTAAGGTCCAGTCCCTATAGTTGCCCACCCCGGTCTCATCTCAGGCTGTCTTATTTCACATAGTTATTTCAACTCAAAACATGATCTTTTTCATAAACCTATCCAAGTAGTTTTGTTGCCTAAACCTAGCCAAACTGCTACCATACGGCACTGAAGGGTACCCTGTAGGGTACCATCAAATACTGATTCTTTGTCAGGCTTTCTCAAAGCGTTGGTATTTGACACACCGGAAAGAGAACGTTTTGAGTTGCCACAAATCCTTTCAGTATGTTGCTTTTAGTTCTCTATAGCAATGTTGTTACTGTAAATATCCGTATTTATTCTGCTACCTGATGACAGCCTGCAGAAGGACTCTCCAAAAGTGCATCCTGTCAGTCAAAGTCAAAGCATCTGCGGACCACCTGTGCTGGCTACACCTGCCAGAAAACGTGGACTGTGTTTGCACAAGTTTGACTGACGCACTGACATCGGTGACTGGCATGATGTGTTTCCCCAGAAATCACCCCCAGAGGTGTGAAGTACAGTATGGAGTCATGAACCAGGTTAGAGCTAAGTCTCTGTGTGTGTGTGTGTGTGTGTGTGTGTGTGTGTTATGGACATTGCAGTTTGAATTTTAGGAGGTGTCTGAGATAGTGAACAGCAGTTTGAAGGATATGACTCATTACTGGCTCTATAGACCCCTCAGTGTGTGCCTTCTCTACCTGGAGACTTAAAACAAGGAACAAATTTATTTACTTTGCCAGGTTACCAAGTCTTTTCCGCCTGTACGCTCTGGAACCTTTTTTCCTTGACACTGCGGGGTTGAAATGTGTTGTGTGCAAAATCAACTTGAGCAGTATAACAGGTTGACGCAGCACAGAAAAGTAGACACTTTTTGGCCAGTAGTTATTTTCTTGCTTTGTTTCCTACAGTTAGATGTCTTTGCAAACAAGATGTGATTTAATATTATTTTTGTTAACATAAAAGTGCACTTATTGGATTTTAAATGGGTGTCGTTAGGTTCAATTAAATGAGCTGTGACGAAGGGCTATTACTTTACAAAAGAACAGCTTGATGGATGGACTTGCACATTTGGAAGATCAAAACAGAAACCTGAAGCGCACCAACAATTATCCGACCAGTCAGTTCATCTGACATCTCTCTTCGCTTTGTCTTCTCATTTCTTCTGCTGTTACACAATAGAAACAAAAACACACAGGGAATCAACGCCGCAGCGAAGGGAAGCCACCATGAAATCACATGCTCCTGAGTAAATCTGGGGAATTACGCTCTCGTGTCTCAAATCAGTGAGAAAGTGAAATGTTTTCCAACAGAAAATTGCTTCCGCTGTACAAGAGCAGATGAGGACGTTCAAGATGTACTCACTTAGTTTGGGCACATTTGAAGAGCCGGCATTACGTCAATCAGTGGGACTCATGAACCCATTTGGGTGCAAGCGTGTTTTTAAGACAGAATATTAAAGTCAACACTGACATTTTTAAATCAACAACTGTAAACATTTTAAGGATTGCTTACGTGGTTTTAAAACATACATAGCGCCACGCTTACCTTCATACAGTAGTCTTTTAAAACATCCAATCTGCGAGGCCTTCCCTACATGAACCCCAGCCTAAATCCCTAAGAATGTAAGAAGAAGAGCAGAGAGAGAGAGAGATAATCCTAAATTGGTGTTACCATAACAAAACAATGGTATATTATGTTTTTGTTAATGTGATCATTGCTGTGATTTTTTTTGCACTTTTCAGAGCACACTTGTAAACATAGCAGCTAAACAGCAGTTATGTTTAAAAGTAAATAATGTGATCAGAGTAAGGCATTACTCCACTTAATGTGTTTACACCAGTACCTGAAATCAGCCACCCGCCCGTGGCATGCACTTGTTGGTTTTTATAGGAAGTGTTGTTTTGTCTGGTATGATTAGATAGATAAAAGGCTAATGTGTTTATGGCATACAAAGCAAAAACTGACACAAAATGAGACTTCACTAAGCCTATTTCCTGGCAGGATATTTCATCACCTGTTCCATCATGGAGGTTCCTGTCTGACATTCACACACTATTTAAAATATAATTTATCTGTTATTTTTAATCAGATAATTTAAACAACTGCAATTTACAGGTGTATATACAAATGTGTGCGGTATTTCCTCTAGGATTTTCAGCAGTGGGGGGCAGGACAAACAAGCAGAGGTGAAGCAAAATTTTTGTCTGAATATAAAACCCCAACACAAGATGTCTCGGACACATTGCTCTTGTGTTCATGAGCATGCGATGCACCTTAGAATTGCTTAAAACTGCAGTGTTTTCCCATTTTAATGTGAGCTTTAGATTAATGTTTTGGGTGTTGGTTGGGGGGTTTGGGCGTGCTCACCCAAGAAACTGTTATGTTTTCCAATGAAAAATATGTAATTTCACATCATATTGGGCCAGATAATAAATAAACAACAGCCAAAGATCAGTCTACTACAACCTTTAGATCTGGAGAAAGTAATTTGGTTGGTTCTGTTGCTCCACAGTGATTTTACAGTGATGGCACAGCATGTTTTGGGCATCACACCTAAGCCTTAACGGCAGGAAAACCCTGTTAATGTGACCTCAGAATCATTATAGATACGACTGTTCATGTTTGCCGTTTGTGTCTTTATTTTACAGCTTCTGACATTTATCTGTAGACATTAATATAAAAAATAGGCTGCGTGAGAAACCTCGTCCCTTCTGAGGTGCCTCTTATTTGCACATTAAAATACAAAAAGAAACGTCTCCTCAATAGCGTAAAAGGACTAGTTTGCATCAATAATTAGCTTTACTAACCTCACCTCCTCCAGTCACCTCCGTCCTTTCTTTTCCAAAACCGCATAGTTTAATGATCGTGGGAAATTTTAAGAGCGGCAGTCGTGATTCGGCAGCGGCGAACCACCGCTCCTGAACACATGTAGCGGAAACACTGGTGTGTGATGGTACTGATTTCAAGACTGCAGAGCTTGTAGCAAGTTTTTTTTGGATGGAAGGATGATTGATGGATGAATCGATGGCTGGCCTGACGTGTTATGGTTAGATGGATGAATAAAAAGCAGACAGTAGACACACAAGCAGACTGAAAACAACATTGAGAGGTAACGAGGAGGCCACAGTCAGGACAGAAACTAATTCATATGGAATGAAAACCAATCTCGAAGGAGAGCCACTTCACCTTGAGAACGCCTTGTGGCAACAAAGAGCGTCCACAGCCTCCAGATTATCCTTAATTTCCTGCAGCAGAAGGCCTGGCCATGGCACAGCTCAAACAAGGTTTTATTGCTTAATTACATACATTTGCAAAGAGGTCGGGAAAAGGTTTGGAATCTGCCCTTAAGATCTGCATGACACAGTAGCATCTCTGCCAACCAAGATGTGAAGACCAACAGAATTCACAGTGAAAAATAAGTATATTGTGCAAAGTTACCACATTTCCTAATAAATCATGTGCACTTTATTAATAAATAACTATATATTGATGGAGGGTTTGCAGAAGAGATAAAAAAAGAAAAAGCAGCAGCAGAACAGCAGGGTAGTGCAAAATACAGTAAGATGCAGAAACCTAACCAAGCATTTGTAACTCTTCACACTTCTTGGAAGTACTCTCCACATTGTGGGTATTTTAACACAGGCTATTTTAGTAAGTCTTTTAAAGCATTCATTGTTTTACCAGCTGCACGTTGAATATTCCATTTATATTTTATTTGACATCCTTCACCTACCTCTGTTGAGTTTAAGTTCACCCACCAGACCCCCTCACATTTGTCTCCACCAGTCTGAGCTTATTAAATCTTAAAACAGAATATAAACGTTGGTCAAATGGATTGTTTTACCATTCTATGAGTATGTGCCTCATTTATAATTAATTTTTTGCGACTTTGTGAAATGACAAGATGTCAAACAACATATGTAGATGAGTCAAGATCCTGGCACCAGAACATTTACATTGTTGCAACAATAACATCACTGACAAATGAAAATACTCCCACTACATGAGCCAAGTACGAACAGAAGTTAGTAATCAAGGAGACCAACAGTGTTATCCTCCTTTAACAACAAAGGCCACTGTTCACCTTTGTTAACACTAAACGGACTTCTACTGAAACTCATGACCAATGATATTCATGAATTTTGCTGTTTTAAACTTTTAGATGTGGCAAAGTTTCTTTTTCATGGCATATTCAGAATTTTGAATAATGAAATTTTCTTTCATTGTTATGCATAAGATAATTCATCACTCACTTTATAAATAAAATACTGTACACAAGTCAAATATCCACATTTTTTAAATGTATTTATGATAAAGCATGTTATTAAGGGCTAGTCATCTTTGCTGGTTGATAGACACAACAGGCCCCATAAAAGCATGAAAGCAAACATTTTCAAAATTCATATCCTAAATCCCTCTTACTTTTTTCATTAAGGTTTACTGATACAACTGTTAATAAAAGGGTAAAATGAGGTAATTACAACACAAAATAAAATGGAAATAAAATTCCCAAAAGTAATATAAAAAAAACTAAAAAAACCAAGACAATTAGAAGTAAAATAGTGTGTTTGCATTAATAAATTATAAATAGCAGCTGTTATCAAGGAGGCGCATACCTGTGAGATTTAAACATTAGCATAACTTACATATTGCAATCTAAGGCTCCCTGTACCACTCCGTGTGTGGACAAGTTTCATTCATTCACAAAAATGTTATTTAAGAGTAAAAAGGAAGATTTTCACATTGCTAATCTTAGCTATGCATTTTATTTTGTATTAATTTCATTAATTAAGGAATTGAGATTTGGTCTGGATCACTTGTGAAATTCCATTTCAACCCAATAGAAAATTCTAAGTACGAGGCAATCAGTTAATGCCACAAATGATGTTACGTGCCACAAATCTGTTTTTAAGAGTGGTTCTTGCATGAGTGTTTGGGCAACAGCGCAATAGCAAGAATCCCCCCGTCTCCCAGATGATCAAAATATAAGCCATTTCAAAACAGAAATAATAATTAACACATTTTACAACATTTTAACATTGCTAGAGACTTAACAACCATTATTTATCATATAAAATCTGTTGGGTGAACACTAATTCTCTGCCATTTGCTCCCTGTTTTCCAACTCACACGTTTTCAGACAACAAAGGACAGTCTCGCTGGGTGGATTTTTTCCCCACTTACCCCCTCCAGGCGGCCGCAGGCCTCGTAAATGGCTCCAGACGCAGGGACTCTGTCCACCATCTGACAATGATTAGGACATGGCCAGGCTGAATACAAGTAAAGCCTGCACACTCAATTGCCGCAACACACCTTTATACGCAGCTAAACTAAACATGCCACCCACAAGTTTCTAGATTCAGGCAGGAGATGCCAGTCAGCGGCTAAAAAACAGTATTCAACAGGACTCATCATTGTAAAATTGTAACTTCCATGCTGGGATACACAGCAGACAGAATGTGTCAAACTAAACACAGAAAGATGTTTGACCACTGGACAACTGGGCTCAAAAATTAAAAATGTTCCCTTGTGAATCAGTTTGACATTGACTTACACAAATGCATGAGGTGTCAAGTCTAGGAAATTTAAAGTGTCATGGATGAGTGCATAGATTTTTTTGGCATTACATAAGCACATATATCATAAACATGTACTATACTAGTATTCTTTGTCATGCACATAGAGCCGCCACATCATTTTGTCTTCTTTCTATTCTTTCTTTTCATTTACACACACACACACACACACACACATACACTGGGTCTCTTTCTCTTTCCCACTCCTCCACCCAGACATCTGATAGTGATTACACCACAGCCTCAGAAACACAACTCACTTAACTCTCCACTATTAAGTGACTCTGCACCACTGACATAATTTGTTCATCTACAATTAACTCTCTCTCTCTCTCACAAACATACACACACAGACACACACACACACACAACCACATGCACTCTCTACCTCCTCCCACCGTTATGATGCCCCCATTTCAGGCATGACCCTCATCCTGTCCACCCCCACCCCCTCATCATCTCCAGTCCCCTGGAACAGAACAGTCACGGCTGTGTGCACTGTTGATTAGCTAGAACCTGAACCCAGTGGCAAAAGTTGAAAGCTAAGTGTTCTTTACTGCGTTTACTTCTTAGGGAGGCTGACAACATGACTTTACCCCATTACCTTATCTTTTACTAATGTAAGCCTGACATTAAGGCAACTTCTCCTGTTACTAAGATACCTTTACTTTAACTGTCACCGAGATTCGACAGAGGAGAGCAGAGATGAACAGAGTTGAAACAAGAAAGAATTTTAAATTTAAATTCAAATACTGGAGGAACATGTGTAGATGTATACAGTGGTTTGGGCTAGTAATTGTGGGGAGTTGTGTGGACACTTTTGTGAATGTGGCCAAGGGTGTGTGTGTGTGGTTATTTGCTATAGCTAATTCCTTAATCACACAACATGTGCCTGAAACCTCCAGCAGATGCCTCTGAGGAGAATTTGCACACACAGGCACTCACATGCAGAAGAAAACACATTGCACTGCTATCATTACTGTTAATCCCCGTTCACTGTGCCTGCTGCAGCCGGTCATGTTGGAACACGAGAGCTATAGGAAGTAGGTTTAGAGAACAAACAAGGAATTATTTTTCCGGGTCGGCCAGTAAGCTTTCAAAATGAAATTTGCGACGTCTTTTCCAATGTTCATGACACATCCTGTCATTTTGATTTAGCTTAGTGGAATCATACTTAAAGAATCCACACACTGAATGAACTAACAAATCTTGCGGATGTCTGTCAACCCCCCCGATCTCTGCCTCTGCTTCTCCGGCTGCTGCTTATAAAACTAACCTAACTGGCAGCTTTACAGCGATTCATAGCAAAAGAGATTGTACCAGGGCTGGATGATATGGCGAAAAATGTTATCACAATAAAAAAATTCATTTAAGATCGACAATTATCCAGATAAATCATTATTACTTTCAAGTTTGAAGGCTGATTTTTGCTCCTGGCCATAATCTTTATAGTCAGAATGTGAACAGTGGATCACTTAACAAATCTGAGGTAGAACATTAAAAACCATTGTGATAAAATCTTTTAAATCAACAAATGTGCATGAGTAAAATTAAGTAAAATATTTTTTCAGTCCCTTTTCCTCAACAACAAAAATATCTGAGTAGAAAAATTAAGTGCTAATTTGTTTGTGATTCAATTGAATTAAAACATTTATATTTGTTATATTTTTATTGAGGAAAATTACATCATGATAATTATCTTATTGTTTTAATACCCAGCCCTACAACATACAATCCACTTTTTCTAATGTTAAGTGTAAAACAGAAATGAAAAACAGAAATGCAACAAAACACAGGCACCTTTGCAACTGTTAACCAATTCAAAAAACAAGTAAGCTAAAGGTTGTTGTGACACAAAAGCACTGTTGCATGTTGATATATGACTTTAAAAAACAGGCTTGAATAACATGACTCTCTGTTCTGCTGCACATTTATTTTATAAGTGACTATCTCATTTTGCAAAACTTGATGAACAAGATGTATTACCTTAAATACAGCTTGTCATGAGTGCGAAGTTAATTTGAAACAATTACAGAAATGATGGCAATATGTGTGCTGACCTGTTATAAATTGGTACATCCACATAGCATCCCTGGATAAGGTAACTGTTTTCTCCCGGTTGCTCATCTGGCAGAGGCCCATACCACCTGGCACTTGTGTTAACCATTTTAAGCCATTGACGTCTTAATCTGTATATCAGCCCCGTTCTACCACGTCTTGCTACTGTATGCTGAGTAGAAAAGTATCAGCTATATGCCTGAGAACATAATGTATAGTAGCTAGGTAGGAGAGCAGGGTAGAGGCAGGGATATTTTTTTCCTACAGGAAGCTGAGTGGACATGGTTCAGGAGGTTTGACTTGTAAAAACACTGCTCCCAGCATATCACATTGAATATAAAACTGGTGAGCATGTGGTGCAAGAATGTGTGTATGCACGCACACCTGTTTGGTTATGAATGTGAACCTAGAGATGCTGGTAGCACACGTGTGGGTGTATGTTTGTGTGCAGGGGAATATACTGTATTCAACTGAAAATACCTGCCTCGTCCCTCAAGTGGCAATTCAATATATGCATGTATGTGAATGTGTGAGAAGAAAGAATGCCTAAAGAAAGATGAACAACTTAAAATAACAGAGAGAAAAAATTGTTCCACTGTTCAGATATTAGCGACCAGATTTTCAATGAAAAAATGTGTGTGTGTGTGTGATGCTGACCTAATATGCTTGATGGTGTTTGGCTAGGCGCCTACAAGGGCCTGTTAGGGACATCTGGTCTGGATGCTGTAACTCAGAATGTCCTCCTCATATTGGATCTCACCGTGCCGCTGTCCGTCACTGTCAGGTCTTTTATACAAATATATATGGATTTATTATGAAAAACCCATATATAAAAGACTGTGTGTATATATATATCATCTAATTAAATCTGCAAACAACAGCGCTCCTCCATAAAGATCTGCAAGATCTGGCATGATGTTATCTACAACTTCACCTCACATTTCCTCCATCTACAAGAAACTATACTTCAGACTAGATCATAAATTTCCCATTTACATTCATCTCACCAGCAGATGTCCGTGGTCAAAAGATTTCCAACACTGGCTGCATCTTTCAATCAACTGATTCAATAAGCATTAGTGTTGCACAGGACACAACTCAAAGACTCCCAGAGGCCTGCTCCACATTGTAGTTTTCCTGTGATATGGATATGTATAAATCCACCCTCGAGATTTGATTTCACATGCATCAGATTCAGTATCTTAGGGGCAAAATTTGATTTGGTATCAATCAGATGTAATTACTCTGGAATAATGACTTTGGAAAACACAGTGACAAGCCCGTCATGTCTCATATAGGAAGGTTGTTCCTGCACGGGCAATGTGGAGGCAATTTCAGCCAGCAGGGTATCAATGGTATGACAAAAAAACAGTACATCTGCAGCAGCAGATGGGGGGCTCTTTAGAAAAAAGGGAGACAGACAGGGAACAGACACAGAGAAAGAGAATAATAACAACATCTAGTGGCTTGTGAGTTTGATTATACACATTATACCTCACCCTTTGACGAAGACACATCTGCACAAATCAAAGAAAGCCATTTATCATTCCAGACCTAAATGCATGTGTGTGGAGGACTATAGGACAAGTCAGTAAAAGACCATGTAGGAGAAAGAGAGGGAGACACATAAAGAAAGACAAAGAAGCAACTACATACCACAGAAAGGTGCAGATAATACCTTGAACTCTTTGAACAGTTACAATTTCTTTTTCCACTTAATAACATTCTGTCCTTACCGTCTGCCTCTGACAGTTTGACCTTCTTTGTAAGTGTGTTTACCTCATTTCCACCTTCACACTGGAGGCCTGAATACAAAAGCTTGGTCAAAAATAAAAGCACCTGTATATTTGTTCAGGTTTTGGGGTTTTCTGTGACTTCAGACATTTTGAAATATGTAACGTAACACAGAACTGCTAATGTGGTTGACACAGCCCATCTTCTAAAACAGGAAGTCAAGGGGTTTCCATCAGTCTGACCTTTAACCTCTCAGACATGCTTAGAAAATGAATAACTGGCAAGGCCACAACTTGAAGTAACTTCTTCTGCCTGTCTCTCTTTGAATATACTAAAAAAGAAACCTAAATGCTAAAATATGATGCTGCTTTCTATCAAGAATGTCTTAGCCTAAGTTTCCCAGTCTATATTTCATTAAAATTACCGATAAAATTAATATCCAGGACACCGATTGCATGTAGATGCTCTAATGAAAGCTTTGAGTAGTAACTGGATGTCTAGACAAAGTGGTGCAGCACATCCTGAAACTTAACAATGACACTTGCTCGTAGGCAAATATCTCTCCCCTCACTGATGCAATGGCACCTCAAAAGGAGGCACCATGAAACTTGGGGTTGAAGGGGTTGGAGGGCAGGCGGGATGAAATTGTCCCAAAGTGATTCCAGATGGGTATCTTTCTCTACTTGGTCTGCTGTTTTTCTTCAGCCCCTCACTCATCACTCCATCATTTCTCTTTTTTTCTCCTTCCTTTGAGTGAACCACAGGCCCAGTGATTACTTTAGTTAGGAATGAGCCAAGCCAAACACAAGAAGACAGAGCTGTGGTCCACCAAATAAAGAACAGCTTCACAGTTCAAAGCTAAACTATGTGGGTTAAAGCATCCTCAGGGCTCAACCGATTTATGTTTGTAATCAGGGCTCTTCTTATCAACAATGCACTGTTTTTTATGTAGTCATTTACATTGTACATTGTAATATATAACAGAAATGATGACCATCAAAAGGGAGCGAGAGGTTGGAGAAAATGACAGATGTGAACTATTCAAGCACATTCCTCATACGTAAAAGGGTGCAGAGGGCAAAAAAAAAGAGAAAAAAGAGAAAAGAAACTATAAAGGAGTGGCTGAGCTGTGCGACCTGTGTGAATTAGAGAGCAGTGAGAAAAAACAGCCAAATCATGAGATCAGAAACTGGCTGGTAGTATGTTTTAACATCCGCCCTGTGGGACACAGGCCTGAACTCAGTTCTGCTGGCTATTAGTCTGGCTAATAAATCATTATTTAAACATGTTTTATACTTTCAACGTATGCTGCTCTCAGTGCAGTGTTATGGCCAGCAGCTTTACTTTAGCTACAAAGTTCGTCATAGTAATTTGCTGATTACCGTGATCTCCCTTTGGGTCCTGGAGCTGTCAGAGGGCTGGAACATTTCAAGTATTGTGTCTAAAGGTGCTGATGCCAACTCATTGTCACATCATTCAAAGGAAAGAAAAAGGGGAACACCGGGGGGAGGAGTGGCTGAACTGTGCGCCCTGTGTGAATTATAGAGCACTGGGACAGGATAACTCCATCATGAGATCAAGAGATGCTGTGTGTTTAAATGTCCACCCTGAGGGGGAGCGGGAGAGTAATGGAGCTGAAGATTAGGATAATGAGACTGTGCGGCTGCGTGATCTGGTTCTGAAAAGATAAGACCGATAACCACAGACGTGATTATAAATGCCCCCTATGTGCATGCATAAACTAATGCTATCACACACAAGTACATTCTTCGGACTCCTACTCACTGTCTCCCAATGTAGTGCAGTACATGCAAATTCATCTCTCATCTATTACACACACACACACACACACACGTCTTGCTGTATATTGGCTATGTCACTGTCAGTGTCTTCCTCATCAACAGCTACATCAATCCAGTAGGCAAATTTCCTATCAGACCCTATCGTGCCTCTGCAGCTTATGCCCTGTGCTAACAAGTCTATTTTTAACTAGAACTGTACTATACACTAGTCACTCCAATTAAATAAGGTACAATGTGAAATTGCTGGGCACTCAAAACAAATAGGAGGCAGCATCCCTCCCCAGCCAGGCTAGTGATTCTGCTCCTCTGGTCTTTTTTAATCACATTTAACATTAGAGCTTGTCTTTATAACAACCTCATAAATTAAGATTTTTATGTCTTCCTGAATTAGCTTCTTCTGCAACAATGAAGCAAAAAGGACCATTGCCTTCTATGATGATTGGCGGGGAGGGGCTCCTCTCTGCCACTCTGTTTAGACACAAGTGACAAATATGTGGAATAAGTATGTAATAAAAAAAACATAACAAACAGCAGCAACTATTTCTAATAGTTGTAGAGTATGGGAAACAGGAGAATTGAAACTCCAGGAGAAGGGGCAGAGAAATCAGAAGGATTGGCAAGCATGAGACATATGTCATGGTTTATCAGAATCAATGTTATACTATAGTAGAGGATCAGCGTGTTTTACTGCCAGATTCGGACACCACTGTACCTACACCAACTAACTCCACTTCTACCTCCTGTGCATCCTAGGAGAATGACGATTTCACACCCAGTCTGCTCAGTCAGAGACAAGGAAGTTCAAGTGGTGTCGGGACACAAAAAAGTAGAGGCAGCAGAGGAACAAAAGGTCAAGGAGTGCGAGGGAGAAGGAGAGGGAGCAGCTCATTCAGCAGCATTGATTGACAAGCCCTCAGGGCAACTCTACTTCTTCGTTCTCTCATGTTGGACTGAGAGCACACTGGACGCTACAGTGACTTACTATCAGATCTCGAGGCACAAGTGGTATTAAAAGACATGACTGGTGGGGCTAGCTGGTAAGCATGCTAAATTCAGCAGCTACCTCTGCAACACAATATGCAGGCCTCTAAGAGATGATGTCAGAGCTCTTCACATTCTTTAATAATGTTAGTTCATTTTTTGAGTTCTGGCCAAATCATCCACACTGTACCTTCAAGAACAATTGGTTCTTTTTCCAAACGTGCATACATTTTAGAGCTACAGTACGGTACTGTACAGGTAAAGTTTTAATTGAAAAATAATGGTCCAAGTCTTGATTCACCATATGAAGCGCTTACCCACCAAATACAGGACCAAAACCATGTGGCTTGGCTAGATTATAGTAGCATTTCCATTCAGTGAGTGAGAAGAAGGTGCAATAGGACAGAGGAAAAATTATCATACGGTGGTGCAGTAGTTTACAGCTAATTACTTGGAATGTCAATATTCAGTAAGGACATTTACAGTAAGTAAGGAACACAGATGCTGTTTCTGGAAAATATTTTCCAGTTATGTGTGAATGTATATAGTTATAAGTAAATAACTGGATCTAATGACACAGTATTGTGTGTGTTGTGTAGTCAAAACTGTGTCTGAGCTTTGTGTGTGTGCACATGTCAGTGCACACTTGTTTGAACATATCAAAAGCAAAAGCAATGGCAATAAATCACAATTTCCATCTAAAAAGCAAGGGGTTGCATTTTTAACTCATCTCAGCTTCAAAGGACAGCAGAGGAAGACCCGATGGGATCCATGTGTGTGAAGACAAAGACCTCACACACACACACACACATTCATGCATAGATGCCGACATGCACGATTCATCCAGTAGAAGTAATGTCACATTAAATTGCATAAACTTTTACAGCAGAAGGCAGCATGTTTCCAGAGGCAGAGAAGACGTCCATGTAGGGTTAGCATTCATTGGAAAGTGGCCATATATAAATGAGGATATACTATACATTTACTTGATTGAGTTTCTTAAGCTTCACACGGCTGAATGACCCTTTGGTCAAGATAAAGTATACAAACACTGTGTATCTCACTGCACTGAGAGATTAGGAGGAACAGTCAGGGACAATGGGGGTGACTAATAAATCTGGGCATTTCTAACAAGACTTCTGCTTTTGCTATCTGGAAGACAGACAGTCCTGTCTTTGCCATACTGATGGTGACCTAAGGTTTTGCATAAAAGGTTGCTCTCTTTTTCTTACAAGTGTTTTAAACCTTATAGATGGCTTAAAAGACCTTAAGTGTTGAACTACAAATTTTACGCAGCAGTCCAACTTTATCATTAGCTGCTATGGTTCCTTTCCGGGGCCACCTACATTTCTTTGTTGATTACCAAGGTTTCAAATCAATTTAAAAAATCTGAAAATGTACCTACAGTACATATTGAACTATGAACCTAATCTACAGCATAGTGTTTTCTGCCTAAAATAACAAGATGATTTAGAAAAATGCCTGAACACAACCATAATGGACTTAAAGCACTGAAGAGGAGAAATCACCAGAGGGAACATGCTGTTAACCGAAGTTCAGCAGTTAGACAGAAAATGTCCTCTAGCAAATGCAAGTTTTATTGCAAAGTAGCAGCAGGAAGTCTTAAAGGAATGTAATTGGCCATAGCTTACCATCGATTATGTGAGGTTCTAAAGTGGTCTAAATCTGCATTTGGACAAGTTCAGCCACTTCTTTGTAGTTGAATAATTTTAACAACGGTGTAAGGGTTAGACCAGCAGGAGATTACAGTAGGTTGGGTGAACCTCAAACCTGCAACACACATAATCAAGGTAAGGAATACATTTTCCTGTGCCCCATTTCCTCAGGAGTACAGAGCCAGAGATTTGAGGCAGGCTGACAATTGTTCTGCAGTTTTTTTCACACATTACTACATTTGAAAAACCTTTAAGGTAAAGTTTAAAGAATTCTGAAGAACCACGGGAATCTTTTTAAAAACAGAATGAAGGTAAAGATGAATGCTGGAACGTTTCTATAAATTACAGTGACACAGTAATTAAGAAAAAAAGAGTTATATCTTTCCGATGAAGGCCTTAGGCTAAAGGCTCTTGTCTCTTTTTGCTTGTTATCAACTCGATCTCTAAGTTGAGGAAATTGGAATTTAGACAAGCACAACACTGGCAAATTGTCCTCAAGTTCACGTGAACATTTTTTTCCCTCTCTTTATAATCTTTGCCCTGATGTCTTTCTTATGGTTGTATAATACATACATTTATTCCGATACATTTACCCCTGCAGAAGTAATGTGGTGACTGTAATCACATTTAAGTGCTTAAGGCATTTACATTTTTCTAAGTAAGGATCCCCCCTATAAGTTGAAAAGCATGCAGCAGTGGATCCTGGCACACAGCCATTACAGTATCAGTGTTGGCAGCCAATTTCATGAGCTGCCACCACTGTTCATTGTTTTATCATTTCTTTCAACAAACCCTGTTGTTACGTCCAATTTAACTCCTTCTATGGCAGCTACACATAAAAACTACATTAAATAAGACTGAAGTACCCATATAAGGAAATTTAAATACAGATTTTGTAAAAAATTAAAGTAAATCATTTACCTTACTATGAATAAATCAATCAGACTTTACATGATATCTGATATAGACTGAATATTGTTCCATGGAGACCATTGTGCATGTAAATGTGCCCTTTGACTAGGCCTATATTCCCTGTCAGTCTTTTCCTCCTTGCGTTCCACTGATCTTTTCTCCAGACAGACAGAAATTGAGTTTGTTTTTGGCAATTTTGCTATTCTTGGCATGTACATTAAGCTCCAGCAATGTGATCTGAATTTCCAGCAGTCAGTATCAGACACCTTGTCTCACATCACGAGATGTCTGAAACTGTTAAATGTCTATACTGCACACACACACACACACACACACACACACACACACACACACACACACACACACACACACACACACACACACACCAAGAAAAGAAAACGAGGGAAGTTTTCTGTTTACAGCTGCGATGTGAAACTCAATTACACAGCCAATTGAGAATGTGGCTGTTTCTCAGATTTGCGTGATGTGTTCCTGACCTAAATAAGATTGCTGTTCCCTGTGAAGCCCCAACAACTGCATACACTTACCAGATTGACAAACAAAGAAAATGATACACATATGCTGACACACACACACACACACACACCTGGACCTCTGCTTCTCTCATTCATATCTGCTGAGTGTTTTCCTGCATGGGTCCCTAGCGCTACTGTCCCCCAGACCCCTTTAGATGAGGTGAGGTAAGATTTGGAGCCACGGTATTATGCCATCTGGATATACATTTACATATGCGTGCTCATGTGCACACATACAGATATACTCTTGTCATAACCCACACTGACAAACACCTGGACCTGGTTACTAGACTCGGAGGGAGAGTACTGTGTGCATGCCTCTGTGTGTGTGTGTGTGTGTGTGTGGGGTATGTGTGGGTGTGCAAGTGGGATCTATGGGGAATGCTGGGCTGTAGGTTATTCAGTGCTGCAGGCTATGTTGAGGTTCATTTTAATTTTTTTCCCTGCTTTCCGGGCCCTTGAAAAAGAAGGCTCACTCCACAAAGTCTCAAAAATTAAAGGCAGGTCCTTGCTACTACAATATGTAGACCCTTTCCTCCAACAGAGAATCCAGACAGAAGGAGTTTTCAATGTTTGAGGACAGTAACCGAGTAAAATGACTATAAAACTGCTGTGTATACGACTACAGGAGGAGTCAGTGTTCATGTTTTTACAGAATTCATTAAAAAAGTATCAAACAAATACATTTTATGTGCAAGTTTGGAAGAACACATTCCAGGAAATAAACACAATCAACTATGTAGGTAGGCGTGCCTGTACTGCACAACTAAACTTGAGTAAAAAAATCCAGCCGTTACTATGATGTTTTACAACAAAACAAATTATGTGTAATAACTACAAAAACTGGTCAGATGAAAAATTCACATTCTCTCAGCACTGTAAAAGTAGAGATGACATTCATTATGTGTGTCTTTAAAAAAAACTTTCTGACCATCAGATGTATTAGTTTTGGGTGTGCAGTTGCTGCTGCCCTTATCTTTTCAGAAAACACATCATATTACTATTACTACTATACAGATAAATATGGACAAGAGATTCTTAGCCAGGTACCCTCAACAGACACTTTTACCCCCCCCCCCTCCCCCCCAAAATAAGCTAACTAACTAGTCAAACTCCCATTACTACAAAATGATGCAACATCCACACAGTGAACTAATCCTCCAGCCAACAAACAAGGCAACCTACACGTGCCGCAGCAGACTGTCAACACCTAGTAAACAAATAGAGCAACGCCTGTCAAACTTTCCATGGTGATTGCGAGCAATTGCAGTAAAACAACAGACATTGGAGATAACAGGACGCGAAAAACTATTTTACCCGCATCAACTTCAAGTTTACTCACCTTTGGATACTATCTTGTTTTCTTATTTCGCAGAGGAAAAGTGGCAGCACTCAGTACTCCGAGTACATATGCGAGTCAGTCTGTTTCCTGGAGAGAGTTGCAGCTTTTCTCCCACTCACTCTCTCTCTGTCTCTCTCTCTCTCTCTCTCTCTCTCTCTCTCTCTCCCTAATCGCATACACACCATACACACGCACGCAATGGGGCACACATGAAAACCTCTAAAATTCACTCAGCTGTATGAGGAGTTATTCGTGCCATGCTGAAAGCGGTCCATTAGCTGGTGAAAAGCAATTGAGTGGAGTCATGCTCTAAATACAAGCCACTCTTCCACTAGGTGTCTAGTAAATAATAAACAACTAAAAATGCCTCTACACTAATAATAATAAATTCACTTGTAACTTAGAAGTCAGACCACAGAATGGGCAAAAATCCAGTGGGCTTTATCTGCTGGTTAGAATCAAGGATGGAAATAAACACCCGCCACCCACCTGCAGGTGGATTTTCTATTTGACTGGCAAATGTTGGAAGACCACCCACCACATTGGTGGGTAAATGCACTCGGCTTGATATTGCCATGTAGTATCTATTTGATGGTAATTACAGCATTCTTGTTTGTTGTGTGTCGCACTTAAACTGGTCCCGATGTATCAATTGGGATCTAAAATTGTGTAACACACAGATTAGGGGGGTTCATTGGTTGTTGTTTATGTTCATTTCACGTTCTTTCCTGGCTCAGAGGCAGATAAAATCCAACGCCCCTTTTCTGTTACATACCTTTCATACAGTGCAGCGAACTGGCAGATTGGCGCAATACCCCCTGAAATAGTTTACTGTTATGCAGTGGTGTAGTCTAGATTTTTCTAGTGAGTATACTGTGATTTTTTGATCCCAGTCTCATACTCACCTGTCCCAGAGCAACATCCCATGAGCACCACTAATACTTACAGTATGCATGTACATGTAATTGACAGCATTCTGAAGGACTGCTTAGGCTATGTGCCATCAACAACACAAAGACTTTAACAGCCAATGATAGTAAGTGGCAAAGGGCATCACTTTGTTTTGAAAAGTGGTGTGGACATTTTAGGGCGCAGATTAGAGTTGTGAGACGTGACAATCCAAAATGTTGGGGTCACAAGAAGATATTTTAATAATATTTAAAGAAATATTCAGCCTACACGATGGTGGGTTTGGGGTTCCACCCCCAGAAGATTTTGAGCATTAAACATTTAATTTCCTGCATTCTGGAGACATTAGAATGCAGGAATTAGGATTAGTTCTAACTCAGCCAGTTAAGAGCTACATTTAGCCTTGGATGTTATGTGAATCTGGTTTTATCAGCTGGCAATTTTAAATGCACATTTCACAGTGCAAGTTGCAACTATTATTAACAATAATGGAAAGCTGAGGCTTATCAGTAGCAGTAATAACAATAAACATAGGCCTATGTGCAGTTCTATCACCAAAACTCACAGAATCATTACAGAATATTAGCACTGAGGACACCAAAAGGGGTCCACATCCTCTCAAGCTCACTTATCTTCCAAAAACCATTGTCATGTACTGTAAGCTTAAACGCATGATAAAGCATCCAGGAACTGTTACTTCTACTACTGTACACACACACACACACACACACACACACACACACACACACACACACACACACACACACACACACACACACAGTATCCCGCATTCACTGATCCACCACATTAACGTTAGTTAACTAGTTCTAGATTCAATTCAATAGACCAACAATGCTGTTACAGTTCTGTTAATGATAGCGTTAATGTTAACATAGGCCTATATGCTATTTTCACTCACCAATACCTTACGATAACATCAGCCTCATCTGGCTCGTTTTCTGTGTTTCAGTAACTTTAACGTTCGTGTCATGGTATCACACAGAGCGGCAGCAGCTTTAGCTTCAGGCTTATGAAATCACTAAAAGAGTGTAGTTTGAGTTTGCTCGCGTTTCACATCTCCTTCAGTGATTCACATTAGTTCACATAAGAGTGACTGCCAGGCAGCTGTGTTGTTGTTTGGTAGGTGACGTCAGATCCCGGTTTCAGGCCACGGAAGCCCCAAACGTCAGTTCAGAGCTTTGCAACACAGACGGGGTGAATTTTTGAATGAACGTGTCAAAGTTCTGTCACAAAAAGATGTTGTTACGTATCATCTCGCTATTTTAAGTGGGTATACAGAAATCTTTGACCATTCCTACTGGGTATATGGTCTATAGAGAATGGGCAACTACGTCATGACGCAGTGCATTTTGGGTAGCGGCGGCCATCTTTTAGGACATGGCTGTTGTAACACCAAGAGGCAGTTGGTGGCGGTAAAGTACAAATTCTTTGTTTGCCAAACGAGGTTGTATAGAGAAGAAGAAAAAAGGTAAACAAACACACATGGACCGTGCGAACATAAAGCACAAGGTTATCTACCGGGAAAAGCTAAACAAGGAAGCAAAGGAGCGCTACTTGGAGAAAATAAAGGCAATTAACGGGCTCGATCCGTACGAACACAAAGAGTGGTCGACTGATCTGAATAAGCTACCGCAAACAACATTTCCTGACGTGTTTTCTTACCTTGTTTGTGGTGTGAGCTCATACACATTTGAGCAGTTCCGAAATTATAAATCTCTTGAGGCCCATCACCACTTTACTAATGGTTGGGTTCAGGACCTGAAGATTTACAAACTCAACGACCAGAAAACCGTCGTTCGCACAAAGGTAGGTAATCACCACGCACCAGACACACCTCTGTCACCATACTAAACTCAACAACAACACCGCAAGTTAAACTCTGCGTCGTATATATTTTCTTTTTTACTTAGGAAACATTTTGGTTAAGTTGTTTACTTTTATTAAATGTAATTTCCAGGCAAAACATTGTTGTTTCTGCACTGTTCTAGGCTAGTTTCTGTACTAAATCAGAATCAGATTTATTTATTTATTTATTTCCATGTACATTTTCACATACGAGGAATTTACCTTGGTTTATTGGTGCTTAACCGTACACATAAACATAAATAAAGAACTAGTAAAGAGATCAAAAGTACGACGCCTCTTTGTTAACTCTGCGACTTGAGTTCCATTGCTTTGCTTCCAAGCAAGAAAGCTGAAAAATCTTACTGCATTTGTGATACGTTTTCCACGCCTATCGTGAGAACGATTGTGACAATTTATAATGCAGCACGCGTTCACCATTCTGTCGTGTTTCTAAATTGAATTACTTCTAAAATATACCACCACCTACAGTCTACCGCCAATACTACTACTACGCTGCTGCAACTACGTTTCTCCCGTAACATCCGTGTCCTAAAATCCCACAATGCCTTGTGTTACTGGGATCGGCTGACGTCACGATCCCATTCTCTATACCTGTGTATCACGTAGACTACACCACTGCTGTTATGTCTTAATTACAGTTAATAGCAAAAATGTAATTTTGCTTCAAATATCACTCTTCTTCAAGTTTGTGTTTGACATGATACCTTATTATCTCAATTAAATGTACTGAAACAAATGTAAATGTAAGACAAAAAAGCAATTTTGATTTTGGTCAGTAAAAAATATGTTTGATTGATTTTTTTCATTTACCAGCCACTTTGGCAGGTGAGCCAAAACGTTCATTTCCACCCCTGGTTTGAATGGAAGGATTATTCTTTCTTTGACTGTTAGACTATCAAGTACAGTATTACTTATCGCAGCAGGGCACCCAATAATTATTTAGTATTTTTTTGTGGATTTTAAATGTATCTTTGGAAATACATTTCCAGACTTTTCACTCTAATTTGACCATTTATATGGTGTAACACATAACAATGAGTGTTATGTGACACACCATATAAATGTTGAGAGTCTGAATCAGATATGTAAACTATTATTGTGTTAAATACAGCAATACAACATGTGACAACTGGAGGACGATCCAGCCTGATGCGTGCCTTAGCCCCATCCAGCTGCCCCCATATCACATTGTCTTTGTCCAAATGCGTGCCTAAGCCCCATCCAGCTGCCCCTCATATCACATTGTCTTTGGCCAAACGGCTCACTCGACAAATGATTCTCCTCAAATGGAAAAAAAACAGCAGCACCATCTCATAAATGCTGGCTGGAGGATATAATTGCACACCTCAAACTCAAACAGCTACAGCATTCAAATCTTGAATCACCCAGAAAGTTTCATAAGATTTGGCAATATTTTCAAAATTGGACAAACCCACATTAATATTGAGGGACTGGTGTTGGTGTGTGTGGTAAGTGGATTAATGTGAGCATTTGGTTTGTCTTGTGAATACAAATATTTTAAATAATAATTAATCTCTTTGTCTACAGAAAATTAAGAAAAGCACAGTGCTTTTCACAATTGCTAAAACACTAAACACCATTCTCTGAACCCAATGCTCAGTGGCCTAAAACCATGTTGAAACCTTGAACAAGTTCAGATATTTAAGACACATTTTTTTGCAAATCTCATCCACTCTTTTTGCAAAACTAACTCCCTAAAACACATTTTGCACTATGATGCACTTGTGATGCAAAATGATAAATACATGTGGCAAAAGTTAAACACAACTACAACTACACAGTTGTCATCTTTTCACACAACTCATAATTCTGCACACTTGTTTCTAATATGACCAAACCAATATGTGGTCAAGTCCTTGGCCAGTGTAGTGGCAATGTCACACTCTGACCAAGCTCTAAGTAAGGGACAGGTCCTCTACTGTCATTTAACCTTGGGTCAATATAACACTGAACATAGTCTTACATTTCTGGGTGGGCTTTGGAATTTTGTGTTTGAGCGTGACCAGCAAGATCATCGGCAGTGCATCCTGTCCATGCGAGTCTATAGCTTTCACTGTGGTGTCCTGCTAAGCGAGTGGTTCAACATCAACCAGCAACCAGTGATTCATAAATGTTTAACTTAAACCATAAAGCCCTTACTTCAATCCAATAAAGGAATTTTTCTCTACCTGGTGGTGAAAAGTACATGACCGAAATTCATCTACAGTGTTTTACAACTGCTTACACACAAAATCTTTACATGCCACACAATTTTTGAGACGTCTCACTCAAAGAGCAAAACCACACACCAAATCTCCAAAATCATAAGCTCTTTCTCGGACTTTCACTCATTTTTCAAATGCATAAAACGTTTTTCAAAACACTACACCCATTCCCTACATGTGCAAATTGCACACAGTTTTTCTTGATTGCTTGAACACATTTCTTATTATGCCTCTTTTTCTTGAAACTCTAAACACAAATCCACAACTTCTCACCCAGTTCCCCAAATGTCCTATTTTCAGGTCAAAATGAAGCTCTCCCCTCAAAGCCATTCAATCTTGCTGAAAAAACAAACTTTGCCCTCAGACATAACACATAAGCCCTCAGAACACACACGCACACACACACTACAACACAGTTTTACACACTGGTGGGACACATTACAAAAATGGTTATACTATATATATTGCTTGTGATTCTCCTCTGAGAAACCTTTTCACATGATGATAACAAAAAATTAACAAATAAGTAAACATTTGCACATTTTTAATTTCTTAGTACTGTACAACACACCAAACAAATTATTATGATAATTACTCTGCCTCAGCATCCTGTCTTTGGTCTGGGACAAGCCAGAGATTCTTGTTCTCCACCTCCTCCTCCTCCCTACTCCTCTTCTTCCTCATTACTACTCCTCCCTTCTCCTCCTCTAACTCCTACTGTTCCTTGTCCTTCACCTCTTCATACTATGTTTCCTCCTCATCCTTTTTCTCCTCCTCCTCTTCCTCTCCGGTGTCCTCAACCTCTTCCTTCAGATTTCTTTGGATCCATTGTTCCAAACCTGAATGAACTGACTCTGTGGCCCTTTCATCTATCTATTGAAGGTTCTGATTGGTGTGTCATCAGTTTTGACCTTTTTGTTTCCACCTGGACAGTTGTGTGAGCTCAACCTATGCTGATTGAGTGAACAGTATTGAACGTCAGTGTTTTCTCAATGAACACATGGTGTAGGTAATGAGAAATTAAGGGATTTGTGTGTAGAGTTTGGGAAAATGGGTGTGCTTTTTGAAAAATAGAGTTATGGTTTTGAAGGTTTAGTTCAAAAACCTGCTTATAGTGTTTAAGCAATTGAGAAAAACTGTAACTGATCACTAACCAACCACTAATTCACATAGTATGAATAGGTCAAAGGCCAGATTACCTGTTTTGAACATTGTCATGATTCTGTCTGTGTGGCCTTTTGGGGAGTCTGGGTTTTAGTTCTATGTCTTTAGTCTTAGTTGTAATTACTTTGATTTTGTCTGCTCTGTATTCGGTCTTCTAGTTCTGTGTTCTGGTGTTTTCTGGCATGTGCGCACTTCTGTCTTGTTGCTTGTTCACTCTTCCCCATGTCTTCTTGTCATGTCAGTCTCTGTTTTCCTCTGCTCTCTCTCTCCTTGCCTGTGCCTCGTTATCCCTGATTTCTGTCACCTGTGTTGCTCCCGCCCTGCTCGTTAGTCCCTGTATATATTCCTGGTGTTTCTGTCTTGTCTTTGTTGGGTCATTGTTTTTGTGCCCTCAGTTACCCTCAGTTAGTGGATTCCCTGTGTCACAGTCTGTTTGCCTTCCCTGTCTTGTAGAGTTTGGATTTTTGGCTTTTGGATTTATTTTGGACTTTGGACTTTTGGTTTTGGACTCTCACCTTTTTCTGTTTCATTTTGGATTACCTTGGTTTTGGACTTTGTTTATCAGCCACTCCACTAGTAAGTGTTCTCGCCTTTTGTTTGTTAATAAACTTTTGAACTTTACTTGCTTTGTGTGTCCTGCGCTTGGGTCCTCCAGCCTGCTCAACCCTGCACTGCACCACACACCAAATAGTGTGACACACATTGGATGCCAACAATGGACTGAGAGCAAAGGGAGGAGGAAGGAGGGGTTGACAACGAGGACAAGTTCAAGAGTTGGTAGAAGAGGAAGAGAAGGATGATGAGAAGTTGGAAGAGGACTAGGTCAAAGAAGAGAAGAAGGAGATCCATTTCTGATAAGATCAGGGCCACATTGATCATGTGATCAACCACAAGTTGACCATGAGAAAAGCTGAACTGAGTCCAGGCCAATTTGTGTTTGTGTGTGTTACAGTGGCGTCCATAATTCAACCTTCAGAAATTAAAACAGGTTGCAACTATCTGACTATTTCATTCTTACAGTATTTTACTGTAAAACGTATTACTGCATAGTACTGCATAAACATCTGTAGCTCTAAACAATCCATTTACTGCACTGCATTGTATGAATGAGGTTGGTTGTCATGCTGTACTACAATATTTTGTGCTAAGGCAAAATGAATCTCTGTTTGATTTTGCAGCTGCACAATATTTTTTAGTGTACAGTTTTTCACAATTGCTAAGACACATTTCTTGAAACCTTCACCCATATTTTCAAAAAGTTAAACACAAAACCCAGTCTTTAAACTACATTCACAAAACCCCTGACTCTTCTGGCAAAATCAAACACCTCAAAACCATTTGATCTGTGCTCAAAATCAAACAATGCATTCAAAACATAAACACAGCCAGTCAAAAGGTAAAACATTAAGAACACAGCATCCAGGGCATGTAGTTAGAGAAATAATAGGAAATAATTTTGCCATAAATAAAAGTAAATAATTCACTACTCAGTACAGCAAATATATTGCATACTGTAAGTACTGCAAGTAATACAGTATTGAATGTCTGTATTTTCAGCATTAAATAAAGAAAGCCTAAAGAAGAAAGACAACTCTAAATGAATAGCATATTACACAAAATATTGCGCAACTGCAAAACCAAAGTCAATGAGAGACTCATTCTGCCTCAGCATCCCGTCTTTGTGATGGTCCGGCCAGAGGACTTCGTCCACATCACATGCAATGTTGTCCCTTTCTAGGCAACAGGGGAAGAACCCTCTCATGTGCCGGATCCAGCCTTGACAACACTCCACACCTATGTCACCACAGGCCAATTCCATTGCCTGTAAAAGATTTACCCTTGTATATGAGTTACGGTCATAGACCTTCCATCGCCACGCAGAGAAAAATTCTTCTATTGGGTTGAGAAAAGGGCTGTATGTTGGAAGGAAAACATTCATAATCGCTTGTTGATGTTGAACTACTCACGTATTCGGACACTACAGTGAAAGCTGACATTGTCCCAAACCACAACATAGACAGGATGCACTGCCTGCTGATGATCCTGTTGCTCACATTCAAACAAAACATCCCGAAGACCACCCAGAAATGTAAGAAGATGGTCAGTGTTATATGGCCCTAGGGTTGCATGACGGTGGAGAACCCCCCCCATTGCTTATGGCTGCACATAGGGTGACATTGCCCCACGCTGGCCAGGGACTTCCACAATGGCACATTGGCCAATTATGTTCCAGCCTCTCCTTCTCCTCTTTGCCAGATTGAACCCTGCTTCATCTACAAAAATGTATTCATTGGGCCTTTCTATGGAATCCATTTCAAACACCCTCTATATATAAAAGAGATAAATAAATAGTTTAGTAAGTGTTATAGTAAGTGTTACAGAAAGACATACTTCTGCAAAAGTGTATTTATATGCACTCCTTATTTACATACACTACAATATAGTGCAGTTACAGTAACAGTATAGTACAATAACTGTAGGTAAACTTGTACTGTAAGCATCAGTGCTGAAAGTTTACACTTGCTTGCACATACTGATATCGTAGATCTTTGAGCCTTTCTGAATTACACTCAAAGGGTACTCTGTACACTTGCTTCATGCGTACCTTGTTGCGATGGAGGACACGGGCAATGGTAGTGAGGCTGACACCGTTGATTCCTTCAAAGTTTACATTGTCTTCTACAACTCTTTGCTGTTTTTCACACAGTCGGATGGCATTGTTTTGACCGACCATATCAACAATGAGAGACTCTTGCTGTTGGGAGAACAAAGGAGTCCTTCCACCCTCATTTGATAGTCTTGCAATTCTACAAAAGGGAAAATGCTCTTACAAACGTAGACATACAGTAACAATAGCAATGGACATCACATTCATATGTATATGTATATTTTTCCCCAGTCCACTTTCCATTGACAAACTGATGTACGGTATCAAATGTACAATAAACTTTCAGTCGCACAAATTAGAAAAACAATACATTCACCTGTTCTCTTCTCTGAATGTCCTGATTATGGTGGCCACAGAGAATATGCTCAAATTGGGTTGTACTCTTTGTCCTGCTTCCCTCATTTTCATTCAGTGAACAAGAACATGGTTTATCACAGTTGCCCGAATTTGATCTGAAATTACTATTCTTGGTCTTGCTCTTCGTTGTCCTTGTCCTCTTCCTCCTCGTCCACCACCTCTTACACGAACTCTTCCTCCTCTGCCTCTGACATAGTTTTCATCCATTGTTGGTATCAACATTCAACATACCTGAGCCACCTGCGTACTCTGACCCGGCTTATATTCTAGACAACTGATTTGATCACATCATTAGAAACAAGTGTGAACAATTTTGAGTTGTGTGTAAACGATGACAGCTGTGTTGTATTTGTGTTTAACTTTTGCCACATGTATTTACCATTTTGCAACACAGTGCAAAATGTGTTTTAGTGAGTGAGAATGTGTTCAGGGTTTTGCAAAAAGAGTGAATGAGATTTGCAAACAGTGTCTTAACTACCTGAACTTGTTTAAGGTTTTACCTACAGAGTGACTGATTCGACAAATGGGTTTTGGGCCAGTGAGCATTGGTTTCAGAAAGTAGTGTTTAGTGTTTTATTGTGAAATACTGTAATAGGGTTTTCATTTTTTTTCTTTGTTATTTGAGCTTACTATACTGTGTTTTTATGCAAGTGCTGAATATACAGTTATTCAATACTTTATTACTTGCAGTACTTACAGTATATGCTTTGTAAAAATTGCAAATTGTGATTCCTATATGCAAAAAACATTTTCTGTAACTACATGCCCTGGACTCTGTGCTCTCACTTTTTTCATGTAGTGTCTAAAGAATGCTCTGCAGTGTTTTATATGTTTACTGGCTGTGTTTATGTTTTGAATGCATTGTTTGATTTTGAGCACAGATCACATGGTTTTGAGGTGATTGTTTAATTTTGCTAGAAGAGTCAGGGGTTTTGTGAATGTAGTTTAAAGATTGGGTTTTGTGTTTAAAGTTTTGAGAAAATGGATGAAGGTTTCTTTTTATTGTTGTCTCCTTTGACCTTTCTCAGCACAGTGGAGACATGTGTTGAAATCTGCATTTCACAGTTATTATGTCTGACTCCTCTATACTAACACATGGTTCCTCAAGCAATAATACATGAAGTAGTATTACACTCACAGGAAAACAAACATAAAGAAACACATGATATTTCTCTTGGGGGTTTAAAAGCACATCATTTATTAGACAACTCAGATAAATTTTAATAGTTCCCAATGTAGTTTTGTTTGTGTTTACCCAATTTTGTCCCAAACAGTAAAAACAGCAGCTTTCTTTTTTAATTATTATGTGAAATTAATGAGTGAGTTTTGCTGGCATTTATTCCGGTGTTTGGAAAACAAAACAAAATTGTACCCCTCAGCCATACTAAAAAGTAAATATCGTCAAACCAGCATGTAGGGACAATTAGTGGACAGTCAAGTGAGATTCTAAAAACATGGAAGAAACTATCCCCAATCCATTCCCTGCACCAGGCCCTGAAAAGCAAAAACCCAGTTACCCAAACAGTTAAATACATATTGTCAAATATGACATTTCTCCCCTCTATAAACAAAATAAAATATACACATGGATTTTAGTATCCATGTTTGATAATATTTTCCTGCAGGAAAGCCAGAAAGAGCTGCTCACTTTAATGAAGCATATGGAGGACTGAATCGACCAGAAATTAATGCAGTTATTAGAATATAAATATGTATAATAACATGAAGCAAAATTAATAAAAATATAAATAAGATTCAGGAAACTGTGGCACTTAGTATATAAAACATACTTTACCAGTACTATGCAATTGTCAAGATATGCCAGTCTATAATAGAAAGGAGAAATACATAAATATACTTAATATGGGAATGATATTATGTTTTGTATTTATTTATATGTATTTATTTCATTTATATTCAAAGCCAATTCTGTCCTCCATAAAATCAAGACCATTTCTCTTTCTCATTGTCTATCTTTCTCAAGTGCCTCACTGTTCTAAATTCATATTACACGTAGAATTCATTTAAAAATACAGAAAAAGCTCAGATATGTCTAAGCACTGATCAAAAGCAACAGCTTTCACAACAACCCAGACATCAAGCTCATTTGTATTAAAACAAATTGCACAAGCATATTCTGGAAATGTGTTGATGCAGATTCTGATATTTCAATTGCTGTCTATAATATGGTTTTGACACTACACAGTTTAACACAGGAAATAGGATAGCTAATATTCTCCTTTTAAATCTAATTACAACAACACAAACACTAACAAAAATAAAACGTCTGTTTGGAAAATAACTGTCCAATATCCTCCTCTCTCTGTATTCATATAGTATGAGTATGACTATATATTGTCCCACTTTTCTGATACAGTCTAAGTGTTTAGGGATTTAACAGGCTAGCCAAAATGTTGAGATTAAAGTAAATTATAAATAAAGACTGTGATCACAAAATCTTATGTAATATATAATCTGCATTTGGTGATTTTCTAATAGTGGTACACATACACTGCACCATTTGGCAGTAAAAGTGTTCTACTTCTGGATGCAGGGGCAAATGAAATTCAAATAAAAATACATTATAACTGATGTACTTCTTTCAGAGAATATTTTGTTAAAAATTGGTAAAAACAGTGATCCTTTACTACAAGCTATTTCACTGCTTATAGTAGAAAGCACGTGTCATAAGTAAATTATAAATGTTTTATAGTGGATCCAGGACAAGAATAAGTTCACTTTTGAACACATACCAGTGTTTCTGTTATTTTGACTTGCAAGAGCCACTACAATGTGTGAGTATTGAGTGGGTTTTATTGTTGTAGGAACTAACTACAGTACTATTAAGATGCATTCCCACCCCCATACAAGAAAGAATGTATGGTTAGAAATTTGTGTACGTATTTGTGAAAGTCCAATATTCATATCTTCAATGTGTGAGCATGTTTCTTGCAAAGAGGTTTGTCTTTTTTGGAGAAGAAGGTCTGGCCTTCCAGAGTGGTGCAGCACACCTGAGGAAAAGCGCAGAAAACATGCACACACACACACACACACACACACACACACACACACACACACACACACACACACACACACACACACACACAGAAGGGTTAGATACTGTAAATAAAGTTTTCCAGAAAGTTTTCCAAAACTCCTCATTGATATAATTCAGTATCTTCTTAGAAATCTATCACATATCTATCATATCTATCACATTTCATTTATTCTCTGAATCTGCCACTGACAGTTTGCGTAACAGTTACACTATTAACACTTATTTAAAAGAATGAATAAAATCTGTATCAAGATTGTATAAGGCATGCGGGTCAAATGGATAGTTTCTCAATTGATTATACTGTGACAATGACTGTGATTGTGAAGCTTTCACTTACAGCACAAACAAAGCAGGTGTCATGCCAGGTGTAACCAAGGGCCTCCAGGAACTTGTCTCCAGCCTCGACTGGGAACTCACAACCGTGGCAGCCAGTCCCAAACAAACTGTAGAAGTCTTTTTGTAGACAAGGCAGCATGGCAAGAAGTGAAGAACCCATAGTTTAGAATCATAATGGCATGACCCAATCAAACTGTTGTAGTCTACATAGAGATCACAATAGCATTGGCAGATAAACAGTGAGCCACAGAGAACAAAGTGCTTGTACTGCAAGGTTTTGTAAAACTCAAAAACCTTTGAAACCAATTTTTCCCCCTTCATTGTTAACACCTAAATAAAAGTCACTAGCCACTTGTGTCTTTCCATTCACTGACTGTTGTGCCTTCTATTCTGAGACATCATTCATCAACCCTACCAGCATGGTCACTGTGTCCAATCAGCACATTGTTCAGAGATATCATCACTCACCTTGTTCACAGTATGGTTCTCCATCCTCCAGGTGGAAGGTGTTGTTTTTGATTGGCCTCTGACAGCAAGCGCACAGGAAGCAGTAGACATGCCACGTCTGTTTGAGGGCATTTATCACCTCCTAAGTGCAAACAATGTGGTTAGTTGGTGGCATCACACAGCTCATCACACACACTGTGTGTGTGTCGGCCACAGTAACTGGAAAATTAGATCCACTTTACTAAGAAGTGAAGAGGATCCAGGGACTTTTGGAGGGATGCAACTGTGTTACCTTGCTTTTTGGGTCAATATTTGTAACACTGCAGTACATGTAATTTATGAGCTAAAATCAATGGATAAATGTATCTGTTTTATGTGTGTCAGTAAATCCACAGCCTTTTTCATCTCTTTCTCATGTCACACTAAAGTATTTTTTCTTGTGGGGCCACATGACCGAGCTTAAAACAGACAAACTGCTTTCTTTCCCACCCTTAAACTGTGAGAACAAGACAGGACAGGGAATCAACAGAAAGTTTGGTGGGCCGGAGAAAGATGAAGGATTAGAGGAGAGGGAGTGAGAAAACAGGTTAATAAGAAGCGGTAAGCTGGTTGAAGATGTGTGAGAAATAAAGGGTTGAAAGGGATTGAGGCTAAAGAGGTTAGAACACGTGAGGGATGAATGTCAGAGCTGTTACGAGAGCAGAGATCTCAGGTTTCTGACACTCTGGGTTCATGCTACACCTGCAGCCTCCAGGCCTCTAAGCCTAATTCTCTTAACACCCGAACATATACAGCATTCCTGAATTTTAATGGTGGTCACTCATTAGCTTTCCCACATCAGCCCTCTACACATTTATCCTGTGTATTTGGGGATACAGTTTGGCTGAAATGCAGCAGTCTTTTTTGAAGTGACCCTTTGATTATGTCTACACCAGCATATTTTATGTCAGTATATTATTTGATCTCAATTTGACAACAGTATCAACTCACCAACTTCACACCAACTCACCCCCAATATCTTTGCCTGACAGCGGCTGCATGTTGGAGCAAAGAACTCTTCATAGCAGTGTTCACAGTAGACAGATCCCTGTTCTTCCACAAAGCCTGTATCTGCCAGTGATGAACGGCAGTGGGCACAGTTAAATTCCTCTTTGTGCCATGATTTCCCCATTGCTACCAAAAATGGCCCTCTGAGAAAAAAGACAAGCAGAGATAATATGATGGGTGGAAAGTAACAAAATACATTTGCAAACATGGACCCATATACAAGAGACAAAGGCTAAAAACTCTTGTTATTACTTGTATTATTATGACACCTCGACATAAATGCAAAGTATAGCTGCAAAGTACCACACAGATCTGCAGTCCTGTTAATATGACAAACAGTGGCTCAAAGTCAAACAGACAATCCATAAAAGAATAAGTGAATAAATGACAATTTGAACTTCTACAAGGTGTCTTTTGGTAAGAGAGTCACCACACTGAATATTGTGATTTACATCTGATTTCATATTTATACAGTGTACAGAACATTGGTCACAATGTTTCACAGTTAAGACTAATAATAAAGAAGGTTTATGGACAATGTTACAAGATTGTATGTGGGGGCATCTAAAAAAATACATTTCCAGTCGACCTAATTCTAAACAGAGACAAATTAACCTTCAATTAGTGCATACTGTAAGTAGTTTTGATATTGTAGCATCAATAGCCAATTTACATGAATAATGATATCATTAGGCAATATGAGTATATTTAGAGTTATAATTCAATTTGCAGATTCAAACAGGATAATGTCAACATTAAATGCAATTTATATAGGATATTTAATCTCAAAATTACTTTAATATATACAGTCCATTAGTGAAAAACTTAGCTAGCAGCAGACAAACAGCAGACAAATTGCTCGTGTCTCCGACGACAGGTCTGGAACACTTGTAGATTGAGAAAAGTTCTCGTAAATCACTTGTACAAGCCACTTACGAACATATCTGTTGGTGTGAGTGTTTGTTGCATGAGGCCCAATGCTCGTTCTTTAAGAATGCAAACAATCAACAGATTACCAAATTTCTATCTTTCCGTGTTCCAGGTCACTAAATGTTGATTTAGAAATAAGCAACACAGCTAAAAAAGCCTATGTGCAATCCTCTGCATCCACTCAGACAGCACCCTGGCACTGTCCACTCTGATGATTAGGTAAAGTGGGAAAACAACGAAGACTAAGCTATCTAAGCTTATTCTGACAGTGGTCCGAGCTGGGCAGCCATTAGCATGTAAGCTACTCTATACTTAGTAACATGTAATGTAAGGTGACACAGTTTGGGAGATAACACTCGGGTTAGGGCTAGTCAGCTACCTGAAAAAAGAGAGGAAGACAGGAGAAAGGAAGAGGCTGAGAGCCCATAGGGATGTGCCCTTGTATGCAGCTCTGGCTGGATGTGGTGAAAATGATGATACAGTGACAAACACTGTGTTTAAATGTTTTTAGTACAAATTATATTTATAAGACTTTCTACAGAAAATCTCCATACAATCTTGAAATAATCATGTTGAAAACAACAAAAAAGTTTTCGTCATTCATGTTGTTTTTTACTACATGTAAGTCCACATCTGATATATCTTGACTGATCTCAACTTTTACCAGCATTACACGTGGTACAATGAAATACTTATAGTATAATGAAGAGTTGGTATTGCCTTACCCTTATCTACACTACAGTCAGATCTTTGTAGTTCTACAGTTTCATACACAGATTATTTACTTGAGATGGTTTCAAGTTAATTATTTTAAGTGCCTAACTGGCACACTGAATAACTAAGACATGAACATAATTTCCTTTCCCATCTTACTTCGCTTGAGTACAAATGGATGTGCAGCAACATTTGCCTGCATGCATGTCCACTGTTTTCTTTCACAATTTTAACTCTAAATAGGTCCGACAGCCGCTTTCCTTTCTGATGACAGAGCTCATAGATTCTTCATTCATAATATATCCCTAGTGCAGATTGCTACCAAGAATTATATTTGAAATGTACAACAATCGTTATATATACAATTCTCTGTTATTTGGGTTGCCTGGTTAATAAAAAGTATATATACAGTGCCCCTCACCTGATGACCATGTTACAGTGGGCACACATGGGGGTACGAGTCCCTGCAGGGATGTGTTCTGCCATCTGCACCAGGGTGTCCTCATCTTTAGGGTGGGGCTGAGGTATAGGTCGGGCTGGGAAAGGACCCTTTGGGACACTGGAACTTCCATTACCCCTCATTCCGAAAGATGGGGTGATCAGTTCAGTCCGTGAACCGTGGCCTGTTGGAGATAAAGAATGAGAGATAAAAGGAAGTATTAAGAAAAAGAGAGACAGATATGGTAAAGGGAAAGAGGAACAGATGGAAAACAAAAAAGTGAGCACATATGGCATGACAAAGGATGTGTGTGCATGTGTTTGTCAGTGTTTTTCTTCCTAGGTGTGTAAGTTATTTGACCTCTACCCTCTTCGTCTATACACCCAGCAGGTGTCATGGCGGTGCACGCTGGTAGCCGACTAATGTTGTCATAGCCTTGGATTCACCTGATCAATCTGCACAGAATCTTTCACTCCACCTTCGACACATTCCTATGGCACATGTGCATGCATCCACATGACAGAACACACACACACACACACACACACACACACACACACACACACACACACACACACACACACAGACCACCAAGACATTTCCTCAGCTAAAACCCAGACACCTGGCTAAACATGTAGCTTGGCCTTTGATCTCCACCCTGTGGACTGAGATGTGTTTTTGTATGTATGTGGATGGTGAGTCAAGGGCTACTTTTGGAGCTTAGCTTTACCATAACATATCATGTTTAAGTGTGTCTGTTTGGACTAGGAATTGGGCTGGGTTTACATTTATAGTTTCTGTGTCTGTATAATACTGTTCACACCAGTATATGGTAATATGTCAAATAACAAACACAACAGATCATAAAAGACCTTTTTTTCACAAGTGTAAGTACATCTGACATTGACTGAGTACAAAAAACATGCAGGAAGACATGTTTTACATGTCTACACATCTCTTGCAAAGGCAAACAATTCTTGAAGCACCTTTTCTGAAACCATTAACACGTGTAGCCAAATAATATGTGCCAAAATGAATGCATGTTGAGTGCTTTACACTCAGTTTGTAATTTTTTAACACTTTTTCGGAAATGAAGATATCATGTCAAATAAATACATTGATTAAATAATGTACAAAGCCTTTACTCCTTTTACAATAGCAGCTCAAATCTACATAGAAATAGCTGATGAGCATTTCTGAATGAACATATCATTGAGAAATGGCTGATTTATTGCAATTTGGGTAAAATAGATCAACCACAGCTGATTCCAATCTCAACCAGAGACTGTAATTGTGAATTTCCACTTCCAATTACCCATTTAGCAGATACTTTTACATTTGAGGAACAACAACAAGCATCAAGTAAGCATCAATTCTGTAATTCTGTCACTTTAATTTTTTGATACTCTACATTCTATAAAGTAAAGATGACTTATTCACTTTTACATAGTTTGTTGTCCGAAATGCACAGTCAAGCCAAAAATGTAGGGTGGTTTACAATAAAAGGAAAGTGAATTAAAATATGTAATGGATTTCACATTGTCTACTGTATGCAGTAGAACTGAAACATAAAAAGTAATGCAGATTTTGTAATGCCATCAACTGTTTGTGTTTAGAAAGTCCTTGTTCTGTGATTGACTGATCTGCCTCTTGGAAAGAAAACGTGCTAGTGTTTTGACAGAATGATTTGATTTTAAGTCGGGTTATTTTTTGTTTTGATAGAGTTAGTGTATGTAGAGAATTTTTTTGTTTTTGCATTGTGAAATGATGTTTAAAGAACAAAATGTGCTTTTGAGCAGAAAATGTAGTATTTGGCTAAATGAGTGAGACAGATGTGTTAAGACTTACAATAAAGTATCTTAAGTTTAAGTAATCTCTCTAATGTCATCTCTGGCTATACACCTGGATAGAAACACTTACTAGTTCATCTATTCCTTTCGCTGCACTCCTTCGTCTCCCTGGCCCAACTATTCTTCTCCCTTTTTTCGGACATTATACTTTCTGTCTCTCCTCTTCTGTGTGCTGTATCCACATTGGATAAACTCAACTCCAGAAAGTCTTTTTACTGCACTATGTATGTAATTGAAAGAACTGTAAAATCTGTCTATGTCTCTGGTTGAAACTGGAATTAGCCGTGGTTGATTTATTTTACCCAAATTATAATAAATCAGCCATTTCTCAGTGTCTTAATAATATTTTTATTCAGAAATGCTTATCAGCTGTTAATAAAGATTTTGAGCCACTACTGTAGCAGTAGTCAATGCTTTGTACATTATTTAAGGCTTTGTACATTATTTAAGGTTTTGGAAATAACGTCTTCCTTTCTGATTGTGTGCTAGCATTTGTAAATAACACAAAAAACATCCATAGTTTTGGTATTGGGCTTGCTTGTACGTAAAGAAAAACTTAGCATTTTAGAAATGGGTTAAATGATTGTATATTCTGTGGTTCCCTAATTTCCTAAATGTACGGAAAATACAGTTTTAGGTCAAATCACCCAGTTTGAAGTTTCAAACCATTAGTAAAGCTGCCATTAATCACACCAGCATGCACTTCATAGGGTTGTATGTTGAAGGTGAAGCTGCTGAAGGGGAGCAGGAATGTGAAGATGAATGGCCGATAGCATTAGTGTGTGTGTGCGTGTGTGTGTGTGTGTGTGTGTGTGTGTGTGTGTGTGTGTGTTTTCACAATTTAACACCATGCCAATCTGTTTTACAATGGGCATTTCCATCCAAAACGCCTGGGTTCCTTAACTGCAGCTCGGGATTCAAAATGGGTCACTGCTGCTGGGCACTATACAGCTAGTAGTATATTTTCATGAGCCTGGGTCCCCGGGTAAGTCACTACATTTACGATTTGTGTTGAGTGGCTGTTACATCAGGGAGAGAATTGGGAGGAGAAGTCTTGTGCTCACTGAATGAGTTAAAAGTTGAAGAATAAGCTGGCTATTTCATAGATAAATATTCACACATAAACAGAGCATATATATATATATTCTTTTTTTTTGGTATACACAAGATAAACAGAATAATACCCAGAAAACACAGTTAATCTCAGAACCAATGGGCCGAGTGCAGATGGAGTACGGGTGTTATACTGCAGCTCTGTGGCTTGCCTTTAAAACTTTATCCATAACTCCCGACAGGTCCCTTCAGTAAATATTATCTTTCGAGCAGAGTAGAACTGCTGCACGTGCGAATGAGCAAGGCGCCACAGGCAGAGCTTAATGGGCTTCCACAGAGGAAAAAGACGAGAAAAGAAACAGAAAGTCTGCAATGACCTATTTCACAACATATGTCACGCTTCAACCATGGAAAATAAGCCTCTATCCCCTTGCTAACTGGCTGCAACAACATTCAATCCAACAGCAGTAAATCAGATTTACATGTTTTAAATGTAGGGGGGGGGCATATTAATCAATCAAAATACATACAACATGATTTAGTTCAATTTCTAAATGTTTTATTTTTAGGAACCTATTTAAAGGACACTACATTTTGAATATACATGCATTAGCTGTGACATATAAAAACAGTTCTGGCATGTTAGTCTGATTATATTTCTCTTGTTAATTTGGTGAAAAAAACCACAACATGCTTGCAGCAAAAGCAATTCACACAGACATACAGATATCCTTTTGTTGGAATTGGCAGCAGATTTAGGCAGTAATGCACTATTCCACAGATTTTATGCAGCATTTGGCTGGGTGAACAAAAATGTATTTTAGTCCCTGAAACCCATGTATTATGTACATATACTGTATTCTTTAATACAGAGGCGGAAATGTTATTTCAGTCAGTTAATAGGAGACATGCCAATTGTGGCTTGGTCTCACGTCCATAAATTATATTTTATACAGGGTGAAAAAATTACAGCTGGCAATAACCAGTGCTCATTGTGAATGTGTGAAAAAGTAAATGAAAAATCATTTAAGATGTGCCGTTATCACAAGTTGACAGGAAAGAACACACACACACACACACACACACACACACACACACACACACACACACACACACACACACACACACAACACACTCACACAGTGTTTACCCTGGTTTGCAGCAGGCCCTTTGATCATGGTCTTGACAACTGCAGACTCATGGCTATTGAGTTCTGGCTCCTCTCCCTCCTCCCTGTGTGGAGAGACAAAATGGAAACACAAATCATATGTAAATCAATTAATATGTTTTGTAATGTATTGCAAATATTGAATGAACTCAATTTGCATTGCTTAAATTGTAAAATATATAGTTCCCATTCATTCAGAATGATGGGTCACACAGTAAGAGATTGTGGGTGATTCTGTTTCTGTGTGTACTATTTACCTATTTGTATAGGTTATTTATTAAGATGTCATCCCCAGCAAAACACATTTAAGAGCCCACTGTACTCATAGCTTACGACAGGGAAAAAAACCCCACTAGCACAGTTTAAGTTTTCAAGTTCCTGTCAAGACAGTAAGACAAATTCCAGATCACCTACCTGGTGACAGAGCAGAGACAAATATGGTACCAACCAAAACACAGCACACATCTACAGCCAAAGCAGTATAGTACTCAACATCACGGTGCACTTCCTACTTGTGAGTACAGTACATACAAAAATGGTGCCCTTGTGCCACTTTCACAGCAGCACAGAGTCCAGGGCACCGGCCTGATGATGGATAGGAGACCAGTAGGTCTGCACAAATAACTAATGATACAGCACACCCAGTCAAAACCAATGCCAGAATTTCAATTCAGATGATGTAACAGAGAGTAATTGACTGCAGTGGAGTGAAATATAGCATGGTGTAATGAACAAAAGTGCCCATTCCAGATGTACTGCAGACAGATGCCAGGCTACCAGTACTGGAGGGGAGACTAAGTTTCACGTTATACAACTATTATACTTACGGATAAACATGTTGTCATCTCCCTTTAAATTTCAAATGTCTCCTCTGAATGCACAACGTATGGATCTGAACACTTCATTTAGGTCGTGAAAAGACAAACTGAATGGGTCCCCATGGTGGCATTGGCAGTCCATTTTAATTGGCCCCAAGACATAAAACTAAATTTCACATTTGGGTCAAAGGCTGAGTAATTTTAAGAGACTCTGCAGAAAAAATTTTGTGGTGATCACATAAAACAATGCCCAAACACTAATTCAAGTGACGAAATAGAGAATATGACTTCACAGGACCAGGGGTATTTCTCAGCTCTATACACAAAATACATGAGCTGAGCCCAGTGTAGTGCTCTGATAGGTATTCAGTTCATTTTCAATTAACAGCGCTGTGGCACAGGGTGACACATTTTGTCTCTAAAGAAACCTAAACATGTAATATCCGTGTCACTGTTTTGAGTACTGAGGCAATACATTTTTTCCGAGGGCGATATATATCTTTTTGAGGTCACCATTTTCTTGCAGGACAAAACATGTGTTTCTGAGAAAAATACTCCCTCGTGATGAACACTTTTTCAAACTTGTTATGGACTTTTTTTTACAGTGCAATGCTCTTTCTTTCACTCCTCCATTAGGCCATTTTAGTTATTTCATTTAGGTTTTTATTGATTTATTGTCCATTAATTATAACTGGCCAATAAACATCTGAAATCATGAACACAAAGAAAGGTTTTGTGGTTTTCATTGGAATGAAGATATTTCGACAGAATCCAAATTATTTTTGCAGCTTTGATTTGAAAGCTTTAAAACTAATTTTCTGGTTAGCTTCATGTCTTACAAAAAGATGCCAGAGCTTTTCCAGCTATCATGGAAGAAGGGGGCACAGTGCCTCTGCTTTTCAATCAAATGTAGCCCTGGGGCCTCAAACCCACCATTGCCTTTTAAAATGATGCAAAATGAATAACTTCTCTATGAGTGTGTGTGTGTGTGTGTGTGTGTGTGTGTGTGTGTGTGTGTGTGTGTGTGTGTGTGTGTGTGTGTGTGTGTGTCTGCATGTGTATGTTTTTTTCAGTATGTGCACCAGCTGAGGAGCTTGGGTGGGCCGACAATCTGTCCCTAGACATATTACACCCATAATGCATAGCTGTAGCCAATGCCAACTTCACTGCTGTCTTCCCCTTGAGCCTGGCTGTTAAGGGACTCATGGGAGACAAGTGTTATGGCAACTGCAGTCATAGTTACATTAAGTTGTGCCTAGATATTTTGTGTGAGTGAGAAAGAGTGAAAGTGAAGAACTGGGAAGAGAGAGTCAGACTAATAAAGACTACAAGAGGAGAACTGACAGGCAGAGATAGACCGAAAGAAAGATAGAGGAAGAATGTCACACTTGTGTGTGTGTTGGCGTCACCTCAGTAGATGCTCTGTGCACCTCTGCCATGATATTTCTTATGCACATTCTTCATTTCAACACATCCGTAACATCAAAAGTCCCAGCAGAGCACCTTCGTAAACATGGTTTACTACCCAAGACTAGACTAGCTCTAAAAACTTTCTGAATGAAGTTAACTGTGGACTAGTAATTGTAGGACATGTGGTCAAATGTACAACTCACAAGAAGAAGGGAGGAGACTTTAAATTTACCTAAATACATAGACAGCATTGACGGGAGATGAATAGAGAGGGTCACCCTCTTCTGTGGCAGACTGATGCCAAGACACCCTTTGGTGTGAAAAGAAAAGATATTACATAAATAAGGAATAAGGCCTAGAAACCAATACATAAACACAAAGTTACAGATATAGTTAGATGGGTGACAAAAAAGGCATTCCCACCCTTGCAGTGTTTACATGTAACACTTAGTAGTTTTTATTGTCAAATACAAGGAAGATGATACTCAATGTGAATCTTCACTGAATGGATAAATGGTTAGAAAAGCCATCTGTTTAATATACACACTGTTCCACAATAAGTACATAGGCTACAGTGCAATGACAAGGATTGTGATAAATGCACCCAGTGGAGTGTTGTGTTAGCATTGATTCCAGCTAATCAGCCTTTAGCCGATACATTCCTAATCTAAGTACTCTCTATAGAGACTGTCAGACTGCAGAGCATCTCTCTTCATTCTCATTATCTGCTTATCGGTTTGTACCCCATGTGTCTGACAGCAGGAGCCAGTGGATATTATGCACACTAACTTCTTACATCTAGTCAGAGACAAAACTGAGCAAGTGCAGACAGCAGGGCAACAGTGCCAGCTAGCTGAAATTCCATTGTCATTTTTGTATGTAAAGTTTCTTTGAGTACCTTGAAAAGTACTCTGCTACTACTATGCATTAGACCCTATTTACATTTTTACTATGGTGAACAATTGGCACAGATCAACAGCATCTTCACCCCTACTTGTAGTTTTGTAATGTATGAATTGCACTTTCATTTGCTACAATTCTGCAAAATGTATAACTGCATGTAAGTTAAATGAGTATCCAAAAACAATAATGTTATCAGTCAGGTGGGATTAACTTCACAAGTCTGTTGATTTTCCAGCTCTCTTTGTGAATGCTTCATCCCCCACCACTTCCACCCCTCTGTATTATGAGCAGTTAAATGCTATAAGTGAGTAATGCTCAGTGTTTTCAGTTTAGCCCCTCTTAAAAGTAGCTTCTGGTTATCCATTATGTCCAACTGTGGACAAAAGTATTTTCGGAGGCTATTTTGATAACGGACTTTTTAGCGGAATAGGAAATGGGGGAAATTTTAAGGAATTTTAACTGAATTTTAGAGTTCTGTTTTTGAGGCATGAAGATGTGAAGGTGTCTAACAAAGAAAGAAAGAAAAAAGTCTAACAAAAGTAAAATTCATTTTGTGTAATTGTTTTTTTATCTTATGCCTTTCATCAGGTTGCAACCCCCTTACATTTCTCTTTGGACAGCTTGGGCCTGACCCGTAGGTTTGTGAAACACAGTTAAAAGTAAAGGTAGGAAAGTAGTTCATTTAAGCAAGTAAATAAGTAATGTTTCTGGACAATTAACCAAGTTTAATTCACTTTTTTTCTCTACAATGAAATAGAAACAAGAGCAACATTTGGGGTGAACTTATCAAGCAGAATGATTCTGTAAACAACAGGAAAGACCCCATCCTCACCATGCCATTAAGCTACTACCCTCTGTGAGATTAAAGGCTGTAGGACCATCTATTTCAATTATCTGGGTGAACAACCTCACAACATTCATTCACATCAGCTATGGTAATTGCCTAACAACAGGTGACAAGTAGAGCAGGAAATAAGATATTCCCCAGTCCTTCATTCGTTAGAGCCAATTACAGCACAGCTCGTTAATATTCTCCACCAATCAGGCCAATTACATGGGAACTTAATTGTATTCTGCAAGACTGTGATTGGTTGATTAATGGACGCACCGTTGTTTTGATTCAATAGTAGCCGGTTAGAGTGCTGACCATCTGGACGTACTGGGCCACATTGTTAACTGAAAGGATAATTAAAGAGGGATGGGAGGAAGGAGGGAGAGAGGAATATATTTTTTCCTTTGCATCTGTCTTCTTTTTTATTATTGTACTTTTTTACATGATTACAGTGCAACCATGAACTTTATACTTACACATCCTCCACACTGTCGGTGACCTCGCTCTGCATCTCTGTTATTGTTCCTGTCTTTATCTTATCTGAATTCTGTTTTCAGCACTGTATGCTGCCTAATAATGAGACGTCTTGTTTGCTTGTATTAAGCGATAATGAGGAAAGAAGGGTACATTTCAGTCCCCCAACTGTTTACATATGTAAAGTAACCCCATGTGTACTGTAGCTCCAACAAGAACTTGCATTATGCATCTCATAAATGTGTTGGTTTCGTTTGAACATTGAACAAATGGTCCATTAACATAGCTGACTGCTGTCCAGCAGCACTCTCCACCACACAACAGATGGTCTATAATTTAGCATTGTGATATTCTTTGTATCATATTCAGTCTGCACACACCATACCATCCACGTATGTGCATACACAAACATACACACACACACACACACACACACAAACACACACACATTTTTCATACTTCACGGTTTAAATGTGTACAGTTGTGTCCACTAGCCAATGACTGATCTGCTTGAGATGCTGCCAAGTAGTTTTACAGTTACCACAGAATGTCATAGTTGGTATGAGTTGTCACTACAGAGACATATGGACTGTGTCTTTTGGTGTTGGCATGATCTGATCTGACCAAACACGGCTTCTTCAATCCCATGAATGGCATGTTCATTGGACTCAAAGACTGTTTACACCATGTGGGGTGTGTGTGTATATATATATATATATATATATATATATATATATATATATATATATATATATATATATATATAATAATAACAATGTGAAGAATGCTAATAATATCAATGTCAGCTGGGATAGGCTCCAGCCCCCCCGTGACCCTGTATGCAGGATAAGCGGTTGACGATGGATGGATGGCTAATAAGCTAAATATTGACTTAAAACACTCAAACAACAACTCGCATGACCATTTTCATTTATACAGTATAAAAAGCTAGTTTTGTCCAGGTCTGCCCTGTCTACCTCTTGTTCTTGGGCAGGTGCAGCTCACTGATGCTACGATGCTTTTTCTTCTTCTTCTTCCTCAAATGTAGTGGCAGAGCTTGAGTGATTGGAGTGATGAGCAGGGTATCCAATAAGGACTGAGACACTGCCTTCTGAGGAGGCCCAGGACAGCTCTGATGAGTTGTTCTGGCAAGGTGATGACATATTGAGGTATAGCAGATGCAGAAGATGGAAGGGAAACCATGATAGAACCAAGATGTCACACGTGAGAAATTATAAATACGGTAAAATATAAGGTAAATAGACACATTGTATTTACCTCGCCTGCACTGGACTACGGTGCTCAGCGTTTGTATTTCGTGTGGGCTGTCTGGGGGAACTGGGAGTGAGAGGAGGGGGGCAGGGGGCTGCTCTGGGCAGGAAGTCCAGAGGACTTGACAGGAGCTCTCTCCTGTTTACAGGAGATACACACACCCCAATGTATATACCTGTACACCATACAGTAAGACAACAGTAACTGACTGAAACCAAAGGGATACAAAATGTCTCCACTGAAAATACTGAAAAAATAAAAACAAGATTGTTTTAGTAAGTGTGGCTGTTTGGCATTGTTGCTATAGGGAATGCATAGTGATCTTATTTGTAGTTCCAGCAACATTTCAGTAAAAAACACTGTACCTGACTGGTCTGGTAGAAAGTACATGATGACATGCTGACATATGAGATAGATGAGTATTGCCTTGGACTGGGAAACTGAAAGGACAGAGAAAGGACACGTAGACAGGGCAGACATCACAGATTGGACAGATAGTTGGAACAATTTAATAACCTGTCACTGAAAGTTTACTTCATGTGCATCAAGTATTGCACTTTCAGCACCTGTCTTGATGAGAAAGGTCAAACTGAGTTTATGCTGCCTTTAGGGAGCTTGTAGCTTGGGTACATTTGCAGTCATCACAATCATGCCAGTCATTTGACTTTTTCTTTTCTGAGTCCGTGCTGTCCTCTAGTGGTGTCACACCGGAAATGCAAGGCCGACGCAAAACAGTAAAGGAAATGGTCATTTTGATTATAATGTCAGCCTTTTTCTGGACCTGTTTTTTTGCATTTTAGGATGATACTGTGAGCTTTCATAAAACATCTCAACCTTTTAGCTGTGAGCCATTGAAAGCTTTATAGCTTTATAGCTCTATAACTGCACTGTTTGAAGCAGCTGATCTTTGGACAGGGACAGGATTAGATGAAGCTTCTGGTGCTTTGTCTTGAACATTGTGCAGTGAATACAGCTATAAAAACAGGTAAACAGAAAGCTGCATAGTGGGTACTAACAGGACTCGGTCCAAGAAAATATGGGATGTCGGCTAGAAAAAATACTTCACCATTTGGCCTTTGGGTATGAGATTATGTTATTTGCTTTGGGGTTGAACCAGTGCATGTATGTAAGTACCAGTATTGGAGCTGACGGATAGTTCATGTTACATAAATGGGTTGGGGGTATTTGGCAAAACATGTCAAGAGAACTGGGATGGTGATCGAGTGAAGGGGTGCTGTAGATGACACAATGTTCTCTTGATGTTGAGGTTTAAGAGGTTGCCAGGTTTGTAAATGAGGACATAGTTGGGGATTGTAGCATCCGCTGGCAATTGCTAATTGGCTGATGAGCCTGCCGCCTGTGGCTGTGGTTGGTGTGTGATCATGTGATCAGATGTGGGTCTGGCTTCTGCATCATTCAGTCCACTGAAGGCTGAGCTCGAAACCTTTACTTGGTCAGAGGATTGACCTGTCACTGCCACATAACAGATATGTTGAGCCTATGATTCACTTCAAATAAACAATTTGGATCGAAGATAAAGTATGTTATTGCGGAGGCGTGAAAAAGATCAGTAAATGTACTTATGTGATATATTATGTTTGCTAAACATAATAACATTATACATGTTTGCAAAAAACAGACTAGAAGTGGTCTGTTATTTCCTGTAATTAAATTAAAGGCCTTTATGTGACTGTTGTTTTATTTAAAAGTGCTGTGTCGTGGGACATTTAACATGAGTAGCGGGGAGAAAGGAAAGAATGAGACACCAGAGACAGAGAGAAAAGGAAACAAGAAAAAACGTAATCATTTTATTAGCTGCAACATAGAATGATAGCTTCTCACACTCAAAACACAGAAGAGAAATTTCAGCCACTAGAAGTCCAGCTATTTTCAAAAGGCAACACTATTAAAATCTACAATGCAGAAACCATTTTTCAAAGTTAGCATAATCTGCAGTAAGTAAACATAGGGATGAGATAAATGTAAAGGCACTGGAGAAATATTTTACATAGAAAGGGCCTCAAAATAATACCTTTGCATTACAAGCCATTTATAGCATACTTACAGTCACGTCTTACAGCATCAAAGCTAAACAACCTGCTCTGAAAAGAGCCTTCCTTACTTGCATATACCTTCTGCCATACAGCCCCAATCTGGACTGTTACATCCCAACAGCATACAAGCTATTGGCTAATATGTACTGTACATGCATGCGTGACAAGTTGAAATCTCTTCCCATTTTCCAAATGCCACCATATTTCAAGATTGTGTGTTTTAAATAGTTCCAATGCAAGCAGATACAACAGATGTAAACAAGCCCTTAACTCTTTTAAACCGGTTTGAAGTGTCTTTCATAAAATATACATAGTTATGCAACAGTCCAAATAACATGAAGGAACATTCGTAACTGTCTAATGCACTGGGCACACTCTCGTGCAGAGACATGGCCAGATTTGCTCTTTTCAGTGATCTCAGAAAAACTACTTGCTCCAAATCACCCACCTTCCCCTTTAACCCCATCTACAGTGGTACAGAAAGCAACGAGGGAGAAAAAAAGTGTAGTTATGTAGTGCAATTGTAAAGATTGGGCTAACAGTCCTTTTTTTTGCTTTTCTGTCTCATTATCTGTAAACAGACTTCCAGAATATGATGTTTGTCTGTTTATAAATTTGAATTTCCGTGTATCATAATCTTGTTCCATGTTTCAGAATGAACACAGACTGGATGATTTCTAAAATGTGCAACTCTCAGCAGGCCACCTCAGCCGCTTGCCTTTTCTCATTGCCAAAAAAACAGGGTCCTGTGTATCTGCTCTAACAGCCAGCTCTGATACACTGTACATACAATAAACAGATTATAAAGTCAGAATTTGCACAGTATGTGCTGTAGTGAAGACTATGGGTATTTGTCTTCCATCTGCATTAGTTTGGAAAATTATTCCACCAAATAAACAGACAAGGACTCACATATCAAATGTTTTCCTACAGTCTTTGGCTCAAAACTTAATCTTAACCATCCAGTTTAATGGATTAGTATTAGTATGACGATATATCCTTTTTCATGAAACTACTGTATGCAGAGAAGAGAGCATATAAATGCTTTAATCAAACTCAGATCCTGTATGATAATTCTACAGTGTACAAATTGGAATCAGTGGAGTGGCCAAGCACATAAGCAACACTTAATTAAAGGTCTGAATGAGGCCAGCGCAGTGCAGTCACACAACGTATCAGTGAACACACACACACACACACACACACACACACATACACACACATACACACACTGATCAGTTCCTTTGCAGGCTCTCACTCCAGTATTCTTTACTTTTTTTTCTTTTATTTCCATCAGTCCACAAGACTTTATCCCTTCAACAATAACATTTATAAACCACCACCTACATAAGTCAAACTGATGTAGTGTACACACACACACACACACACACAACCAAACACACCACACACCAGACAAATACACACAGTCTACTGGACATTGAGGGTGCGAGCAGACACTCCGTGGTGCCAGTCTCTCAGCTCGTTGTACTTAGGGCCAATCACCAACCGAGTGGTGGTCTTGTTCACTCTGCCATCACAGGGAGAGAGGAACAGAAGAGAAAACCACATCAAAAAAAGAAGAGAAAAGAAGGATTTAGGAAAATTAGAGTAGCTGCCCTCCAATCTGCAATGAGAGCCATGCCACAAGGGGAGCTTAATGATACAGTAAGGGCTGTTGCCACAAACAAGAAGCTGATGATGCATAATGAACATTTTGATGAGGTGGAGATGCAGTTTTGCTGTCATCAGAAAGACAGAGAGAGATAGAGAAAGTAAACTGAAGGGAATATCTCTTGCACAGTCAACTCCAAAATGCAGGCCATGGATCAAGGCCAGTATGGACTGAAATGATGAATTAATTTTACCATGAAGCCACACAACAACACCCAGACAGCGGGAGCGTCTGCATCTTACCACAAGTGATCACATGTGTTGCCACAAGCCACAGAGAGCAACAGACAGCCAATGGATCACATCACACTGAAGACAACAGCGCAACAGTCCAGCCATGATTGTCAACAGGTTATACAACATGCAGCACTGCAAGACTGTCACATCCAAAACCAAATGCACAAACTATTGCGGGCACACAAACCCTCACATAAACATCCACTCTTGGACACTTCATCCATCAACTTTTAATTAAAACAGCTTTTTTGAATTTTTGGAGCTACTAAGAATGGACATTCTGTACAGTGCATAGAGGTCTGGCTTTTGACTTAATGGCTCAAACGTGATCTTTTCTCTCCTGTCTAGACAGGAAGAGCCCACACAGCATCAATAAGACTGCCAGAACTGTGCACAGAGATCTGAAGTCAGACATTCTGTTAAATGTAGCCTTTATATTTTAGATGCACCCAATTGAGTGGGTTGAACTAAAAAAAAATCGGAAAGATGATACTTTGTGGAATATGTATTGTTACTCCACACAGGGCACTTATTCATTCAGACAACAACAACAACAACAAAGCTGATGATGCAGAACATAGGGCTATTAAAACCACAACCAGCATTTCCATTGCCATGCACTTACTTTGTCTTCTTGGCTCCATCAGCTTCCTCCTCTGGAGCTACAAGGGACATAATAGAAATAATAATAAGTCCATTAAAGAAAATGATAATGTGGACTGTTTTAAATTTTACTGAGCTTCATTTAGAAATGAATCACATGGTACACAGGCATCATGATTTTACAATGTTTGGTTGCCCTATGTGTGGAGGTTTCTCTGTGCTCTGGTGTGTTTAGTCAGTAGTTCAGGTGCACTAACAACAGTCTGTACAATGCCTATGTAAAAATCGCTGCTGTGCTCACTTCAGTCAGTAACGTACCATTCTCGGTTCCAGTGATCTGAGCCAGAATTCTGAATGATCTGGACTGGGTGGTGCCGGTGCGTGGGCGCCAGTCCTCTGTATCCTCCATGATGCGCTGCCTGCTGGCATCAGCATGAGTGGGCACATGGTAAAAATTGATGTCTGTGTCCACAACGTGTTTCCTGGGAACTCTGGAAGGACAGGACGGATGATATCAGCATATATACTTTAAATCTGAAATACTCCCTCTCATACAACTGATCAAACTAATAGAGATGATGCAATTTCCTTTCATGTGTTATAACCAATTTAAGTGAAATGTACAACTTTGACTTTTGCAGGATCCCATAAAAGACTTTATATCATAGCTAAGTGTGCTGTGAGACGAAGATATGTTTAGTCTTTATAGAAGGTTAATTTCAAATCAAGGATTTTACATGAATATACAGTAGACATATTTAACACACAATGATTCAGTTAGAGAAATGGCATTAAATAGGTTAAATAGGTTAGATGGCAAAGTGGCACACTGTAAAAATAATAAAATACAATTTCTGCTTATTAGACAAAAAATACCACCACACTTTGTTATGCATTCTGTGTCTAGTTATGATCCAGTCTAATACCTTGGTGGTAGGGGTTTTCTTTAAAAAAAAAAGGACAGAGAAAAAGACTAAATAAAGACAGTAAATAATAAAACAGCCATAAAGAAACAATGGAATTGTCTTAGACTTACTTCAAAATACTTTGTGGCCCACTAAATGGGTGGTAAAGCAGAAAAAGAGGAAGAGATACAAGTAAGAACAGTTAATTAATTAAATTCTAAAAATTTAAAATACTTGTTAAAAAGAAGACAGTAGAGATGACGGAAAGTAAAAAAAACCCAAAACAATTATGGACCACAACTTAAAATGCATGCAAAACACACAACTAATATAACCATGGAGACAGTGATTGTAAATACAAGTCAGTTCCATTTCTAACCACATGGTGGTGCTGCTGAATTGAATTGAAAAGTGTCTTCATTCCTAATTTGGACAGTTTGGAAAATAAAAATATAAAGAAAAGAACTATTTATTTAAATGGTAATAGAACATTTGTTCTGATGAGTGTGCAGCTTCATTATAATTCAACATGTGTGGTTCGTGTTTGAGTGAATGCATCTCCTTTGCAATCTTCCTTTGCAACAGGGTGCTGACAGGCCAGTTACTAATTGACTGTCAATAAATCAACTTACGAGAAATACACAGTCATACACACAGAGGGGCATTGAAGACTTCAGGCACTGCTGTCAATAAATCACCTAGAAATACACACACCCACCAACACACTCACCTAGCACATTGAATAGACTGATTTATGAGTGTCTCTCAACACATTCCTGTTACAGCGGCAGCTATGTGGGTGTGGGAGTGTTGACAGCTCTATGTGAGCCTGGTCACACACTTACTGGAAGTGCCTCATAATATAGTGTGTGTGTGTGCGTGTGTGTGTGTGTATCAATATCAATATTTGCAATATAAAGTTAAGTTAAAGAAAAAATATACTGTAGCCTCAGCATATTAATTTTTTTAAAGATTTATTTCAATTAGCTGCATGCAAGCATGCTGCAGTTCTTGCATAATATAAACATAAAAGTAAGCTAATTGAGCTATACAACAATACTATCAGGAATCATGTAAAGTAATAATAAAATGCATGCAAATGCCATGATAAAGCAGACACACACAGGTGCAGAGTAAGGTGAGTAAAAAGGAAGGCGGGCAGTCAAATACTCATAACTTGACGTGCTTCAAAGACTAACTTTGTGACTGGAGGATGAGCTGAAGTCTGCAAAGCAGAAAAACAAGGGTTGAAAGAAAGAGAGAAAAGACAGAGAACATTGACATATGTGCAGTACAAATTCTTGCCATTTTATAGTAAAAAAAGTGAAAGCTGTTATTTAAAAATCCCCTCTGAAACGAACCACGCGGCTCTTTTACAGCATGCAAGCAAGCAAGCAAGATGCACACACGCGTCTCATTCCTCACCTCAACAGCAGAAAAATAAATGGATTAATGGATACTGGGAAAAGAACTACTGCTAATTTTACAGAAAAGGAGAAATGAGATTTTGGAGAGCAAATAGTATACATTTCTTGAAAAGTGCCATTACTTAATTATGAAGACTGTGATTGATGATTGATTTGTAACAGTACATCTGCTTCTGTATATTGATCATCAATGAGACTAAACCTGTATGTTAACCTCTACTGTGGATGACCAAATTAACAACTGCAGTTGTTGAACAGTCTATCACAGGGAAAATAGATAGAGGTAGAAATGTTTACGTGGAGAAAGTCAAAGGCAAACAAACGCTCAAGACAGATCCAGATCTTGCTTTCATAAAGTATTCTATGCTATTAAATGTCATCGATGATACTTGGGGATGGCTATGTACCAAACTACAAAATGCAGCTTGTGTGTCTGTGCGTGTGTGGACGGCTGCATGGTGTAAGATTATATTGTGCAAATTCACAGGTGTCTGCTGAGCCTGACAGAAACAGAAACCACTGATCCTTTTGTCAGTGTGTTGCTGGGAGAAAGGAGCACAGAGAGAGTATAAACATCAAGGGAATTGAGAGATTATGAGTCACAAAAGGAGCATATTAGGCCATTTGGTATCTGGAGTGCAAAAAATCAAAATCATCCATGGGTACCCCCTTGTTTTGAGATTAATCACTAAAAGAAGGAATGAACAAGTGAATGAATAAATGGCTTGATGAAGTGACACAGTGTATATGTGTACATCTACATGGATTCAGGCTGAAACCTTTATTGACTGACTGATTTGCTACAAGAGCAAAGAGAGTGCCACACAGCTTGAGTTACCAAGGCAGGCTAAATATACACAGCTTAGTCATAGCATTATAGCACAGTTATACTACTCACTATGCCTCGGGAGAAAGGAGAGTTGGGTTGAGACATAAAATGGGAGGGTGGGGGGCATCTTTGGAAGGCTGAGTTTAGGCCTGATTACTGCCACACCTGTTCTCAATCAAGAAATCACTTAAATAGGACCTGCCTGACAAAGTGAAGTGGACCAAAAGATCCTCAAAAGCTAGACATCATGCTGCGATCCAAAGAAATTCGGAAACAAAAGAGAAACAGAGTAATTGAGATTTATCAGTCTGGAAAAGGTTATAAAGCCATTTCTAAAGCTTTGGGACTTCAGCGAACCACAGTGAGAGCCATTATCCACAAATGACAAAAATATGGAACCATGGTGAACCTTCCCAGGAGTGGCCGGCTCACACAAATTACCCCAAGAGCGCAGCGACAACGCATCCAAGAGGTCACAGAACCCACAATATTGAAAGGTCTGTAGGCTTCACTTGCCTCAGTTAAGGTCATTTAAAGACCATCAGTTCTCCACTTTTCCATTACAAGACCTCGGCTATTAAATGACAGAATCACCCTTCTCAAGTTCCTACAGTAAACATTATGGTACATTAACTATCTTTGGTTTGTTTACATGTCAGTGTTTCTAGACTAGTAGTTTAAGTTCTTTAACATGACATAGTACACAAATCACTTTCAGAATGTTTGTTTGGCGACATACAACCCCTCCCAAAAAAAGTATGCACATTGCTGCTGGTTTGGTTGAGAAATGTTTTAACACTTTAACAAACGGAAGCATTATAATCAGGCTTGTCTTGACTCAGATGGAGTGGAGAACAGAATTTTACTGTGTTTTCTTTCTTCTCTACACAAAACACAGAAAGACATGTGAGTTTGATTGGATGAAGTGGAAGAACTTCGAAAATCAATTCCAAGATTTCAAGATTCTTGGAACTTGGGAGTTGATCAGCAGTCTGCATGGGATAAACACACTTTTAAATAGGCTTGGAAAAACAGCAACTTTGTAATTCATGAAAGAAATGTGTTTTTTTTGAAACTATATATGTGATTAGCTAAGGAGAACAGCATTCAGAAGTTAATTTGAATTTTCATTGCCTGTTTTTCTCTAAAGCAAACACCATATACCAAATGTTCTTGGCTACAGCATATATTTGTGTTTCAAAATGCTTTTATGTATTTCTATTATTGTACGAATCTGTGAGGGAAAATAAGCCACAGAAATAAGTCAAATGAAAAAAGCCAGAGACAGTAACAGATATACCCAAAAGAAGCACTGGGAAAAAAATGATATAGTAGACGTTTGACAGATCAAGGAACGTCTTATCTCCCATTTGACAGCTTGAACAGAGTCAAGACGGAGACCAGATAATTTGTTGATTGGCTGGAGAGAACGCCACTCACCCATTAAAATGCAAGGGCAAAGCTCCGCCCTGACTCTCCAATAGGCCCCGCCTCTGCCCCATGGCCACCTCACATGCGTTCTCATTGGAGTAGAGGTTGATTGGTGTGTTATACACTGATGGCTGGGGCGGAACGAGGACAGGAGGGGAGGAGGAAGAAGAAGAGGATGGGTAAGAAACAGGAGGTGGAGGAGGAAGCGGACTGGTGTGGGGGTAGGCAGGTGTGAAGGCAGAGGATGGGGATGGGATGAAGGGAGCAAAAGGGGACTGTGGTGGCAGGTATTCGCTCTCTGTTCCACAACCCCCGTAAGGTCTGGGGGTCTTGTTGTAGGGGATGGTGGAGTGAGGGTGGGGATGGGGTGAGGGAGGTGGATGGGTAAGGGCCACTGGTTTTATGATGTCTGATCTGTTGTCCTACCGGCATAAAAAAAGAGCATGCAAATACAAACAAAATCACAACACAGCACACACTATACTGATGCCTCTCAGGTTATGATTTATGGATTTGTGTTTGACCCATAAGCTATAAACTTTACAAAGCCTATGGTATTTCTATATAATAAAGTTTGATTCAATTTAAAATTCCTGAAAAAAAAGTAGCTTAGTCCCTGTAAATTTTCTAGTAATAGGGAAGCATCAGTATACTTAACTCAAGTCATTTACAATAAAAACTAAATTTAACAACATTAGAAAAAAACAGTAACAAATCAAGACAAAGGTGGTTTTCTTGGAGCAAAGTTGTGAGTATGGCATCGTTTCAGAGGGGTGCGGTACCAAAGAAAAGTATTCAAAGCAGTTAAAACATGGTACCCCAGGTGAATTCCCTTTTTTTCTTTCAATTCTGTCATAATGAATTAGCCATTAATTCAATAACTTTTCATATCATGAGACTTTTTCCTATTACATAGTAACCCCACAGTTGGTTGATTACAAAGGGATTTTATTCTTTTAAATGAACAAAATTATCTACATGACAAAAATATTCTGCATTCACGGCCAAATAGAAATAAAATTACATAAGATTTTAAAATAAAGAATATCTTAAAGTGTATCACCTGGAATGCCTTGTCTTAATTAAACAGTATTATGTATCTATAAACAAACATGCTGTGCACTCAATACATTTCTGTTATCTCAGTGACATGCTGTGCTACAGTACCTTTGGTGCCACAGGAGGAGGTTTAGGAACACTGGAGGCCCTGGAAGAAGGGAAAAAGAGGGTGCATTATGAATACACAACCACAATTATTTTTCATTTCAATATCTGTTTATAAAAATTAGATTTCAGTGACTGTTGGCCAACGCCATGTGGGTGAAATAGCCCAAGCTATTCAAACGTATACTTGCTGATATTTATAGAGCCATTCGTTACTGCTAAGGCCATACTGTAAGAGGTTCAGCTATGACTGAGAGAAACTGTGGTTACGGTGAATTATGACTGAGCCTGAGCTCTCAGCATAGAAACCAACATGGTTACTGTCTTCAGCTATGACAGACTTACAAAAGATTTTCACTGTGCATATCAGACTATGAAATTTAAGTTGCTAGGACTGAAAACTGTGTTCTCAATCATTTTGTGCTTTTGCAGGCAGCTGTTAGACGATAAAGGCTTTTATCAATCTGATACTCTTGGTGTTTGATACTCTTGATGCCACATTGAGCCATGAGCTACCCTAAAGGTCATCTGAGGAACATGTCCGTAACTATCCACACTGTTAAATTTACTCAGGAGTGATATCAGCTTAGCACTTCATCCTCCCATTAATTTAACTGAGATCACTTTTCACCTGTTTACAGTGTTTTTAGCTGACTCTGCGTAGCAGTTATGGATCAATATTCACTTAATATAAGTCATATTAATTGTTGTCATTCAGTGCATCACATCTTCCTTGAGCATGATATGAAGGGGAACATATGAGTTAACAAAATAAAGGTTAAGTAAACTGTGCAGTAACTGGAGATGTGTGAATGTCACCCGCCCTGCGTTCCATTCAGAGCAGCCTTTCTAGAAACTTCCTGGGGGAGGTTCATGTCCTTCACCTCGGTAAATTTGAACCGACGACAGCCTTGTAGTGATCATTCTACAGATACAACTACTCCTACGCTTGGCCTTTCCCTACTGCCCCCCATGATGAACAGGTCTGAGCTAAATATCTGTGAGGGGCTTTTTAGTGTGTGATGTCCCCAACAAATTCTCTGACATATGGATGGTTAAAGAGCCCTAATTGTGGTTATGGTTTGCCAATTGTCATAAAGAAGGTGGGATTTGTATGCTGCTTTCAATTCAATTCAATTCAATTCAATTTGCTTTATTGGCATGACTGTGAAACAATATTGCCAAAGCATCATACATACAGTATCACATAACAACAATCAACCCCATACATTTCATTAAAGAATTAAAGCGTAAAGTAATCAAAGCATATGTTTGTGTTAAAAAAAGTATATATATATATATATATATATATATATATATATATATATATATATATATATATATTTTTTTTTTTATATATATATATATATATATATAAAAGTAAAATAAATAAATAAAACAGTGTGTGTGTTGAAAGAAAATACTAAAATAAACAAAACAGTAAGTATGCGTGTGTTCGTTAAAAAAGTATTAAAAATAAAATAAAATAAACAAAACTGTGAGTGTGTGTGTGTGTTGTGTGTGCTAAAAGAAATAAAAATATACTAAAAATGCTTTCACTAAAGCCCTGCCTCGGAGGCTCAACCAAAAGTAACAGAAGTGACTGAGCAAACGCTTAAGTGTTACAGACATTCCTGATATCACTTGAAACAGTGCACCTCAGCTGTTCTTTGTCTCAGGCTACATCCACACTAAGTACATTTTCACTTTAAAACTCTTTTGCTACATCTGCACCTGCCGTCCAGACTAAAATGGCGAATCCGAACACTGGATAAGTTTGAAAACACTGCTGACCCTGTTTTTGGTTTTAAAACTCCTGGGGACAAAAACAGAGGACTTTAAAAAACAATGACGCAAACCTTCTCATTTGGCTTCCTGATTGGGTCTTTTAAGTCATACAGACCGTTTTTGTTTTAAAACTCTGTTTTAATTCAAAAACTCTGGTGTGTATGCCTGTCCTGTGGTGGGTTTTCCTGGACACAATATTGTCACTAGTACCACATCAGCGCAACACTAAAGTAGTCATTGACATCAAACCTTATCTGAGAACAGCAATGATCTCACTTGTGCAACCAATGGCATGTGTGTTGCACATAGAGTGGGAAGGAGGACACCAGGGTATTAAGTAGGTATTTCAAATACGTCACAGTCATTCCTGAGTGCTGTAGCCTCGATTATGCTGCAGCTATAACTGGAAACACCAACATGGAGATGTGCTGGGCGTCATATGGTAAGAGCAAGAAAAATAAAGACGTCTGTGAAAAAGTGAATGAGAATAAGAGTTTATTTGACTTTCTAACCTTTTCTCTGGAGATTTGCATAGTCAAAGGTAATTTTAGGCTCCTAAGTGAGCAACCTACACATTTATTAAATTGGCTTTTATGTTCCTGGAACTTGGCATGAACTTGGGAGGTATCATGAGAGTTGCAACTATCCAGGTTGATATTCCTTAAACCTCGGTAGCTGTCAGTGTCAACTGAGCCTCTGAGAAATGTTTTGAAAATGTGTTATGCTGCATTAGTTGTATACTAATAATAATTATATACTACACATTAAAACAGATGTTACCAATTCTGATTTTGTTGTCAGTTTGAAAATTACCAAAAATAAAAATAAGTCAGCAGAATATATAGTTTCTGTTGAGCATAGATATTCCTTGTACCAGAGGAACAACAAGAATTTATCAAACACTTTGTCACAGGAATGTTTCTCCATTGCACAAATGTGTGGGGGTCAGAGAGTAAGTGGTTGCAATAAAGACATGGCAACAGTGACACACATGACATTTTATGTGTCGACCTCCGGCACACATTTCCTGGACTGTAAGTGTGTGTTCTTCCTCAGTGCGGAGATCCAGAAACAGTTTCATCTTATTCAGCGTTTAAGAGCCGCTGGTATAAAACATGTTTCTGTTCTCTGCTTTGTAATGCTGCATGTTGCATATTAACTGTCAGGTTCTGTGTGTCTGTGTTTCCTTTTCTGTTTCATGTTCATGGAAGTTTTTTATCATATAGTGATTGGTCTGTTCGTGTAACCGTCTGTCTGTGTTTCCTCAGCAATACTTTGTTGGTGACAGCTATTTTGGTTTTGCTTTGATACCTCACCACATCTGAGTGCATGCTTTGGTTACAGCGGTGATGCTTAAATATTTTGTTAAGTATAAGTCATTTATGGTAATATTTATTTTACTTCTCTTTGAATATTGGTCATCAGGGTTTGCATGCATATAAAACATCTTGTATGTTTTATTGGTTTCCTTGGTCATGTTTTTTGTTTTCCTTTTTAGTACGTAATGCCATCCCGCTCCTCAGTAAATACTGTCAACTGTATGACAGTTTTCAACACAACTGTAGGTTGATATTGTCTATTTTGTGTGGTGTTGAACTGCATTTTATTGTGGAGTGCATCTGGTATTATTTTAGCATAAACTGCATGAGCACCTTAAAAAAGAAAAAGAGGTAAACTGTTATATAAATATAAATATAAAATATAAGAATTTTCTTGCCAAATCTTCTTTCCAATGTCCTCATAGATAACCTTTATTTATGCTTTGAGTCTCTAGAGTTTCTCCTACCTTTATGCATTACAGTAAATTGATCTGTCAGAAAGAAGAGGACGCCTCCTCTTAATTCATACATGCCCTTGTAGCTGTTGTATGTTCTCAGTTGTGCATTTGTGTTTAACCTCTCCAGTCTATTCTTATTTGAGTGAGATCACTGAGCAAAGTTTCCAGGGCTGTGCCCTGAAACACCATTAGCTTCACCGGCAAGCAATGAGCCATACTGAATCAGTAAGAGATTGTTTCTAGTGTATGTGTGAAAGTGATTTTATGTCCAAAAAGGGGGGAGGTCAAGAAGCAGAAGTGGGGGAGGTGACACTGACTGGGATCTGTTAGTAACACCAGCAGAAGCAGAACAGACACTCTATATACAACAGAAACAAATATAAGCACATACATTCAAGCTATGTGTGCCTGAAGGAATTTCACAAGTGGAAGTGATTACAATGTCTTCATGTGTGTGACCTCTCATGAAGTGAGTTTGTTTTACATTTTCGGGCAGATTTTGTTTACTCAAATACAAAAACTCACCACATGGGTGTACCCTAAAAAATTACACACACACACACACACACACACACACACACACACACACACACACACACACACACACACACACACACACACACACACACACACACACACACACACTGCATGCACACATATTGCTTCTTGCAATCATATCTTTCCGTCTCGTTTAAACAGCTACATACATTGTATTTACATTTCAGCATTAAGCAGATCTTTAATGAAGTGTGCTCTCATTTGGATGACAGAATGGTTAGAAATAGTAAACCCACAAAGGCCAGTTGACACACTGAAAAATGTATTATGCAAGGTGCAGTGACAGTGATTTTAGGCATGACAGGCAGGCGAAGGAAATGTTACAGGGGTAGTGCAGTAACACAGACTACAAGGACCAGTTTATACACTCTGGCATCTGCACCAGCGAATAAGCCTTAAATGAATGCACACACACGTAGACACACAGTATGTGTCTAGGTCTATTTTCAGATAACTACTCCATTGACATTTCCAATATTATTTGTGTGAAAAACTTGAACTTGATCGGCCCAGCTATAGATCGGTTTTCTATACCAGAGCTGTACTGTGGTCGTATTTGCCTCAAATCCAGTCTGGGGTTTTATATGCCTTGTTCTTATCTTAGATTTGCAACTAATCTGTCTTGATGAGACCTTTTTTGGCAGCTCTCGCATCTTTTTGTTTAACTTTTCCATTCCTGCCAAGGAGAGAGCGGAATGATCTTATCCAACTGAAGTCAAAACACTTTAAGTTACTATTGAACAAATCACTCCAATGTTTGAAAACTCCTGAGATAATAGTAATAGAGTAATACAATATAAAAGGTAGGCAAGTAAAAAAAAAGTGCAATGGCTACCAAAACTTTGGTAACAATGTCTCTCTGTGCATCAATGAATGTCAACGATCTAACTTCCATAATATCAAACTTGTCTTTTCTTTACCAAGGTACCCATTACCAGATTAAAGTATGAAAAGCATGTTCCAGGGAGAGAGGGAGAATCATGAGAATCATTTTAGCAGCTTTGTAATTTATGTATTTAACTATTAACTTTAAACATTTTTTTTGTTTTCAGTATTCTTAACCACACCAAATGTACCCTAACCATTGTTCCTACTTGTTTTTTTCTTTTTTATTCCATCACTACATCTTTGGGTCATTCTCTGTTGTGTTTTAATTGTCTTGCCCTCCTCTTCTTACTTACTCCTTCCTGCCATTCATTCTCCTTTTTTCCCTCTTTCCTGCAAATGAGGTCACTGTTGTTTAATAATGATTATTGAAACAAAGGCCTCTAAAATGTATGCAGTCGTCATTCCTAAAGGTGGAAACACACACTCTGAGCCCTTGTCTATTTATTTATTTTTCTATGCCTATAAGGTAAAAGCGGAAAGAGTGGGCCGGTTTGGTTTCAGGGTTTTTGTAATTTTACCTTAAACTGAAGCAGACAGACCAACGTGACCAGAAGAGAACGCCACGGCACCAAGTAAGAACAGAGTGACTGGCAGAATTATTGCCACGTGTGGTTCGACATTTGGGTGTCAACAGTCAGAGTGGGTGTATGTGTAGTGGTGGTGGTGGCGTGGGGATGGCAAAGGGAGTGGAGTGTATGTATGTCATGGGTACATACTCAAAGAGAGAAAGACATAAGCTGAGTGAACAAAGAGACTATAACTCCTGATTTCACAAGCTGGAGTAAAATTCATTTGCTGGTGTGATTAAATCCAAAAACAACTATTATTCTCTGCTATTTCAAGACCAATGTGTGAGTTTATCTAGAACTAGCCTTTAAATAGATCTGGAGAGCGCAGGCTGAGTCAGACTGAGTGTGTGTGTCTGTCTTTATCAATCCTCACATTGGGCAAGACTGAAGGAAACAGGGGTCACCGACAGATTGCAATTACTATAGGTCTGTGTGTTTTGTGTGTGTTTGTGTGTGATCCTCCCCATTTCTTATCCTCTTCCTCCCACCACTATCTCCACTGAGGCAGCGAAAAGCCTTTCAGCTGAGTATGACATCACATGAAATCCTAAAAGAAGCTTTGACGCTGACCAGACCAAAGGAACAACTTGTGTTACAACTAGAGCAGTTTCACTGACAATAATCAATTTGATCAACTCTGAGAAAATTTGTATGTTTGAACCATTGCAGTCACAGAGAAAACCGAGACTTATTATTAATAAATTATAGTAGTAGCTTTCGTTTCAACTACTGTGTTTACATAATTTTTTCTTATTCAAGCCCCGTCGCACATTGTGTAGCCCGTGTTACAAATGAGGGGTTATGTTACGTATTTGATGTATTGTTTGTGCTTCCTTATCCTCTGTCAAGGATCAATACGGCTAGACAGCATGCCTGAGGGTACAAATACACTGTGGTTTTCATAAAAGAGGCTCTCACACTTCTTCTAGATGACTGCTGTCTCTTTATCTTATGTAAACAAAAGTTCATACTCAGTAGAGACTTGACCTAACCTAGAACCCAGCTACTTCAAATTCAGGTCAATATGTCTTCCTGTACAGTAGGTTTTAACTCTACGATACACATAAATGCACATTTTAATTATAATTTTCCTTTAGCTAAATCTGGGAAAATCTATTACTATAATCAGGAGTTAGATGACAATTACACAGAATGGCCTTTTTAGAATTGTAGATTACCACAATAGAAGTTAATTTTAGTATATACACTGTGTTTCCTGTGGTAACATGGCAACAAGCAGGCACTTTTTATAGCTCACTTTCTAACAAAAACACAGCAGCAGTAGACTGGTACCCTAAGGAGTCGTAAAAGCACTCCATGAGAGGAAACAGGCACATCAAGTTAAACCCCAACCAGGGCATGAGAAAGGAGGCAATGTCTCCAACAGCCTGCAGGTCAACAGTAGGCTACTGCTTCAAAACCCCAACAGAGCACAGAGGCAGTAGCACTTCTATAATTCATACTCACCACCCCACAGTAAGAGGAAGGACCAACTATCCCTCCCTCAACTTGTCCCGACTAAATAAAGGTTATAAATGGTCAATGAAGTCCATTAAACAGTAAATAAAAGATATATCCTATATCCCATATGAGTGTGTGGAATTGAAAATGCAAATTGGATCATTGCTTTTTCATAAAAAAGGATAGTGCTATTGTGGAATTTCATTTTCATTTCCAAGTTGACATCATATTTATATAGTCCCCTATAAGTATACATAGTTTTATTTATATATATCTTTTAAAGGCAAAGGTCAAATGTTTTCTTTTTATGTGAAACAATAATGCAAGTACTTGGTTTTAACCATAGCGTCTACATGAGTAAGAGAGTTTGACTGCTGGCACTGTCTCTGGAGTCACAGGGCAGTAAAACAGTAGATGGGAGGACCGGAGTCCTGTGTTGTCTTTTGAAATCTAATTTAAACTTTTACAGCTTTGTTTCACAGCAAGACTGACCAAGAAGTGAAAACTACATACTAACAGAGGGGCTCACATGGAGGAAAGACACATTGGGCACAGGGACAGGACACATAAAAATATGGGTTGGCATGCAGTCACACACGCACATAGCAAAACACAAATACTCATGCATCGCCATACTTACTATTAATAAGTATTAATAATACTTACGTCTTACAGCGCAACCTGACATGTTTAAAGCATTTTCACTCACTGTTAATGACTCTTGACCTAAAAATGCCCTCTCATATATCTGTGAACACTTTATGGCAACTTCCACACTAAAAGTTGCCATTGTCGTTTAAAAGATTTAAAGTGTAACTGAATAAACTAATGACTCCACGGACCGTAATTGGTGTGCAGCCATCCTGTTTGCGAAATATGTACTAGACATTTCCACACTGCAACCACACATATTTAGAAATCAAAAAACTGAGCTTTCTTTCTCACTACAGTCCACTGACAAATACACTATGACAATCTTGACTAGAACCATACAACCTGAAGAGCAGAGAAACACCAGACTGATCCCCAGGGCGAATCTGGGTTTATCAAAGTCATGTCTGTGCTGTCAAACTTCTTTAAAGTCCATCCTAAGCTTTGCTTCTGAAATTACACAACACAGGTTTAACCAGACCCAAGCAAAGCCCCGGTACGATTTCATGAGACTCAGATGAAGATTGGGGCGTTTCAAATGTGGGTTTAGGAATCTCAGCCTTGGAGGCAATCTGAGGCTCTGTAAGGGAAACTAAGAGTACAAGGGGACACAGACTGGATGAGGACATTAACATCATTTTAGGTCCAAAATGGGAGATCAGTATAAACGGGGCCTTTAGTGCTGCATTTTTAAAGATCTATCCTACGCTGAACTATGGTCTCAAATTATGTACTTACTATCTTAACACTGCACGCATTCAGCAGAAAAATTTACATTGGACTAATGACAGGTACAAAACTACCTAACATAATCCAAGTCAGAGAAATAAAGAGGGAGTTTAATTTTCTTATAATTGTAGCGCTGTCTACTTGATATTTTCCTTTTTTTTCTCTCTCTCTCTGGCAGCTTTGTTTTTTAAGGCAGCAAAAACAGAAACAATGCAGTACATCAAAAGAAAAGAAGGAAAGTCAGATTGAAGTGGCAGCACTCCAGCTGGTTTCAGCACTCAGCACTGAGACAGCCTGCCCATCAAAATGATCCACAGCTGGACCAGGAAGTGTTCTCCATATTCATAACATCTGGCCTTAGGTCTGTTAAGGGGGTTATGGATATCAATGTGCGTCAGTTTCACTCACAGGGATGCAAGATCTACTGGCTTATTAGTATTTTCCTTAATATTTTTAAAACTTTCTTTTTAAATGAGGGTCACAGATCTTATAAACTTAGGCGACAGTGATACTACAGCGATCATAAAATGATCCTGGCTTCCTTCAGCGTCTTTTTCCCCCCACTATAAAATAGCATTTTTAACAGATGAGGCTGAAGAGAATAATGGTGGAAAAAAAGGCCAGGGAGGAATGAGAGTGCAACGAGGTACACAATAGATCAAAAGTAACACAGCTACATATTTCTGTCTGAGTTGAACATGGTGTCATCTGATTATATAATTAAATCAAGTTGAAAATAAATACACAATGGGTCATTTGGCTGAATTGAAATATATCCCGGCCAATCTGAGCTGATAACACAGTAGAGTTAAAGCTTAATGTGAGAACTATAAGAGAAGACAGCTAATTGTGTCTGCGACATTAGTGTATTGTGTTTTAAAACATGTTGATTACAATTTATGATAGGGTCATTTGTTACTATAATTAGAAGTTTATTTTATTTGGAACAAAGCCGCTGAGTGTACAGTTTATGTCCTGACTCACACCCTGAAACTCAATTATAGTAATTACTCAGCACTTATAAAACATAGCTTCTTCTTTTCGCTCTTCTAATCAGTCCAGATGATTTTTCACACTGTTCCAGCTGTCCATTTGGGTATCATTCAACAACGCTGGCTAACCTAAAGATGAGTGCTCTTGGCTTACAGTAAGATATATTTGGCAAATAGCAGAGAAGAATTTAAAAAACAGAGACAGATGAGCTTAACACAGTGTTCTTGGCCTCAGAATATCCGTGGGCTACCTTCACAGACCCCTAATGTTCTTGGGATTTGTATTATCTTTGGCAAGAACAACAGACCAGCATACGACAGGCAGAGACAGATGGGTTGAGCTGTAGCTGCATTCTCGTGGTATTAGGATATTATTGGCCAATACTAAAAGCCTAGCCATAGATGATGGCCAGTCATTTTAGATGATCTTTGGCAAATACTACAGACCAGTGAAAGACAGAGACAGGTGAGCCCAGTTTAGCACTCTTGGCTTTGGAACATCTTTGGCAAATATCAGAGCCGAGTGAGTGACAATGGCAGCTGACCGGAGAGTGTCTATGAGTAGAGGGGATTTGCAAAGGGCTGTGAATTTTTGCAGCCACAGTCTCACAAGTTCTGACTGATCAAGTCAATCCTATACTTCTTATACCAGTTTATTTACCACATTTAGACTAGTTTTATTAAGCTTTTTTCACGCAAAGTAGCCATCATATGCAATGTAAAAGGAAGTATTGGTAAAGCTGGCACCCATGAAGTGCGATAGTGGGGATGTGTATAAATTATAAGTCACCCATACAAGCTACTGATACCATGAATATATATTTGAGGTGATTAGTTAGAGATCAAAAGTGTGAGTTAACCATCATGGTCCATCCAGACCAAACAAGTTATATTCACCTGATCAAGCACAGAGTTTACAAGTAAATGCACACAACAACAAAATATGTCAATTACAAATTATGATAGGGTCTTACTTCTGTGTAATTTTTAAAAAAATTACACATTAGTGATTTCATCACCACCACTCAAATGTGGTAGGTGCTTTTATAGCTCTTGGACTGTCTGTACCAGTTTACTGCCATCAAACTAAAGGCTATCGTATTAAAGGGATCTTAATAGGGCTGGGCGGTATATTGGTATAATGAGGTATACTGATAAAATTTCAAAAGGGAAAAGTAGACAATGCTGTTAATACTGATTTAATTTGATGTTGAGTTAATTAATATGTTTCCGTAAAATCCTGCCAGCGTTTGTTTCTCTCTCTCCCTCACCGTGCAACATTGCCACTCCCTCAGTGTCAGCGTGCAGCCCTCTCGAGGTACCTCACAAACTCACAACATGGAGGGAGACACAGTGCCGCTGACACTGCTGAAGACCTGGCTTGTAATAAGTTAAACAACTGTTCAGTCAGTGTTTCCCATACATACACTTAACAGGACACACAGAGTTACTATGTTACAAGTTGAGACACTGATATTTTACAAGCGCAGACCAGGTAGAGCGACAGTGAACACACCAGTGCAGATGTCAGTCGTTAGCTACCACGTTGGTTTTGTTTTGAAAGGCTACCTTGTCAACACGCCTCATCAACATGCGGCGCATTTGCAGCTGTGAACGGAGTCTCGGGTGGAAAAGTGCAGACAACAAGTTTTTTTCGCGACTTTATATAATGTAGCCTACTACTGATGAACAAGGTCACTGGAGCGGACACACAGGGGAGAGAGATGGAAAGTGTTTGCAGCAGAAGGACGCTAGGACTGTGAGTGTGGGGAAATGAGAAAAGAAGGGAATAGAGCCAGATTCAATAAGTGAGTGAAACTTAAATAAGGTTGAGCATGAAGTAGGCTACAATTAAAACAGTGAAATAAGAAACTAGCTAATACAAATGGTAAACATCGACCGCCCACAAACCCACTTACTGGGATATGACTTTTTGTACATATTGCCCAGCCCTAGTTCTTAATGTTTAATATTTTTCACTGAAGTGACATATTTTGTCAGCTTCACACATCCACATGCCAATTCATGCAAAGTTGCCTTTCTTTGCGTTGAAACACTTCAGAAGAGCCAAATGTTTGCTATTGTAGTTGGTATTTTTGTCAGAGCATGGTCTCTCCAGTCTTTTGTAAACAGGGAATCAAATTATCCCTCTCCTTCAATGCCAGGCTCGTTCAAACACGCCATTCTTGTTACACGCAGGTCAGTTCCAAGTATGCCTTCCATTCTGGGTTTAATTTCAAACCGTAAGCTGAAACAGACAACAGTATCAGTCTTGCCTACAAACAGGTAACTGACACATCAAATCACCAATTGTGTAAATGATAGGATAGATAGAATAGAATGAGAGGGATTACTCATATAAGTTTTGTGTAATTACATTACAAACAACAAATCTACAATAGTACATTGGCCAGACCGCTGCATCAGTGGTGTATGAGGGAAACGAAGATCTCCAGTGCATGTACACGTCTGCCTGAGTTAGATAGGCACATGGAGTTCACAAGCATTAATATATGCATTTACAATCCAGGCATCTTGTTGTCTCTATTTAGAGAACACAACATAAACAAAATGAAAACGTATACCCCAACCCTACATAGACCTTCCTCACCCAACCCCCTTGCCTGAGCACCCAGAGCCAATGTCCAGTCTCAAAATAACTCATGCAAATGCCGTGAGATCTATGCCAGTGTGCTTGCCTGTGTGTGTGTATTCAGTTTCTCCACTATTTGTTCTCTGTTTCACTTTGCATGTATGTGACATGTGAATGAGGAGTGCACATCAATGTGTGTTGAAGACAGAGTGCTGAGGTGTGTATTTGTGTGTGTTTGTGCATGTAAAATGGGTTGTCCATAAATCAATGGCATCGCAGCAAAACAACAACAAAACAGCGTTAAGCATTACCACACATGCACTAGAGATCCACAGTCTGACTGTGTTTGTCCATGACTTATTATGGCCTGTCTTTGAGGCTTTCTACATGAATACATAAAACTCCACTATTATAAATGTGACGACTCCACCATTGAGACACTCGGTCACAAAGAACAGGCTTGTCAAACAGTGTAATTATCCCATTTGTGGTCCATTCAGTAGGGTGAGATCTCCGCTGATAAAAGGAGAAGTGGAACCAATTAAGTCAACACAACACAAAAGCTGCTTCAAAACCTTTTCTTCTTCGCGTGATAGCCTGTAATTCATATTGTGCATTCATTTGCAGTGTACTGTGATGTGCCTACGTATGCTGGTGAGTGCATCTGGTCAACCGTGTTTCAGTTTGTACCTTGTAACTCCCTCAAGAACATCAAGACCTTGAGAGTGTGCCATCACTAGCGCAAAACAGTCAAACTCACGCATGCACACAGGCCCATAAATACTCAAGTGGGCTTTGAAAAGACTTTACTGTGGGGAATAAAACATTTAGCCAGATACTGGCAGTTGAAGCGCAAAACAGTGAAATACAAAGGTGGTTTTGTTGAGGCACAAGATGATTAGTTAAAATGATTAGTTTAATACTTTGGTGTACCTCTAAAGAGAACAATTACATTGCTCAAGAGGCTAATTAAGTGTTGAAACTTTGCAATTGCACTATACTGTTGGGACTGCTTCAGGACAAAACCATTAGCATGGTGGAAACGTCCTTCTGTGTTAGTTTTTCCTTAGAAAAGTCTGAAATCTTTAACTTCAGTTCTAATCCTATTCCTCCATTTCATCTCCAATGTCAGTTTCTCAGTCACCCTTCTTTTTTCCTTTCCCATTTTCCTTCGTTCTTCCTTCTCTTTACAAATATTTTGTCAATTTTTCAACCACAACCCTTTAAGTCTACCTAAAAAACACAGCTCTGTTCTACCTTATCAGTTTCTCTCTCTAATTCCTCCAACATGATTATGCTCTTCCATTGCAATTCAGTCTTGTTGTAGTTATATTAAATTGTTCATATTATGCTTATTTTAATGTTCCTAATTTTATTTAGGGGTTGTACCAGAATAGGTTCCCAGTCAGGATGCGAGCACCCGTGCGCTAGGCGTACTAAGGAGGTGCGGACTGTAAAACCTGATAAGGTGTGCAGGGTAGCCCAACCGGCCGCCTCACAGATCTTCTGGAAGGGCACTCCCAAGTGGAGGGCCCTAGAGGACACCATACCCCTAGTAGAATGAGCTCTGATGGCCAAAGGTGAGGACAAAACCGTGCAGCTTGTAAGCCAAGGATAGCACCTGAATGATCCATTGGCTAATGGTCTGTTTGGACGCGGGAAGCCCCTTCTTAGGTGACCCAAAGCACACCAACAGTTGGTCCGACCTCCTCCAGGAAGAGGACCTCTCGAGATAGGCTCTCAAAGCCCTGACAGGGCAGAGCAGATGGAGCCATCCTTCCTCTGCTGACACATGAGGTGGAGAATGAAACGCCTACAGAACAGTGGACCGTGCCACACTCAAAGGCACCTTAGGCACATAGCCAGTACTCGTTTGCAAGACGGTCTTAACTCTGCCAGGGGCAAATGCCAAGCAGTCTGCCGTCACTGCCCGAGCTCGAAGATCCCCCACCCTCTTAATAGAGGTAATCTTGACCGTGAGGTCCCTGGGCGAAGCTGACTGAAGGGGTTCAAAGGGAGCCAAGGACAGCCCTTCGAGAACCACTGCCAGGTCCCAGGAGGGAACCCTGAACCAGGTTGTCAGTCTCATCCTCCTTGCACCACGAAGAAAACGTATGACCAGTTCGAGCCTCCCTAAAGGCCCGTCGCTCAGCGGTGCATGAAAAGTCGCAATGGCTGTCAGGTACAGCATGGGTGGGGAGAGACCCGCAGAGAACCGATCTTGGAGAAACTCTAGAACTGACGCCACCGAGCAGTTCACTGGATCCAACTCATGTTCCCTACACCAAGTGGAAAACATGTTCCACTTGTCCATACGGTCTCCTGGTGGATGGAGCCCTAGAGCTAAGTATGGTTTCAATCACCCCTGCCGATAGACCAGCATTTAGGTACTGGACCCCCTCAGGGGCATACCTGTCAAGTTTTGGATTTGAAAATAAGGGAAATTTCCCAGCCCACCGCGAGCAGTCCCACCACCCCAACCAAGATCCAGTATCCCTTACATTTTAATACAGGTGTTAAAGCCCAAATGAACACAAAAGGATATATATGAAGAGCATGTATTCAAATACTTATTTGCATATTTTCTGTTCATTTAACATTGCTAACTGTCTTTAAATTTTATTTTCATTCCACACATTCCTTTCATATCATATTGCTTTTCTTTTAAAGATTTTCATTTAATTTCACGTAACTTTTCTTTACTCTTTTTCTTTACTGATCTCACGGAATTTCCAAAGAAAAATACAGCGAGACCGGGCGATAGTGTGGTTCCAACTTTGTGCAGTCGGGGAAAAGCAACTGCTTGCAGCCGCCTTGCTCCCGCGAGGTTTTAATGTTATGCACCTATGGTGACGTTTTGCAGCGCTGTCGAAAGTCACAATTTCTAACCAGCATGCCTTATGTCAGCGCTGCGCAACGCCGCATTAAGTCAAACGCACATATTACTTTTTAATAACGCAGGTTAAAATACGGGAGATTTACAAGAAAATACTAATACGGGAGGACGGCAGGAAAGAAGGGTAGAATACGGGACTTTCCCGGCCAAAACGGGATACTTGACAGGTATGCTCAGGGGCCAGACCTACAGTTTCCACAGCTCTGGGCGAGGGTGGAATATCGTTCCCCCTGCCTGAGACAACAGATCCCTCTTCAGAGGAATCTGCCATGGCGGGGCAATCAGGAGTGAAATTATGTCTGAAAACCATACTTGGGCCGGCCACCGGAAGAAGGAGGATGCCCTCCTGACAGACCCTCTCCAGGACTTGCGGGAGCAGAGCAATCGGGGGAAGGCATACAGGCGAAGCCTCAGCCAGGCCTGTACCATGGCATCCAGCCCTAGCGGGGCGGGGACAGTGAGACATCTCGGGACGCAAACAAGTCCACCTGCAGCAAACAAAACCTCTGCTGTATCAACTCCTGTGTGGAGTCTCCATTCCCCGGGTCTCAGGCCCTGCCTCGACAAGATGTCTGGTCTCTGATTCTGAACCCCCGGGACATACATTGCTCTGATAGACAACAGTTTCCACTGGGACCAGACAATAACCCAGCGCGCCGGCCTGAATAGAGGGCGTAACCTGCGTCCCCCTTGTTGGTTCAGATAAGCTAACACCGATGTATTGTCTGAACGTATCAGGACGTGATAGCCGTTGATGTCTGGGAGGAAGCTCCGCAGAGCCCTCTAGAGCAGGGCACTAGAGGCAACACTCTGCTTCTGCTCTTGGCGATTGGGAGGAGCTAGGAGATGGGCGGAGACGGCCGCTCGGGCCAGCCTGCCTGGACACGGATCTCGAGCGGCGAGGGAGGAACGCCGCTGAATGCTTTTTCGCTTCCTGAAACCTGTCAACAACGACAGTAACCGTGTCGTCAAACAGACCTGACAGTGGCAGTGGCGTGTCCAGCAGAAAGGACTTATCCTTGTCCTTAATGCCCGACAGATTCAGCCACAGATGTCTCTCTGTGGCCACCAGAGATGCCATGGAGCAGCAGATCGCGCACGGCCAGCCCTACGCCTTCGTCCAGGTCAAAATCGCCATGGAGTGCAGGAATGCACCAGCCGCCATATAAGCCCGGCCCACCAGTGCAGAGGTGTCTCTGCACGGTTTGCCGGGCAGCGCCGGGGCTTTGAGTGAGGATGCCGCCTAGGGAGAAAGGTAGCTTGCTAAAGCTTCCTCCATCAGCGGCATCTTGCCATAACCCACCTCTCTCGCGCCCACCACATTACTATAATTATATAATATAGGTGATGAGAGGCAAAACGAGTGGGGCCTCACCCAGGATCTGCAGATTTCGTCATGACGATCCTGGAAAAACGGCAAGCCCCGGGACTCAGGTTGGGACCGGGGCTGCTGGAATCTGTCATCCTGCTTGCTCAAACAGGGATCAGCCTGCCAAGCGTGCGGCCAGCTGATGTTGAGCCTGGCCACAGCCCATGTCACAATGTCCACCAGCTCATCATAGGTGGGAGCCGGGGTCGGCGATTAAGGCTCACGTTCCTCGCTACCAATACTGAGCATGTCCACCTTCTCAGAAGCGGACAGCTCGAGAATCAGGTGGTTGCCACGGGCAAAGGAAGGCGCAGAGCAGGCCTCTGAATCCTGAGCAGGCGCCACAGAATCCTCGGACAATGAATGAGGAAGTGCCACAGCAGCTTCATTCACATCCGCAAGATCCCTTTGTGATCCCCACGATCGAAGCCGCCGTGCTGCCTCAATGGAAGTGGGACCCGATTATCATTATCTCAGAATTGGCCCGGCGAGAGTACAGCATTCTAAGAAGACTGTGACAGTGTTCACAGGCACCTCCCTCGAGAGCCGCCTGTGCGTGCTGCGTCCTAAACAATGCACACACAGCTGGTGCATGTCCCCACCCATGATGTATCTAGGGCAGAAGTACGCACACTGTGTACCGCTGTTTCTCACTCGCCATTGAGAAAAGTTTCATGACAGACAGCTCACCAAAGAAGAGGACAGTTTCACAGAGAGCGCATGCTGAAGAGTGAAAGCTGCGGTACGTGTGTGCCGGCGTCCTTTTATGCTTCCAGGTATGTCGTCACATGATACATCATGGCATGGCACCAATTGATTGGATTAGTTTCATTCATAATCAGAGGCAGGTGCGCTTGAGGAGCTTCCCCATAGAGTCGTTTCACGACGCAGTGTAGAGTTCCCTCGATAGGGAACAAGTTCAGATGTTGTCGAGTAAGAACAAAGTGAGCATTAGAAAAGCTGGAGAAACACAGACAAAGTCACGTTAGCTCGCCAGCTAATGCCGAGCAGTTGCTAATGTTATCCGGTGCAAAGTTATATCGCTTTCCACATTACTTCACCAGCTAACGCGCCCCATGTTACTATCCTGTGTACCACTGTTGATTTAGCCTGCAAGAAAGGATGTAATGGTTAAAAACAAATGTGGAGCGATTTGTTTACTGATGTTATCCTAGAGTGATGCAGCCAGGAGCAGCCAGCTAACGCTACAGTAGCACGGACCTGCCACTGTATGCTTCATAGCGTTCAGTTTGGGTTTATTGTGGTTTTACCAATACTCAGGTACACAGCTTCTCCACCTCCCCGTCGCTGTAACTAACGTGACCCACATAATATACTATCCTGCAACTTCAGAGAGAGCCATGCATTAACCCTACTGTACATTTCCTCACTGTGGTCTTATTATTATAAAGTGTGACACAATCTCGTCATAATATTCAGTCAAGTTCACTACCCCTGTCGCTATTGTCCAATACATTTAGCTATGCTGACATTGCTGAGCCTCCGGTGAAAGATACACAGATAGAAAAGATAGTTACTTAAAGCAGCAGGCAAGCTAACGCTGTGGCACGTCGGCTAAATGCAGTAAATATACCGTGATCATGTAATCAGTATGGATTAGTTCAGTCTGCAGCTGATAAAACTATTACTGTAATGCTGTAAGTGTTTACCTGAGTTTCCAGTATATTGTGTGAAGCTGTCTCCCTGCCTGTCTATAGCCACTGTCACTCTGCCTTTTTTCTGGGAGGATTGTGCCAATATTTGGCTGGCTGCACTGAATGAAGTAACGTTAGAGAGCCGATGTTGAGCTGCCTCTGAGACAGGAACGTTGAAGTAACCTGAACATGTCTGAATGAAAGGCCACAGCCTGCATGCAGGTGTTCCTGCGTTTATTGCATGATTTCTGTATGAAAGTGGTTGTGTTTCGGATTATGCTCGCTCATGAGTTCAAGCGAGCATGCAGACGAGCACACGCCTGGTAGCAATCTTAAAACCGCACCCCTAGTGGCTGCTGGAAACTACATAATGCCCCTTTAATGCAAATGGCATTATGTGCCTTAAAAACTTATTTGCTGTTCCAAATCAGCATCATATAAACAATTTCTAGGAGACAGATTTGTCCATTGTCATTCATCTGTTCTTGCCCGCTAGAAAGACTGAAGAGGTTCAATGGAATGCACTAAAACCTTACCAACCATGCTTTTGTCAGTCAATTTGTGTATGTCTATTGTGTGCATGTGTGTATGTTGTGAACACATGTGCCCCACATGTGTCTGATATCTCTCTCATAGTGAAACAGTCTGTCTAAATAACAAGATATTAGTTGTTTTTCTAGGTCCCATCAAATGGAATTAAGTTTGACAATGAAGATAAAAACGGGAAAATCTTTCATTGAAAAAAGAAAATTCCCAGAAACTTAAGTGCATTTTTTTCACGGTTGTGCATAAGTAATCACAGTAAAACTTTATGGATATATATGAATCTAAACATGGAGCAGTGATGTTTTAACATTCTCTCCTGGTGCCATCAAGCAGTGTGATTTTACAGTTTGCAGAAACCTCAGACATCAATCAAGTTGATCAGCCTTGGAGAATCAATCTCCATCATTGTTTGGGTCATTCTTTCATCTTTTTGTCATACTGTTACTTCCATTTGCCTCCCTTGACTTCCTTGAGCTTTCTAAATCCTTCCTTCTTTCCTGTTCCTGCTTCTTTCTGTATTTAAATCTCTCTCTCACACACACACACACACACACACACACACACACACACACACACACACACACACACCCTGTTTGACAGAAGGCAGTTAAGGCACAAAAGGTCATTGACCAAAGGTTTCTGTTTTGAGTGCTATTATAAACATAACAATACAGAGTGCATTCCTAGACAGAATAAAAACTCAAGAAAAGATTGAAATCTTAAGTAAAACAACAAACACTTGAGATCTGTAATGTCACCACTGGTGCAATGGATCACAAAACTCACAGTTCGGATCATATCATGGTTTTGAGTCATGGTTTTGAGTCACAGATGGATAATTTTTTGGATCAGTTAAGAAAGAAAAAAGGGTGACAATTATGACTTTGCTTTGAACTAAACTAAAGAATCTGAAATCATTGTCTTAAATAAAAAACAATCTTTACAATGTCCAGTGTTTAAATAAAATGCTTAAATAAAATATCTAATACTCTCACATCATCATCAAAAAAGCAGATTGATTCATTAGGATTAAAACTGCCCTTTCATGTGAACACACAACTGCTTTTTGAAATAATCATATAAATCTTCATCACTGCAGAGGAAAACACAGCCCGCGAAAGCCTGGTATATTTTCACTGTAACTCTGCATCACAATTTGTGGAATTATTACTTTGATTCACACTATGATGAAACAACTACAATTTGTTACACTACATGTCACCACTACATAGAACAGATACTGTAAACGAAAAGAAGCTGAGAAGCAGTATTAATCACTGAATCGTAAAGAATCTCTCATTCAGTCACTCAGTCACACTATGACTGTAATAAAGTGATAGACTTATAGTCACGTAATTTAATTTGCAAACTACATTGCCAGTCGCTTGCTGCTGCAGCTAGATATGTTTCACTCCTATATGGTGAGCTGGCCAGAAACGCACACTCACACTCACACTCACACTCACATGAACAATTTGTGGGTGCACTCTTGCTCTGCATGTCATCCTGAAACTGAAGCAAAGGAGATGGAAACTATTAAAACTGTTAAGTTGTTTTGTAATCTCTGTAGGTTAGAAAGATTTAATAAAAGAATAAAAGAGGGATCATTCCTGGATGAAAGAAGCTAATAAAAACAGTCTTTGATGTATTTGAGATCTGCTTTTCGACTACAAAACCTGTGTGATGTAAAAAAAAATTCATGAAAGAACCCACTGTTTAATAGTGGAGCCAGCTGATAGGGTGACTGCCAGAGCCTAAATCAAAAAGAGTCACAGAAAATCAAACACATCTTCAATCTGCGGGTCACCAAAGTGATTTTTTAAATTTATGCACAGATCTTTGGTTGCTCATTTGAACTTTGAAACCTGTCTTTACACTGCTTCAATCAGTTTGAAGTGGCTGATATGAGCAGGAATGAATGGAAGAACAACATCAAACTTACACTTGATGTTGTTTTGGCACCTGTTACCTGCAATTTCAGCGTTGCTTGCGTTCCTATAATATGTTTTCTGCTGTAGGAATAAAGAAAGTATCACAAACAGCTAAATGAATGTTGGTGTGTGATGATTAGTCTGGTAACCATGGTATTTGCATTCATGTATTTATCTGGCTTTACTTCTTAGGTAATAAACTATTGATTTTGTTCCAGTTTTTTTTCCTGGATGGAAAGGTTGGATAAGTGCCAGGATAATTTGGCCCTCCTTACATTTGCCATGTCATCCTTAACACTAATTGCAGCCCAGACATATTCAGCTTCAGCTTTTATATTCTTTTTGTAGAAACAACTTCTTTTTTTCTTTTTTATAGATTTTCCTTCTCTTGTCCATCTGCTGCCCATCTCTTCTCCCCATCACCCCTTTATTTGGAAAAGGAATAACAACCTGTCTCCTTTTAAAATACACACATACAGACACCACATGAATTGTTAACATTTCCCTGTATCTTCCCACTATTATCATTCCTTTTGCTATCTGACCCAGTGACAAACCCAACTGAAAAATGCAGGCAGAAAGGAAAAAAATGAAAAGAGAAGCGAGCAACGCCTGTAAAAACTGAAACAAGGGTTTCAGATTGGTTCTTTCCATTACGCATGTAAACCCATTAAAGTCCAGATGTTGACCTAGGCATGACACTCCTTGACTATACAGCATGTCTAAATCACAGTGCCAATGAATGCCAAGCAACAAACTTAATACTTTTTGTAAATTGAGTCTGGAGAAGACACAGGGATTACTGTCAATTTTCTAGACCCTAGATCCCATAAAGTAGAAGCTGGAGTCAGCTGTCCCCAAAGTGGCTTGCCTGGTCACACAGCCTTAATAATATAATACTGCCACTTAATGAAACAAGCTGTTCCACGTGTTTCCAATAGGGTATGAATCAACCCTTCAAGAGTTGATGACTGCCGCAGACACAGAGCGATGAGAACAGATAATCCTTTAACTGGTCCCACAAACAAGCGCAACCTAACATGAGATTTGTTCTGCTACACTGGCACTTTGCAGCTCTTTAATTACGTTGTTGGAAGCAAAAGTCTATGATAGGGGATAAAACGGTTAGCAGTTTAATGATCAATCATTGTTAATTTCCCGATGGTTAGTTTTACCATGTTAAATTTTAATTAACATCAAAACCATGAAAAAAATCATGTTAAATACTGTCCAGCATTAAACTGATAAAAATTACTACTGTAATGTTGCAGTGGGAGTTTACTTGAGTTTCTATCATTCTGTGTGATGCCATCTCCTTTTTTGGCAGATCCTGAGTGCTCGTTCATTAGTTCAAGCATATATTGTATGCAATGTTTTCAATTAAGTGTTCTTGTATACTATAGTCTCCGTCTTCTTTAAGATGCTTAGAATAGTGTAATGATTTGTAACTATGCTTCCTGGGTTTGCCTAACTCTATAAACTTAATAAGGAAACAAATAAACGGGAGGGTAAATCCAACCTTCTGATATTAGAACATTTTGTTATTTAATTAGAACACCTAAAATACACCCCATCTCAAACAAAGAAGAATTTAATCACTCAGCTCTCTGTCCCAGCTTCCTTACAGTCAAGATGGTGGCAAAGATAACAAAATCAAGAATTTATTCATTTCTTTCCGTGCCTGACTTTAGTTCATCATAACATATCGGGTGTGGAATTAATCTGCAGATGCTTTGGTTCAAGATTAGACTAAACTCTTCTATTGATGTCAGTTGTAAGCCACTACAAAGTCCAATGTATGGCCTGCAACAGACAAGGTAAGCCTTGTTTTTAGCCTAGCTGATTGCTGGAAGTCTGAACTTTATGATAGACTCGGGCTGAAGGGTCCAGTAGTATGCAAGATTAGCTGCAGACCTTTGGACATGCACAGGCTAACTGATTCCTCCTGTATCCTGTCTTTATGCTAAGCTAAGCAAAACATCTCCTGGCTGTAGCATATTTAATAGACAAGAGTGGTATTGATCCTATCATCTAACGCTTGCCAAGAAAGCGAATAAGCATATTTCCCAAACAGTCAAACTTTTCCTTTAAGAGAAGATATATGGTGTGACAGTCCCAATCATGAATAATGTGTTGGGCAGGTTTCAGTTATGTGAGGAGTCTTGCAAGGCACAGCGCTCATATCAACCTCTTTAACTCTATGCCAAACCTTAGATGAAGTACAGAAATGTTGAAACTATTAGTCATCTAATCCACATGTTTTAATGCAGCTTTAGGGAGAGAAACTATATAAGCAGATGCCGAGTGTGGTAGTATTGTTCCACCATATAAACCATGAACCAGTGCTTGGATCCCTTCTCAATAAAATCTACACTTAATTAATTAATAATTAATTTGATTAAAACAAATCATCGTAAAAACCCATCAATAAGAACCCTTTTTGTGATGTTTTATGATTATGCTGAGACCGGCTATACTGTGTAATTGAAATACCTTAGAGGTATAAATCAAATGAGTACTACTGTTGCCTGCAAAAACAATTTCAGATTCACTGCTGGACCAATTGGTTGTGTATCTTCCACATTGCTGTCAGAAAAACGTGTTGACCTACTTTAGTGTAAAAACCTTGGCCATCCGTCAGAATATGAAGTCCCTCTTGGACAGGTAAATCATGACCCATAGCCAAGTGTTATGCTAAGGCCTACTTTATTCATCATAACACTTGATCATGAGCCTCTCTTTCACAGGAGCCAGCACACTGACCCTTGAGTTACAATGTGGTATTACAGTCTGTGTTCTCTGCTACTCGAGCAAAACCAAACATCTTCAGTCTGTCATCATTTGGACACAAACTAGAGGACATGCTCAGTTAGTCTCAAATGAGCTGAACAAAAGATGAAAAGCCATCGAGGGACGACTGAATGTGAAATCCAGATATGCAGACAAAGATAAAGAAACACAACCAAACACACAGAAATAAATGGAAACTGAGCACTTTTAGTGCTTCAGTCAATTCTGAATTAACGTATAGCAAAATCAATTCATTTTACCTTTCCATGTATGATATAAATCTGCTCCTTCTTTCGTGATCTTGAATCCAAATGGACAAGTGTAGTTTTTACATCTCAGTTTTTAAATAAAAACACACACATGCCTACAAGTGCTGCCAAAGCACCAGCCAATTCAAACCACATGAGAACCAATGCAAAGCCAGGCGCACACACACACACACACACACACACACACACACACAAAAACACAGAGTAACACAACTGCTTGTGATAAATCAGCTCCACTGTACAGGATTCCACCAAATAGCGGGGAGTAGGCCTTGGGGAAGAGGGGGTGGTCCACATGTGTGATGCTCGGTTATTCCTCATTTCTTCAGGGAATGGGAGACCAGGCAGAACTAACGCTGTTGCTGTGTGTTAGAGCTAAGATTAACTCCTACAATAACACTGAACATCTGCCTGTGTGTGGGGCGTCTGGGGTTGAAAGGGGAACCGTGGACTTTAAATGTGATGCAGAGATGGGTTGTTTGGGAGTGTTTGAAGAATAGTGTATGGATCCGGTGTCAACATGGAGATAAATGGCTTCCCACTCACGTTCACACGTTAAATCATTGTAAAGTGGATAGCTTGGTTTTAGTTATACACACACACACACACACACACACACACACACACACACACACACACACACACACACATGTTTGTTTTACTATCTTTGTGGGAACATCTCATAATGCATTCCGTATCCCCTAATCTTAAACATAACCTAATTCTAACCTGAATTTGGTCCCCACAAAGCTGGTCGGTCCCCACAAGTATAGTGGAATCCTGGTTTTTGGATCCCACAAACATAGTAAAACAAAAATATACACACACACACACACACACACACACACACACACACACACACACTTTGTGTGAGCTCATGGCTTACTTCTGCAGGGTGAGAGTGAGGTTGCCAGTGCAGCTCTTGATCTTGTTCTGGGCCTCCAGGTGGTTCATGCCCTCCGTGGCGATGCCATCAATAGACAGAACCATGTCTCCAACAGCAATCCCACCTTTAGCTGCTTTTCCACCATCTGTCAGCTGCAGAAACACAAAAACCACAAACAGCTTCAATTATCTACATAACCTGCAACATCACAGTGAGGATTATTAAGCAGGTGGGTGGGGAGTACACGTTCACTCTGTATTTATCGCAGGATTTATGGATCCATTCCATTACAGAAGCATTTGGGCAAAGCTAATGAAAGACCTGGTCCTCTACACCATGATGGAGGGTCTACTACTGTACATTCACTGATGCATGTCTAATAGCAGGAGCCTTCATCTTTGAGTTACCTGTGTTTCTTCTTTATGGCCTGCTGTCATACTGAGCTTACAGCTTGTTAGAGAAAATAGAAAGGTTCAAAAGGTCTCTTAACCACAGCATGAGTGAAAAAAATAGAGCACAGCCATAATGCAACCCTTGTGTCCAAATTCTCCACTACTGCATGTAGCCATTTCTTATTGGTAGCTTGTATGATGAAAATTAAGACAAAGAAAAAGACTTTTATCAACATACTGTACATGCATTGAACGCATGTTTGGTTGAGAAAACATAAAAAGTTAGCTCACAAAGAACACAACAAGGTAGATTTTTATTAAAAATTGTGTCTCCTGTATGTCAGGAATGCAGTATATGGAAAATGACAAGTGGCAATCTGATAATTTCAACAGCAGCACACCAGTGTAACTAAGAAGCCAGTGTTTTGTAATGACTACCTTAGTAAACAAATAAATGAAGCTTATCTTGACACACAATTTACTGTTACAATAAAGATTAAATAAAGTGAATCTAGTCCTAATAAAAAGCACTTATGCCGGTGTATTCTGTACAAAATGCAGTTAAAAAGGTGACAAATAGCTAATGGACACTACATGGTGTAGACACATTCCACTTTTATTGGCTTTGAGGAAACAGCAATTACAAGCCAGACATCTCTTAGATTAGACACGTCATAAAATATACACACACTACGCACAAACAATTTCTCTTGTCTCCAGTTTTCAGTGTCTTCCATGATTTTTCAGGTATGCTTTAAATATCTGCGTCTAAACAAAGTTTAATTACTGCACTTCCACTCGGGGGGAAGCTGGTTAATTTGAAACAGACTCAAGCCACACAAAAGAACTTATGTTGAACAACAGGGCTGGCATTTAATACCAACCCTGCTGCTAAACATGGCTTCAGTATAAACAAATGATGTGCTGTATCAATTCCGGTCTTGACAGTAATGTTAAATACATCATTATAATCATGTAGGGGAACTGTAACATTTTCCACACATAACTGGTGGTGGTGTCTATTTGTGAGAAACACTAAACATATTTTGTCAACAAGTGCTGAAGAAAAGTTGCGAGGCAACTAAGCACTTAACAGGCACACAAGTGGGCCTGGGTACACACAAAAATAAAGTCTAATTAGATGAAATGTGTAATTATGTGTTCTATTTTTTTGGTTTGAAACTATGCCCCGTTTCCTTCTTGGTAAAGTTAAATGAGTTATCAAAATACTTTTATATAGGCAAGGCAGATTTTTTTAAAGTGCTTTAAGTAATGGTAATGCAAATTATAATGTTCTCATCAGTACAAAAACAAACAGGAGAAACAATTTATTTCTGTTAAATCAATGCGGAATTATCATGTAAGGAGACTTTCTTTGTTCCTGATACTACAACGTCTGACCTGAAATAATGCCTTTAACTCACACTCACTGTCACCAACAGACAGGACAATACAGTGAGGCCATATGTGTCATATTAAACAGAGCCATTCTTATCAGTAGGCTGAGGGAGGACAGTGACAAATTTGGAAATGTGCATAGGATGTCACACACTCTTGTCTTTTTCCCATGCGCTGTATCTGAGACCAATGTAAAGGAGTTCAACGCAACTATTTTCTTTCATAACAATTATTTGTTATCCTTTCGAAATACAATGTCAAAGTGTGAGCAATCAAATAACAATTTGGTTTTGTGTGTTTGTTCTATATTGGATCTTAAAGAATAAAAACACCTTGCAGCTGTGATTCTGACCATTCTTGGTCACACTGAAGGTCTGAGTGTGTCCAAAGGGGAGTGAGGTCATATATTTCTTTTGACAGCATGAAAAGGGACCACACAGACCACTTCACTGAACATGCACACAGACCACTTTTGTGGCTGTTGTGGTTATGAAGTGGCTCTTACTCTTACCCATCAGCTATCACTTCACTTCAATTTGGTGCTTTTACAAGAAAATGTGTTTCTGCAAAACGAGAAAAGACAGACAAGGATGAGAGTGTAATGTGGTGTTCAGACATCTTTGGTGAGTTACATCCCCCCTCTGTGCTTTGTCTGTTTCCTTTGCCTTTATCTTTGTCTCTCTCACACACAAAGACAGACAGACAGACACAGGCAGGGCTAATAAAAGAGGCTGTGCACCCGGATTAGTGTAAAGGCTCTGCGGCCCCAACCTTTTATAGTCATATTAGCCCAACACACGCAACATCCCTCACCACCACTCACAACCACAGAGGCCAGGAAGAAGAAAGTAATGAGCGATCAACTCGACAGTGATTAAAATTGAATGGATGGGAAGGAAGGGAGAAAAGGAGGAAAGGAGAGTCTCACCCACACACACACACACTGCTACCTTCTATCTCCACATAAATACAGACACACTCACAAAACACTGCTCTGCTTCCCTCTGCATCATAGTAACAAGGAGAACAAGATGCCATTCAACAGGGAATTTTACCTTTGTGCCTCAATTCCGTATATAGGTTTTGCTGATAGGAAATCAGTATACCAAAAGCAAACATTTGTTTTCAATAACTATGATTAAAAACATTTCAGAGCTCATAGTTTCATATCAAAGAGAGTGCAAAAAATCATTGAGAAAATCAAAAACAGAAAACTAAATAATCTGTCTACGCAACAAGCCAAAGTCTTCAAGTTTCCCAGGGTATTTGATTTATGACTCAGTTGCTTTGGCCAAGACAGAAAACAGCAGCTTTAACACTACGCACATATCCACTGGAGACACACATACACTTACAGTACGTGTATGTACGTTCATGCCGTTCTATCAAGCACACTCTCTGACAGCAGCAGAGCTCAGCTCCAAATGTAAAAAGACATCCATTAACAGTTGACCACAACTTATATTAATAACCCTCCAGGAATCTGCCCTTTCATTAACCACCAATATAAACATCACAACATTAAAACAACTAAAACAGATGACAAAAGCAAAAAGACAACTTGTGAGTTTTGATTGTGCAAAACCCCCGTAAACTTCCATTCACATCTGTTCTGTCAGACTGGGACTTGTTGATCTCACAATTTGAATTTACATCAATGAGATCACTGGCTAAAGTGCCCATAGAAGCCTGAACTGAAATCCTCATCATCGTGTGGAAACATAGCTTTTAAGCTCTAATAAAGATTTTCTACATCAACAATTAATGAAATGCCTAGTAGTGGTAGTAGACAGACAAGTTAAACATAGATTTATTTTAGTTAGTACAGATGAAAACAGAGAGTGAACATTGCAGGTGGCCAGAAACCAACAAGTCCTCTAAATTAAATGACAAAATATGTAGTTTGTCCTTAAGAACAATACATAGAAGTGCCTCATAATTTGTCTGTTCCTTCCAGAACTGTTACATTTCACTGCTGAAAAATGAAGCTATTTTATGATTTCATTATAGGGAAAGATCATTTTGGAATAAAATTAATAGTTTTTTAAGGTTAGGGGACATTTATCATCATTATTACAATAATAGCCACATGCTTAAGGTTAAAAAAGTGCAAGTTCATGATTAAAAGAAAACAACATTGACTATTAGTCAGAAATGGGAAATAAACAGGGGTTGCCTGTGGCAACATCTGACGCTTTGTTGATCCATCCATCCACCCCAGCCTCCTCCATCTGTGAACCTTAGGGGTCTCTAGGGCAGGGTCACACTACTTACTCCTTTGCTCCCAACAAACAGGACTCACAATTCCTACCGCTGCTTGAGGGCTTTGTCCCTTCACTGTAAACAAAGCTTGTTTTTGGGCACCAGCTCGCTGAAGTGACTGTTGTTCTTCTTGGGAGGACATTCTTTCAGAAACACAACTCCAAGTGAATGCTAATGTTCCTCTGTGTCTATTAAACATTTTTAAAAATGAGTTAACCAGACAATGACAAGTATAAAATATTAATTGTGTTTTTCAGGTTGTTGTAAAATTCTTCCAACTTAGGAAGGCCAAAAAATGCTTGCTTAATGCAGCTTTAACTTGAGGTCACAATTTACATGCTTTTTTACGACCACCCTGATATTCTGTATTTTCAACATACACTATCTTTGCAAAACATCCGTCAGCCTTATTATATGTTCAAGTTGAATAAGGAATCAATCGTCGTGTCAACATTTAAAAGAATAAGAAAAACACATACAATGAACCACCACAGATGAACTTGCAATTATGCTTCCAGCAAGGTAAGTTTTCAACACATACGCTGTCTGATTTAAGTGCTTTGAAAAGAAATGGGTTCCAACACATCGCAATAAAGGCTTGCTGAAGTGCTGAAACACTACCTGGTTTAAACATACACTGACCAGTTTGAGTGCTTTGAACAATGCCTGCTTTCAGCACAAGGAGTGATAGAGATGACAGGCAGATGGTTCACATCACGCTATGATAGAAAAGCTGAGAGCAGGAGACATATTCCTAGATTGTTACTTTTAACTCAAACACCCACAAAAGCTGCTTCCATATGCCAGCCTTCAGGAATATTTATTTCACTCAGAGCTTGCTGCTTCAGGACCAGTCTTCCAGTAGGTTATCTTATAGTATGATTCTACATGACAAGTAATGTCCCTGTATTGTATCTTTGAATCCCATGTGGGAACAGAAAATCACAATTAGGAAAAATAGTCTAAAAACACAACATTAGCTCCTCATTTATAACCAAAGTATGGATATTAAAATGAAACGTGTGCAGGAAAAAAACATGACAGCAACGGTGCTCTGACTCTCTTAGCAACAAAGTAAACAGCAAAATAACAACGAAAAAAGTTAGAGGAATATACAGAGTTTGAAGGGTTTCAGACAGAGCGGAAGAAACACAAGGGTGAGTGAGATTTATGACGGAGGTACAGAGACAGAGATGGAAAAAGTTAGCAGAGAGAAAAAGCAATATTAGGAACGTGCAGGAGACAGAAGCAGGGGCAGACATCACCACAACCTAGTTGTATGATCCATCAGTAACACATAGTAAACGGTGTTAGGCAACATTTCATTTACAATTTATGCTACTGAATGAGGTAAATCATGCAGTTAGGTCAGCAGCATCATGGAAATACCAGAAACAGAAATACCTTTTTGAGTGCTTGAGGTCTAAAAGTCTATTCTTGACAACGATGACCAGCAGAAAGAATGACTCTAATAGCTCTAATAACTCTAATAACTCTAATTGGGAGTTAGAATCAACAAAATGTTTTGCTATCAAGTCGTTAAAGGGTTTCAGTTCAATAGTCTCCCTAAATGACTGAACACTCCTGTAACAGTATAGGCATAGCGTGTGTTTGTGCATGTACATGAGTACCCATGCATAAACACCCCTATACTGACACACTAACAAACATACATACTTTCAATCTAATAAAAGCATTTAAAAATAACTGTTTCTTCAACCAAAGGTGTGTGTGCACTGATCGAATAATCACAGCCTGATTTGTATGTTAATGCAAGAGACGCTAATAAAAAATGGCTATATTGGATTGAGTTCCCATGGATCGCTCATTGCGGCTACAGCTGCCAAACCCACAAAAACACTTTGGACATACTAAACATGCACATGAGCTCAAGCAGAGCTTGAGAGCTTGATTTTTTATTTAAAAGGTGCATTGTTTACACACATGTTTACTGGCTACCAGTCTGAGGTGGGTTTTTCCTTTTCACTTACATGAAAATGAACTGTTGCCTTATTAACGTCACAGAGGGCAATATTGTAAAAAAAAAACAACAAAAAAAACAAAAAAACAAAACAGAAATACCAGCATTAACAAATTCACATGAGATTTTTTGAGTTGTAAAAGCAAACTGCACTTTACTAAACCATACAAGCCAGCATTCACAGCCAGACTCAATGATGTGATTGTCATGGTGCTGGGGGACTTAGCGTTGGCAGAGCAAGTGAACACACATTCAGGAATACAGCCATGTGAACACAAGACTGGACTGTTCTAAGTTACTTGTGCGTCATCAGTAGCACACACTTACAGAAGCTGCAATTAATCCAAAATGGTTGTATTAAGTTACAAGTGATATTATATTTAAATTGTTTAGAATATGTTCTAAGTGGAATGTTTTAGTTGATGTCTGGAAAAGGAAACCGGGCCAAAAATGAACATGTGTTAGGGAAACAATTATTTCCCTATATTCTGAAGAAATGATGTGAGTGCTATTACTCAGTGTACTTTTAATAAAGTAGGTTTGTAACTCAAAGGGTGGGAAATTCATCCAGAGACTCTGGGAATGAAAACTGCTTGAATGTTTAGTAAAACTTGAGTATCAAGGGGTTTCCGGTCACAGAGGCAGTTGAATTATACCCTAAAATTGCATATTTAGTGAGAAAGCCGTGATTGCAGACACAGCAGCACATGTGACATTCACAATGACTTAGAAAGTTAATGCTCGGTGAGATAAGTTTTTTCTCAGTTACAATCAAATCCACAAACTGTACAACCACACATCTTTTTATTTGCTGCATAAACTGACTGCAACAAGCTTTTTGAGTCCCTTTGAATCCTAAAACAATGGACAGTAAACTGATTAAACTCACTCTCACGCCCAAACCACCAACAGACATTTGTGAATGTATGTTAATATTACCATCACTAGCTATATGTCTTTTCTGCCAGTAGACATGAGTTCACTGCACAGTGTCCAAACAAAGTATCAAGAGGGAATACTGACAAACCAAAGAGGAAAGGATAGCTACTGCTGTTACGCCAACAGATTTATTTTCCTTTTATTGATCTCCTAACCCACAGCCATTAAAGTTTTATTTCTATCAGTCAATCAATATTATTATGAATAAACACGATACCGGCCATGAGGCCAATATGCTGTGAGGACAGAGGAGGAGATGGAAATTAGCAGCTACTGTGGAAAATACATTACAGCTGCATTAAACAATAGGGTATTCAAGTCTCTTCATTGTGAATTCACTGCTGTATGTGTTCTGACCTGGCTGTGCTTCTCTGCCAGGGTTATAAAAGTTTTCTGGCCTCAAATAATTCAGTTCATTCCAGTTATACTCAAATAGCATCTTTAAAGAATGTGTGCTACTAAAAGTAAGATAGAGACAAATTGTGCAGGCTAGGACTACTTCTTTTATAATTTATTATTATGTCCTTCAACTGACCATAAGTGAGACTGTTTGTAAGGTTTGATCTTAACAAAACTGAATTATAACTCAACATAACTGGAACATATGTTAGCCTGTAACAACAACAAAGTACAAGTTTTTGAGTATTAAAGTATTGAAAGGTGTGGTTTTCATTTCAGCATAGTTCCTGTATTGGCATGTGTGACACTGAGGGCTTTTACAACAGATTAGTCAGTCAATTACCAGTGGAGACAGAAATGCCTTAGTGAGGTCACCAAGTAGGAACGCATAACTGTCAACATGCAACATATAGGGATGAAAATATTTCTAAAAATTAATCCCTCTCTTTTCTCTCAATTGGTGCTTTTAAATAACTAGGAGTAGTAAAAGAATATTGACATCACAAAAAGTCACAAGAACTGAATGCCAAATGTTGAAATGCAGAGTCATATCTCACAAATTTTATGGAGTGTAAGATTAATTGTTGAGTGCTGTCAACGCAGAAAAGTGTAGTCTGTTACAATGTCCAAATACAACAAGTTTGACCCAACAAGACTTGATTTGTGGTAGGGGAAATGATAAGTTGTTGATTCTGGCTCTGGGACTATTTCACTAAGATTGATAGATACTCAAAAGCGGAATGTGAGACTTGAATAAGATAGATTTAAGTACTATTAAGTCAAATGGAGGAGCTGTCAACTGGTAGTCTGGTATGAAAGCTTAAGGCACAAAGCTTGCAAGATCACAGGTTTGGAACCTGATCAGTGATGCAATGTGAGCGTCTGAGCAAGCACCGTAAGAGGACAAAATAGAGACTGGGAGAAGGAGAGAGGTGGAAAGACAGAGGATTATGAATAAAACTATACAGTCTTTTAAATAGACCCATCACTGTGGTCAGTTGAAATCATCGCGTGTTTGAAAAGCATCTCTGGGGAGGCAGGAGGCAGCCACCTCCACGAAAAAGGTTTTAATATAGATTAGCTGTCTGGTCATCTTGCTTCAAAACCTGTTTTTATCTTTACAGACTTTTCTATATAAAGCTCTGGAGGAAGGATTTATCCAGTGATGACATTCAGATGCATAATTATGGAGTAAGCATAGAACAGAATCCGAAGAAATTCGAATTCTCATGAAATGTATGTAAAAAAGGGACCCTTTATATTTAAAATGTATTACTTCTATCTGCGTATACATATATTTGATTTAAACAACAAAGATACATGGACCCCCAAACTTAAATAACGTTAAATCTAAATGATCTATCCTGGCAAAAAGTTGCACTTTATACTCTGAGTCTCTGAAATGCCCATTATACACTCTGGTCAATATTTAGCCTAGACCCAGGAGCTCTTAAAACAGGGGTACACATGGTCATAGGAGATGACCTGTGAAATAGTGTATCTATTCTTGGCAGCTTAATGCACACGCTCCGCTGGTCTGTCCTCACTTAAATTATTTTAGCAGTGGATCCTGTAAATGGGCTGCTCTCAGAAAGGTTTAAATATTGATTTGCCTTGTTGTAAATTTAACTGGGAAGAGACAGCAGCTATTTTCTGTCTCTACACATGAGGGGTCTTGTTCTTGGAAATCCTTTGATACGTAAAACAAGTAAATGGACTTCACAATAAATACTCCTAATGAGGATTAACTGTAACAGGGGTGCTTCTGCAGGCCTTTTTCTATGAAATCTTTTCAGCAGCCTAGCCATTAAATGTTTCCTTCACTAATTGGCAAGGTATTAAGGTAGTTTAGTGCTTATGAACGCAACTGTGTAACCTAACTATTACAGTTAACACTTCCATTACTCTCTTTAAGCCTATCAATAGCTACTTGTCCCTGAAGAAGACCCTTACCTGAGTTCTTACAGAAATCCACTCTGAATTAGAGCATCAGCATGCATACATGCCTCATCTGATCTAAATTTGACTGTTGTACTGTCTATCTGTTTCATTGCTGTGGATTGCAGTGTACAGCTGTGTAAAGTATTATTTGGAATGGATAGCTTTAAGGTATTGCAGGCTACCACTAAACAAACGTCAGGAGAACTTAGCAACTCCCCTCTTTCACAATGCCTGCTTTTACTAAAAAAAAGTTTCCTTTTTTTGTCTAAATATCTCCTTTTATGGACTATGTCAAACTGGAATGCCGTAGTAAAACATTTCACTGGCAATTTGCGAAGAAGCACTGTCAATCTTGGCCTGTTATAAATATGTTTTTTTCTACGCCGTAAAAGAATAGAAAAAGAAGTGGTGAGAACAATTTACACAAAGAGCAATCACTGGGACGATAGTTCAGGATGTACAGTTGTGGTTACAACTACTCAAACCTATGATTCAATACTTGTACAATGTGATAATGCCGTGGCTACAACTTGTACAACAAACAAAACACACAGTATATTCACATATGTATAGAGCTTAGAGGCAGCAGCTGTTAGGGTAAGTGTGGTTTGGCAGTTGTGTTGCGTTCTCTAATAACCCCTACTCTGTGGTACCTTCTCAGAACCGACTCTATGGTTAAAAAGGCAGAGAGCCATCTGTGTGTGTGTGTGTGTGTGTGTGTGTGTGTGTGTGTGTGTGTGTGTGTGTGTGTGTGTGTGTGTGTGTGTGCCAGTGTAAATGAGTGTATGTGTGTATGTGTCAGTGATTCGCGGTCAGAACTGCTGCCCTTCATCGCCATGAAATGGATTTAATAGGTCGGATAAAATTAGGGTTTGGTTTGATTTTTGCATCTAGACTGAAGTATATTGTTTGAGGAGTGAGTCACGTCTTACATAAGATCTAACAACCAGAAACAAACGTAACAGAGAGGCACATAGAAACAGAGAGAGAGGAGGGGGGAGAAAAACAAACAGGAAGGTATGAAGGGATGAAAGTATGATAAGAATGAGCAACGCAGAGAGGCAGATCTAGATAGATGAACTGTTGAGTGACATCATATAGACTGGCTGTCATCAGCTCTCAAGTCACATTGAGTCTATGTAGATTCATTCCCATGCACTGCATATCACTACCACCGTACGTTCAGTCTACCGCTCTCCTCCTCCTTCTGTCCTCTGCAAATCTACATTTCTCTCCTCTTAGAGAAGTTAAATAGTGGCCACCTTTTAGTCAGTTCCCAAACCAGATGCACTGCTGTTCTGTTATACAATATTCTTGTCTGCCACTTAATACATTGCTTTGGATACAATTGGCCCTATGGCATTTTAAGACATTTATATTCAAAACAAGGTAGACGTAAATCAACTATTGAAAACTGTGAACCAATGGGATATCAGTTGGGCAAATGATAATGACAGCAGATAACTTTTGTGTTGGTGCCAATGGCTGAAGTTTTTGTTGACACCTTTTGATACACGTTGAAGTATAGCAACTACTACACTTTTACACAGAAAAAGATTATTATTTTACCCTCATTCACTTTGACTTATTGAAAAAAAAAGCAATTTATTTTTTTATTTGATCTGAGCCTAATCATATCCACAAATATTAAAGTACACTAGCACACTAAGCACTCATATTATCCACTTACTGTATACTTCACTGTCTTAAGGAGACCTAACAAACATTTACTATATCAGCACCTAAAACTGCACCAGTCGTTATTCACGCTCCTTCCAACGTCTTGAAACCTCAAACCACATAACTGTCATTGTGATGCAGCAGTAAAGGTCCGAGTGGGCTACTGAGACAATTATAGCTTAGTAACTGCCAGCTTCTCTGGGAATAAGAAAACTTTCACTGACCAACATAAACATCACCATTTATTTCCATTTATCATCTTTTTCATATTGGCATGATTTCTTTTGAATATTTTTTTGCCCTGTAAAATAACTGCAAAATTTTTCTCTTCTTCTTATTGCAGATGTGACAGGATCCACATGTCAACATTCGAGATTATGTACACAGAGTTGCTTTTGTATAACTTTAGCTTTTCTTTCTTTTCTATTTCTGACTTCTGTCATTTTTTCTCTCAGCTACTCAGATAGCGTATTCCACAAGTTGGAGTATGTGCACACACCCCCAGATACAAACACAAACACATATACACACACTACTGTGGTGAAAAAATTCACATGGCTTTAGTTAGTGGGAACAGTATCACATCCAAAGTAATAACAAAAAAATGGCAACCCAAAGCAGTCCCAAGGGGGATTGACACAGGACCTGGCAAGCCATTCGTCATCAGTCTCATGTTGCCATAATTTCGTACACTGCCAGTTTTAGTGATGTGTGTGTGTGTGTGTGTGTGTGTGTGTGTGTGTGTGTGTGTGTGTGTGTGTGTGTGTGTGTGCGTGTGCTTGTATTTGTCACTGCATGTCGATTATCATTACTATTAGAAGGATTATCATGTTTCAGGATCATACTACAGTCAAAGCGACGAGGGAAACATACAGTGTTTGTGTGAACTTAAATGTGTGAATGAACAGCAGGCTGGGAGGGCAACGAGAGGTAAGCCTAGAAACCAAGGGACCATCAAGTTACTTGTTCAAGCGGAGGGATTGAAGCCAAGATCTGTGTGCCAGAACTTTGATTGCTGCGCTTTCAATACAGACAGTGAAGTGGAATGCATAGAGAGTGAGAAAAGGTTTCCTGTGTGGTCAATACACGACAGATGGCATATGATTCAGTTGAGCTATCACAAGTGTGGCAGTGGGGGTTGAGTCGGAGAGACACTGGAAATGCGGAGAGGTGGTGAAAAGATGGAGAGGAAGATGAGAGAAAGAGGAGGAAGGAAAGAGGCACAGAAATCAGTTTTCATCTTTTTAATTACTTATTGGCCATATGGTTCATATCACTGGGTGGCCATTCGGCAGCTGCAGTGTGATGAATCAGTGTTTGTGTGTGGAGATAAAACAGGGACACATGCTAGTATCGCATAATAAATAATACTAAAAAGTGTGTTGGAGTATACCTATCATCATGTGTTTGTGTGTGTGTGTTTTTGTCTTACCCTGGAGATGGTGAGGGGCATGTTGAAGTCCTTCCCTCCCTGCAGCCTGAAGCCCCAGGGGGCAGGGCCTAAGAGAGTGGCGCTGTAGTTGCTGCTCATGGTCTCCTTGATGATGCGTTCTGTGTTGATGGTTTAAGGCAGAAAAATATGTTGCAGATCAGGTGATGATAATGATGTCACTGGGTTTTGATGATGTTGATGATGGTGGTCAGAAATGCTATGGCTCTGCTTAAGATGTTGTTCCAAGATCTGAGGAAGATATGAAGGAAAAGCATACATTACATTTGCTATTGCACGTTTATATAAGACAAAGGAAGTGATAAGCGGGGCCAAGAGGACAAAGCAAGGAGAGGAGATGAGAAGAGAAAAGGACATTTTAAAAAGACATATTGTCAAAACAAAAACTATAGTTACAGCGACTTTAGGTCAACACACAATGACCATGGCCAAAGATTTAGGAAACTATTAAAATGCCATTATACAATTATACATTATATAAAAAAATTTAAACACGCTAGAAAAATGAATAAATATTTTTTTCTGTCTCATTAGAGTATGCTGAAGCAGTGCAGTAGCATAAAAGACTTACAATATACCCCAGGAAACCCTCATCAGGGGACAATTTCACAGCTAACATTAATAAATATTAATAACTAATTAATAACTGCTGCACATGTCCTACTATGTAGTGTTATCGTTATGTTAATGGAAAGTCCGTACCTGTTTAATGGAAACTCCAGAGAGAAAAATAATTCCTTCACAAGCAGGTAGACAATGTAATCCCTAGTTTCCCCTGGACTGTTCCCTTCCCAGCAAACACACGGTATGTGTGTGAGAGAGGTAGAGAGGGATGCACTGCTCTTATATACCAGCTAATGACAGAGGGGAGGGGAAAGGTGGAGGAGGGGAGAGAGGAAGAGGGAGGCGAGAGAAAGAACGGGTAGAGGTTAGGTTGGGAAGGGAATTGGGAGGAGAAAGAGGAGGGGAATCGCCCATGGGTGGAGTGAGTGGAACACAGAAGAGGAGGAGAAATGAAGGAGATGATATGAAGTGGGAGATTAGGGGATGGGAGGAGACAACACCGAGGGAGAGGAAAAGAGGGGGTGGGGTGTGGATTAAGGAAAATAGTGTGGGAGCACTGCGCATAGAAAATGACAAGGGGAAGGAGGGGAGGCATGGGAGAGGGACAGAGACAAGGGAGTGGGGGGCGGTTTATCTTTCACCCGGATATTTTGGGAACATGGACTCAGAGCTGCAAGCTGCTTCATTTAAGGCGGAACCAGCAGTAACCAGATCACGCCAGCGGGAACACATCCCTAAGGCTTCAATTAAAAGGTCTCTCAAAGTTTACCTTCAAATGATACATCGAGGCGATTGTGATTGGACACAAACTCAGGGTCACCTTATTCAACTCTTGTAACATGGTGGTTTCACTGCTGCAGCACTGATGACCCAACTATAAGACTCCTTGAGAAGCATTTTGGAAAATCAATGCAAGGTTAAGATTCTTCATCGATTAAATTACTACTAAACTGGCTCTGTCACTTACTTTTTAAATGCTACTCTCTATCCTATAGTTCCTTTGTCCTAAACTAATTACCTTTATTTATTTCATATTCTATAAGGTGTGTAAATCTATGTTTTTAATGTGTCAAGCCACTACCTCTCCCTCTATAAACATTAAAGAGTCAAGCATAACAAATCAAGTGATTAACTACCCTCAGTCTCTGTACATTCTGCTACAGAGATGTATATTTTGTTTGATGTAAGCAATCTAGTGCAGAACCAGCGTTTCCGTCTTGATTATTTATTTCAGTTTACTCATTATTTATGTACAGGCAGCTGGCAAGTTCTTCCCCTCCTGCACTGGCTTTTGTCCATTGCCATTTTCTAGCCCAGACAGATCAATATTGACTTTGCATTTATGCTGATATAGTAGTGGCTCAATCAAACACTCATCCCATTACTTTCTTGGCCATGAACACACACACATGAACAGGCAGTACATCTTGCCAAGTTGTAGCTCTGAACTGTGTTGTTATAGCAGCCTGAGTTCTCAGTCAAAAGGTGATTTCCCACGAAAAAGCAACAAATATCAAAGAGATAGAGAGGAGAAGCTTGATAAAAGAAGATGGACATGAACCTAGAGGAGAGGAATGCAGCTGGACAGGGAGAGGACAATCTCCAAGATAGATTAAAAGAAGATAGAGAAACGGAGAGAAAGTGCACATGTGACAAAGATGTAGATAGAAGAGGGGGAAGGAAGCAGGCTACCACTTGACCTTTGCACAATGAAACAAGCTGAATATTACATATGATGTGTCTCTAACACGGAGATAATATCATGATGGATACACAGTATGAGAAGATTAAATACTCACAAAGTCACACACATAAACACAGGATGCTCTTCATTAGCCTGCTAATATGTGTTCCCACAGAATCTAACAAAGACAGTGCACACTTCTGCAGCACAGCCAAGTTAAACAATAGCAGAGCAAATCCTGGGAAGAGCAGAGACGGCAGAGTCATTAACCCTGTTTCCGCTGCAGAGCTGAGGGGGGAAAGAGCTAACTAAAATTTTACAACAAATGAAATTACAAAAGGCAGAGTGTTTCTTCGAAGCTATATCACAGATGGTTTTTCATTGTTGTAAAAAGGACTAAAAGCATCTTTATACAGGGAGATGACATGGATAATGAATAAGCCCTGGTTAGCCTTGTTTGGTGATATGGTGAACACAATGGGACCTAACCATTCTCAGGCCTGTTTGCCCCAGTAGAAACCAGATCAATGGCAGCAGTCTCTGTTGTTAATTAATTAAAAAAACATACTGCTGAATAGTCACTTGTTGTTGTTCATATGTTGTATCCTGCAATAACCGACGACAAAAACATGAGTATCAGGGGGTTATCAGGGGTATCCAAGGTAAACAAAACAACAGGAAATCAGGTACTAATCCACACAGATGAATAAATGTGGATGGAAAAATATCCAAAAAAATTGGAAAGAGAAGAGTATGTATTGTACGGAATAACAGTCTCTAAAAAGAAAGTCTAGGTAAAAAGAAGTTCTGATACTGAAATGCATTCCAAAACTGCTCATGAGTGTTTTTCTCACTTCATGATTAAGGTATGGTTTGGTTGGGAAACTAAAATGGTTAAGGAAAATGGCGATGACATTTAAAGTTGAAGGACACCGACAATAGCTGCTCATAAGTCACCAAATCTCCAACCTTCACATCTCTTGACTTCAGGCTTTGCTAGAAGAATATTACATTCACTATTTATTACTTACTGACACTGAATATGAACTTTCAGTTTAAAGCAGTGGCAGAAGTACAGAAAAGCCAAAGAAGGCTTAAACCCAGCTACCTGGGTGCTTTGTCATTCTTTTCAGGCTTGATTATGTAAAATGTCCCACTATGGTAATATAGTTTTTGCCTGTTGCTTGAACATGTTTTGCAAAACTTGCCTCATTTTGTCAAAACTCTACACACAAGCAAATAAGACACAACACTGGGAAATAAACCATTCACATCTATGTCAAATTGAAACTCTGCTATCAAAACCTAACAATCCTTTGTCAAAATGTCACTCTGATGACAAAATGATACCCACTTAGATCATATGAATACACTTTCAGATCAGCAGCAACAAACTAGCCTGCTTTATATTAAGACTGCAGTCTTTTGTTTTCACTGTTTTTATATAGGGCATGTTTTCACAACAACCAAAAAATTGCTCAACTCAACTAAAAAAAATTACATTACAGTAGTATATTTTACAGTATATTAATTTTAGTTAAAGAAAAATTAAAACAAACAATATAATACTGTAAGCACAGAAAAACACAATTGTGCGCAAGTGGGCTTATCTATCCTGCTATCTCTAGGCGTCTGGCCACAGGATCTCATCAACATCACAAGCAATGTCTTCTCTCGCTAAGCATCAGGGAAAATATTCCCTTGTGTGCCAAATCCATACCTGGATTGACCTTAACTCAATGTCTCTGCAGGCCTGTTCCATTGCCTGCAGAAGAGGCATATGGGCATGTGGTTGGCGGTCATATACGTGCCATCTCCAAGCGGAAAAAAGTTCCTCAATAAGATTTAGAAATGGCGAGTAAGAGAGCAAGAACACAAATTCAAATTGATTATGGTTGGTGAACAGGTTCTGGACCAGAGCAGCCCGATGGAAACTAACATTATCCCAGACAACAAAAAACCTGGGCTTCTTTGATCCATCCTGTACAAGTGCATCATGAAGTGTATCTCAAAATGTGATTATGTGTTGCATATTATAGGGACACAGTTTAGCATGATGGTGCAGTAGCCCTCAGAGACTTATGGCAGCACACAATGTGATATTTCCCCCGTGCTGCCCCGGTACGTGCACAATTGCCCTTTGGCCAATTATATTACGTCCCCATCGTCTGTTTTTGCTAAGACTGAATCCAGCCTCGTCAACGTAAATACATTCATGCGGCTGGGCAGCTCCATCTATGTCCAAGATTCTCTGTAACAAAAAATACATATTGTGGATGGCTTAACTCAAAGCACACACCTACACTACTACACATACAGAACCGACCCACCCCACCACACAGGTACCTGTGTAGCTTTCTGAATGAATATATGTGGAACTGATCCAGTGGTATATATTCAGCTGTTACTGGACTGCACCCATTCTCTATTTTTAATGTAAAGGACTGTAACACTTACCTGTACATATTCATGTCGAAGTTCTTTGACCCTGATACTGTTCCTCTCAAATGGGACGCTGTACAATTGCTTCATGGTTATGTTGTGCTTTACCAAGATGCGTCTGATAGTGGTAATGCTTTCTCGATTTATGTTGTTGAATACTTGCCTATCTGCAAGTATTTGTTGCTGCAGCTGGTGGAGACAGATTGCGGTATTTGCTCTGACAAGGTTTACATTGGCAAGTTCCAGCTGTTGGATGAACAGGCGTTGTCGTCCACCCCCATTAGGTCTTCTAGCCATTCTGTAGAAAAATACAACCACAAATTGTTCTTGTTTGCTCATTTTTTACAGTACTATATATACTGTACTTCACTGTATTTACCATACACAGTACTGAAACATCTCAACACGTCACGGTATGTTTCACAAAACTACCACTTTTGTTGGAAAAGTAGCATTAGCCACAATACAATACATGTGATATGGTAACGTGATATAGACAGTACTGTAAATACTCTAGATACAGTCTGAGGAGAGTAGAAAGTTGAAGACACACCTGTTTTCTAGTCAGAATGTCCTCATTATGCATGAAACTGTGAAACAGCATAGATTAGGGTGGACTCTTTTCCCAGCTTCCCTCATAGTCAGGCAATGGTTTATGACATGGTCTACCAAAGTTGCTCTCATGTCATCTGAAATAATGGTCCTTGCATGGCCTCTTCGACCACGTTGTCCTCCTCTCTCTCTGTCTTCTTCTTCCTCTAACTCTCCCTGGCTCCGTGCTTGAAAAGTTCTCAAAATGACTTAACTGAGGCCTTTTGTAGCTGATTGATTGGTGTTGAATTTTGTAAGTAAGTATTTTCAGGTGTGTGTCTACATATTTTTAGTTAACCAATGTATGTTGTATTTTGACTAGATGTGTTTTCCCAATAGTACCCTGAGATTTCATTTTTTGACTAAATGTCTTAGGTACAAAATAGTGTGTAGTGTAGGAGCAAATGTGTTACAGAGTTGCAACTAAAGTGCAAAGCAGCACTTTTGTTTAAGATATGATTACATTTTGTTTAAGGTATAGTAACAACAACTTCAGGTTCTGTTACTTTGGTTTAAGCATGTATCTGTAGTGTACAAGCATTGGGTAAAAACTGTAATATTCAGCTGGTTTACAGTCACTGTAAGAGCTACTTTAAATTAAATGGGTACTACAGACAAAGCTTTCTGACATGTATAGTTCATGTATATTTTAGGAGTAGTGCACACAAAACATTTTCTTTTGGATGAAAATTTTAAAAGATCAGAAGGTCCTGTAAAGACAGGGTTTGAATGGATAGTTTTCTCAGATAAGGATACAAACTAAACATTCCAAGTAACAACTAAAAAGTTGATTCAATCAAAATATAAAATAATAAATGAATAAATAATTGTAAACTTCACTGTGTCACCGAACAGTGTCCCATTCCCATGAGACAAGAGTTCTGGTTTGAGTCCCCTGAAGATATAATTTCTAAAATACAGGCCCTCTCATGGGCCCACCAGTCGAGTACACTGTCTTAAGACATATGATCAATCGCTGGTATTGTCAAAAATAGCCAATGGCCCAAAAACTGCGACAAAGAGAACAAAGGAAATTTGTGGGTCACAGGATAATGACATCAAACTCTAACAATAGAGAGTGTGCTACACCACAAAACCTCAGACACCCTGACAGTCCTTTGTTCTGTCAAATGGTCTATTCCAGTCCCCATATGCTCACCTCTCCACATGGTTAATGATCACAGCTTAGCAGCCCCCAGCCACACACACACACTCACACACTCTGAGACAAGCTCCACCCCTTAATGGTATGATAATCTGCCCCTCTAAATGACATTTAATGCATCATCCACGTGAAGGAAAGGGGGACACCAGCCCCATTGAGTGCCAGCTGCCCACACACACAGACACACACACACACACACACACTCACACACGCACAATCACAACCTGGACACAAGGATATTCATAAATCTCTATTGTGTTTTAATCATATGTTTTTGGTCAAAACTGAAGAGAACAACTGTGGTCTCAATAACATTCATTCTAAATTTGTTTAAAATCCGTTCAGTCAAATATTTACTATTCAAAATATAAATACATCACAAATATGTGGTGGTTTATAAATGTACTAAAATGTGCTAAAATGTGGAAGTTATTTTATGTAACAAATGGGATGATTCTGCCTTCCAAGACGCTAACGAAGAATAAAGGTACGCTGATGTAAATAACATGATACACTTTATTGCCCCAGTCTTGGACTCATGTGCTGCACACCTATAACTAGCTGCACCCATAGTAGTGCATAATAAAACAATGTAAACAAAGCAGAACATACTGTAGCAAATCACAATTTACATGTATTGCACATTACACATACTGCACAAATTAGACATAGGAGGGAAATGGGCAGCATGCCAGTCTTAATAATCTACAGTGATAGGGCACACGCAGTAAAACAAAAAATTTGATAATCTCACAAATTATTCTGAATACAAAATGTACTTTCACTGTGACACTCACTCATCTACAGGTAGACAGATAAACATGTATAAGGTTTGTTTATATTGGGGGGACTATTTGTCTGCCAGCCATCTAATCAGTCTGACCACTCTAGACTGATTTAAGCCTAACTAATCCCACAAACCATCTCTGTAAATACTGCACAGTCAGGAGTAGGGTTAGTGCAGTAGCCTTTTCTTTTCCAGGGTTTTTACTAGTCGGTAAAAATGGTTCATGACCTAAGATTTAATTCACAAGCTTAAAATCTCCCTGCCAAACCAGTAATGGAAGGTTTCCAGCCAGTTAAATATACATTAATGTATATTAGTTATTAGTCAAATTCCTTATAATAAGAAGTATACAAAAATAAGACAAACCAACACTTGGGAATTTTTCATTGTTTATAGATTGTTTCCACAATCACCTGTTATCGCATTCAATGTAATAAATTGTTCAGCCTTAAATATCAGCAGAGATTGCGCTTCCATTGTTCTGGTCAAGAAAACCGAGGCTGTCATGTCATCAAACGTTTCTGTGGAAAGGTGGAATCAAATCTGTAAAAAAAAAAGAAAAAAAGAATTTGTCTTGATTTGATGCACAAAAGATAGTGCGAGCCTTTTCTAGGTCAAATATCCAACAAACACAAATTATTAATAAGATTCACATTTTGATGATAAAATGTGAATAAAAGGCACGCTTTCCATATTTCTAAGGTACAGAATAATGGACAGCATGCCTGGAATCCAGCAATGAGCTTATTATCAGAACTCAGTATCTCCAGTCTGAGCTCAGTCGCTGTTTATAACTGCTCTCTTTCACAGCGGAAAATATTCCTCCCTGCTCACCAGCCAACCAGACAGACAGAGATAGACAGACAAGCACTCTGGGAGACAGATAGCTCAGCTCAAACAATTGTCCATCCTAAGAAAGATAAACTGAGAGAAATCAGCTGTACAGAGACATGAACACACAGGTGCATACACACACACACACACACACACACACACACACACACACACACACACACACACACACACACACACACGGCCTTGTGACACTATCTTCGTGGGGACCCGTCATTGACATAATGCATTCCCTAGTCCCCTTACCCTAACCTTAACCATCACAACTACATGCCTAACCCTAATCCTTGCTCTAAGCCTTAACCTAAGTCTTGCCTTGTAAGCCCTAAAAAGCTCTGTAAACTTGTGATGTCTAGCATTTTGGCCCCCACCAGGCTGTCTGACCCCACAAGTATAGCAAAATCCAAGTTTTTGGACCCAAAGAATATAGTAAAATAATCCCACACACACACATTTACTCACACACTCAAATTCAAATTCAAATTAGCTTTATTGGCGTGAATGAATGAACACTTACTCACAGACCACAAATATACACCCAAGTGCTTAATGTTTGAGTCAAGTCTGGGTCAAAGAGAAGCATTTTAAAAGCTGAGTGTAATTTTGCCTCTGAGACACAACAGTACACAAATTACATGGAGACCATCCACCACAAAAGACTTTTTGGAATCAGCTGCTCTTAATCGTTCTCTCCACCCCCTATTTGGAAGCAGAGTGATAAACGGTAAAGTCACTGACCTCTCCTTTTTTTGTGGCACCACCCTCAGGCATAAATTTCCATTTATACACAATAAATGATGTCATGCAACTTAATGAGCACACTCGTGCTCCTCAGAGGATGTTTATTTTTCCTTAAGCTCCAGACTGAGAACAAACCTTACAGTGGTCCCCACAACTGGTAAGGCAGTAGGATGAGCAAAATCTTCAGTGTGCTGTTTGCTCAAACACCATTAAACTGTGGGTTGTAAGCAAGTACTACAGCGCCTAAAAACAGCGTCTAGCAGGTGTTCTGCATGGCCATACTTAAAATGAACTCACTAAAAAACTACTGTGATGGAAACAGAGAGGGAAAAGGAGGCTAGCGTGAGTCCTTCTTCTTTGACACTGTCATCTTCAGTGCTGACTTTTGACTCAGATGCTGGTACAGCGCCCTCTACTGCCCTCCACTGTGATCGACAGAAGGAGTGTGCTTGTGTTTTAGAGCAATATGACCAGGACGTACACTTGTTATTTCTCTGTGTTGGTGTTTTGAAAATCTCATATTTTCACAACATAGATGAGGTGAGCAAAAGGCACTGAAACAAAAGTGAGTCTTACAAGTAAAACACAAGAATCATGTAGGCTGAGTTGTGTGTGGAGCTGATCTGACACAAACTGCATTCCTCACTCTGGCATGCTGAAGTTGACACTGAAAAAATGACATAAATGGAGCAGCTGGAAAGAGTGCAATGGTGAGACAGCTCCAGGAACGTCTTAGAAAACAAAAGAAATAAATTATTAAATCTTTGGAAACATTTTGCTTTCTGGTTTTTATGTTTCCAAATTTGAAATTGGCAGTAGTTTGCCAAGACTGTGGCGTGATTAATGTCTTTTGGCACACATCTAGAATAATCTCCTGTATACAAAACAGTGGGGTACACATTTTTTGTGCATACTAAATGCCAAAACAACATGACGATTAGAGCATATTTTATAGTGTTAGTGTGGTATATAGTGTATAATTAGGACAATGCTTTAGTCTTGTTTAGACTTCACAGTTCACATGAAGAAATTAAAACCATGGCAGCATGACCAAAATAAATGTTCCCTCTGATACAGCTCATGATGCCCTGTAATATCTAATTTAATGAGTGCTGATTATATCACAGACACACTTGTGTGTGTTATTGCCTATGGTTTTCTGACTTGACTGTTTGTCATAACTTTTCCTGAGAGATACGCTTCAGTCAGGCTGCATTCATTATATCAGCCTCAGTGTCATAACACAGGCTTTGGTGTATAACGAATTATGCATGGATGGTGTGCTTCCTATCCCCTTTTGGCAAATGTGCACCCATAAACCCAGAAGCATAAATAAGAAAATGAAAAACATGCCACATTTTTGGTGCTCTGACTAGATCTGTGCTTTTTCAATTCTTTACTTCTTTCCTCTCTAGTAGACAGCAGCTGTTCTGTGTTGAGTGCAGAAAATGAGGGAAGAAATGAACACAGGATATAAAGGCAAGTAGGTGACGTAGAGCAGATAAGATCACAGAATGATGGGAAGATGAGAAGAAAGTGATGCTGAAGAACTGATGAAAGACAAATGAATCACAATTCAACTAAACCTCAACCTAGGGTATGTTTAATCAAGTGTAGTAGGGAGGGAGGTGTATGTGTGTGTGTGTGTGTGTGTGTGTGTGTGTGTGTGTGTGTGTGTACACTTGCCATTGCGGCCCATCTATAAGAGGCCAGAGGCAGAGCTTTAGTATTAACAGGGTCTCAAGGGGAGATAAAGGCATCTGCTTGACTAAAGCATGACCAAACATCAATACTCCCCACACCTCTCTGCCTCTTTCTCCCACATGTGGATATATGCAGTATGTCTTCATGCTTTATTTCACTCACTCTAACCAATTTTTTACATTATCTTTTCCCTCCATCTGCCCTGCCATTTATCTGCCCTGTCATTTTACCTTTTAGTTGTAATGAAAAACATAAATGATTTTACGTTTTGATATTTTTGCAACAACACTTAAAACAAACGTATTAACACCAGTTTTAACAAATACACCAAATATACAGGCAACAGTGAGAACACCTGACCTTATTGATGATGCATGGCCACTTGAAATAAATAGGCTTTGTTTGTAGAAAAGTGTCTTGCTTCTTCCTTGGTGTACTCTCCGGTGTTCCCGGACAGTTTTCCATTTATAAGATCGCCGCCACTTATTGAGCTCTTTGTGGGTTAGACCCCTCAGTAATGGAGCAACGTCATAACGCACACAGCCGAACAGTGGGCTCAACACGGAATGAAATTAAAACTCCTAATTGCATGGGTTTGTAAACCCAATTATTAGTATGTGTGAACAAAACCTCTAGCCCAATTAAAGGTATTTTACTCAAGGAACGTAACTAGCCTATAGTGTGAAAGAGTTCAGGTGGGGCTGAAAGAAAACAGTAGTACTGTATTAAACTTTAGACTGGTGTACGCTAGCTCACACACATGCGTGGGCAGAGTCGGTCAAACAGAGCATCGCCCTGCACTGGCATGATGAGCTTGTCATGATAAAAGTGGCCGCACCAGTCCACATAAAGGCAGAGGCCAGTTTCCTTCCAGGTATGACTTACATCAGAGGCCACTTCTGCCTGTTAAGTGGTTATTATGTATCTACAGTTTCTGTTGAGAGCAGCCTTGGTTTCACTGCACGTTCTCTGCACGATGATGTAATCTTCCTCTTTCTAGACACACACACACACAGTCACACATACACCCATGCACATCTGGCTGTTGTAAAGTTGTTGAGTGCATGCACAGAAAAGCCATCGTCTTATGGTTTATTAAAAGTCTCACAAACACCAGCTCCAATTTAGCAAGATTTTGTCATGAGACATAATGTGACTCTTCCTTTACTTTCCTTTCTGAAATGAAGACACTCCTGGAAATGTTGTTGAAAGACTGAAAGAAGCTGCACCATCTTCCACATTCACATCCTTCAGAAAAATGATTCACTACATCCCTCTAGTGGCAATCTACTGTCATTATATGTGAAATAACCTTAGCCACAATTCATACTGCTCAAATATTGTAAATATGGTATGGTGTGTTGAACCAGGAATCATCTTAATTTTGTGGCCTTGAGCCAGTGTTTTCTCTCTAATTATAACAGGAAATGTTCATGGCATTTAATGGCAGGTGTAATTGATTACATTAATAATGGTCAACATACACAGTCAGAGGCCTGGAACACACATAACTGGAATGTATCCATTATTAATAGAATTAATTATACCTTTGCTTTCCTGCTGTGACATGTCAAAATGCCCATCCATCCTTCCTGCTTTCAGGGTCATGGGGGGCTGGAGCTGATCCAAGTTCTCACCGGCAAAAGGCATGATACAGGCATGAACTGCACAGTTCACCAGACTATCGCTACTGTGAAGCATCAGTGCGAACCACTGCACTACCATGTCACAAAGGGTGCCCTAACCAGGGACTATCCATCTCCTGTTAAAGATTAGGATGTTCCTTCTGCTTCGGACGATCAGAACGCTGCTTAGAGGCTGAGAGTGAGCAGGGATTTCATTTTGCAGCTTGAGGAAACACACACATTACATACATGATCATGTGATGTCAGTGTAGCTAGAGGCAGACAAGTCAGACATGTCTTTAATTGGACTTATTGTTCTAAATAGTCAACATTTTCTTTAAATTTAGGAATTAGTATATTTTGTGATAATTTGTGTACCTGTAGGGAAATGTGCGTACAGTTATTTGTTGAATTTGTAGTTCTTTGTAAGAAAAAAACAGTCCCCTCAAAAACGTATTGCAACGAAAAGACAAATACCGTTGTTTTTGTTGTTCACTTAAGACATTTGGGTTTAAGATCAAAAGATGAGTATGAGAAAAGCTTTTATTTCCTGGTGTTCACATCTAGATGTGTTAAACAACTTAGAACATATCACTGTTTGTATTAGACCACAGCATTCTTAGGTTAGCAAAAGTAATGGAACAAATAATCTTAAAGTAAATAATATTTAATATTTGGTGGCATAACCCTTGCTTGCAATAACTGCCTTAAGCCTGCGACACATCGACATCACCAAACTACGCATTGTTCATTTGCGATGCTATTCCAGGCTTTTATCGCAGCTTCTTTCAGTTCTTGTTGTTTCGGGGTGTTTCTCCCTTCAGTCTCCTCTTAAGGAGGTGGAATGCAGCTCTATTGGGTTAAGGTCAGGTGATTGACTTGGCCAGTTTAAAACCTTCCACTTTTTCCCCCTGATGAAGTCCTTTGTTTTGTTGGCAGTGTGCTGTGGGTCATGATCCTGCTGCATGATAAACTTCCTCCTTATTAGTTTCAATGCATTTCTCTGTATATTGGCAGACAAACTTTTTCTGTACACTTCTGAATTCATTCTGCTGCTACCATCATCAGTTACATTGTCAATAAATATTAATGAGCCTTCCTGAAGCAACCATGCCCACCCAAGCTATGACTTTACCTCCACCATGCTTCACAGATGAGCTTGTATGCTGTGGCTCTGGTCGATTTTCCTTCTTTTATCAGCTTGACAATGGCTTGCTTTTCTCCCATTGACAGCTCTCTGGTCTTCATGTTGATTTATTCTCTTTAACAGGAACTGCAGTCTTTATAGGTTTGAACCAAGGATGAAAACTTAGAGCTATTTAATGTTTGGACCATTACCTAAAAGGCAACACCTGGGCAACAAGAACAATCTGTCAGTCAAATGTTTGAATAGTTTTGCTCACTTGAAAAATGGGTGGGTTCAAACAAAGGGTGATATGTCCTGAGTTGTTTACCACAAAATAAGAGCTGAAATTCTGAACTCTTGTCTCAAACTCATCTTTTGATCTTAAACCCAAATGTCTTCAGTGAACAACAAAAACAAAGGAATTTGCCTTACCGTTACAATACTTTTGGAGGGGACTGTATCTTTGCAGCAAAACATTATTTCAGTTTTATTCATTTTAGGTGAAAAACCCCAGCTTTAAACTAGTGTTGTGTCGTTCAATGAACGCTTCGTTCATAAGACCTAATCGTGTGTATGACTTGGGAGGAACAGGTAGTTTCAGTGAGTAATTTGTTCATTTTCATGCATACGTGAAGGATCTTGGACTCTTACGTTCACTCGTCACACGGCAGCTGCATTGTCTCCATCAGCACAGGAAACGGTATTGATTAGTTCACGACTCTCAACTGTCTGTTTGTGTCGTTCAGTTGTCACTTGACAGCTCCTACTGTGGAGCAGGAATGAACTACTTGTTCCACGCTCACATGGGTCCTCCTCAGTCTTCCATTCATTCTGCAGGCTGAGCAGACACGTGCAGAGGGGGGTGCAATGGGTGCTTGAGCACCTGCCCTTTGCAGCCCAACGGTGCCCTTTTTTCAAACACAAAATTTCCTTTTCCTTTTGATTTATTTTAAAATTTGTAAAGGCCCTTTTGTAAAGGTCTGCCCAATTAAACTATGAGTAAAATGAATTAATAATAATTTCAAAGTAAATAAAATGACCCAATTAATGACCTTTGACCTGATGATCTCATCCGTGACGTGCCCTCTCTTTCAGACACCGTTACTGATTCAGCACTGCCTACAGGATGCCTTCGATTCCTCCAGCAAGAGAGGTTTTGCCGCAATGTGCTTGTTGTGGATTGTTGTAAAGAGAGCAGCACAGTTGTGTATATTGCTGTGTGTCGCCTGCCTGTAGAAGTAATATCAGCTGCCCGCTAACACGCCGACACGCCAACAGCTAACGTTACGTCTACACTATTAACTAAGGTGCTCTGTTCACTTTGTTCTGTTTGGGGGAGAAAAATTCCATGTAATTTGACTAAAATCTTTGCACTTGAACTAGGATTATTAAAGTAACTTAATAAAAGCCTTGTTCCTTAAAATAAGTGTAACAACATTGGTAAAATTATTAAAGAATATATTTACATTTTGACAGCAACAGTAGTGTTTACAGCTCAACAACAATAAAAACTCAATAATTGGAAATACATATAAAAATGTAAGTGCCAATGTAAAATAAATAATATTCCTGACATCAAAGTAAAGAGTGAAGAAGAAATGGCCCTATAAGATTTCAGAAAAATGTATGAATTGTTAAAACAAGCACAGGATATATATTAGCTGATTTAACAATTATGTGACCATGAAAAGATTGTTGAGTGTTTGGGACTGGATCATAGTGACTGACCGGCTGTAATACTGCAGCATCTGCCAAGGCTGACTGCTAGCTCACAGAGCGGCACACTAAGAGCTGCAGGTAGAGGAAATAAGATATCAGTTTCAAAAACATTTCATACATTTTTCTGAAATCTAATAGGGCTGTTTCTTCTTCGCTTTGGGGGTGTTTTTCTGCACATGGGACAGGGCGACTGAGATTTTGGGGAACAACCTCCTTCCCTTAGTTAGCCCATTGAAGATGGGTCGAGGCTGGGTCTTCCAACATGACAATGACTCGAAGCACACAGCCAGGATAACCAAGGAGTGGCTCTGTAAGAAGCATATCAAGGTTCTGGCGTGGCATACCCAGTCTCCAGACCTAAACCCAATAGAGAATCTTTGGAGGGAGCTCAAACTCCGTGTTTCTCAGCGACAGTCCAGAAACCTGACTGATCTAGAGAAGATCTGTGTGGAGGAGTGGGCCAAAATCCCTCCTGCGGTGTGTGCAAACCTGGTGAAAAACTACAGGAAACGTTTGACCTCTGTAATTGCAAACAAAGGCTACTGTACCAAATATTAACATTGATTTTCTCAGGTGTTCGAATACTTATTTGCAGTTGTATCACACAAATAAATAGTTAAAAAATCATACATTGTGATTTCTGGATTTTTTTTTGATTATGTCTCTCACAGTGGACATGCACCTACGATGACAATTTCAGACCCCTCCATGATTTCTAAGTAGGAGAACTTGCAAAATAGCAGGGTGTTCAAATACTTATTTTCCTCACTGTATATATCCTATAGTTGTTTTAATATCTGTATTCACAGATCACCTCCAGTAGTATCAGCAACAACACAACAGCAGCAGCAACTGCATCCATAGCAACCCCTCAACAGCAACTGTTCCCTTTCAGTTATGCCAGCCCCCCAGAGTTTTAAAGCTAGAGTTGGGAAGTCCCTGTTTCCTTTTTTGTCACAGCATTTGCTGATGTATCGATAAAAAAGAATCTGTATGTGCGTGTCAACAAGGAATACATAATATATTTCTATGTCAACAGTATAAGAAGAGTCCTATTTAAATCCTTGTTCCATGTGCCCTTTTTGTACTTTGAGCACCTGCCCTTCTAAAGGTCTCTGCACGGCCCTGAAGCTGAGTGACTACCAGTTCCAGTAGAATGACAGGCAGGTCGGTTGTCAGGTAACAGACTGACATTATATAGTTATTTTGTTAATTATGTGACATTTAATAAAGCATAACATTATTACAGTGCAGTGATGTTATGCTAAGTTATGGTTTTAACACAGCCGTGCCGTAACTAATCCTGCTAGTGTTTACAGCTAACAGCTGATGAGAGTTGTTCTGGGTCCGCTCCACTTCAGAGCCCTGACAGGGTTCTATTGGGAGCCGAATTACCTCCGAGGTCGTGTGTTACAGCTAACAGCTGATCCGGTCCGCCAGAGAACACAATGTAACTTTTACTTTTTATTTATCTGGAACAACTTTTTATTTGCCTGGTGAACAACCTGGCAATATGGCCCATTCTGCATCCAGACCCGCCAAACTGCTGCATTTATATAATGTGTTAATATTTCTTTGTTCCTCTCTCTGTGCTGGAGTTCTTTTAAGAACTTGGTGGCTTGATCCAGATTTTTATTAAATGGTTGAATTTTAATAAGAGTGTGTTTAGTCATATTGTGTATCAAGCTTATTACGCAAATCTGATATTAATATTTTACTCATGGATAGGGATGGTAGGCTACTGTATGAATGAGCACGTTAGAGAGCAAAGATAGTAGTAAAGTATAGTAGTATTTTATACATATGCCTTTATATGGCTGGTCTGGTTGTATACTCAGGAAATATTGTGAAAAGTCATCATATTTCTGTTGTTTTTACATGGTTTGAATTTGGTTGTGGGCCAAAGCAGGTTTATATAATGATGATAGAGAGTGATCAAGAGGTGAATTTGTGCTTTATACTTTGTCAATTAAAGCAAGCCAGACAGCCTTCCGTGTTTGAGAATGGCGCTGTTTTTTAATCACTCACTAGAGGGCTGCAGCGCAACAATAACCAGCCTAGTTCAAATGAACGAAATGACACAAAAAAAGAGTAGTTCATTTTAATGAACGAGATTTGAAGATTCGAATCTGTCAAAAGAGTAGAACTTACCATCACTACTTTAAACACTGTCCAAGTGAACTGATATACAGTGCCTTCCTTCAGCAGGCCAAAATGAATTTATAAACTTCTTTGCCACAGGCATTATCACAGTAAGACAAAGAAAATAAACCCACTACATGAAACATCAGTAAACAGCATTTTGCAATAAAAATGTATCATACAAACATCAATGTGGTATGAAAAACACATCACACAATCAGTCCACAACAAGGAAACGCAGTCCATAGAAGTAGAGGGAAACAAACTACTTTGCAGAGGACTTGAAAAAGATCCAGAGCATGTGAATAAAATATTCATATTTAAAGGTGAAGTAAGCAATTCTAGAGAAATCTAATACTAGGGCAGTTACCATGATATAGAGAGAACGATAACACAGCAAATAATATCACTAACATTAGCTAAGTTGTGGGTTAGCAAATTGGCACAACAGTTGCTGCTGCAAGGCTAATGTGCAGAGAGGACAAAATGGTCTCTGAGCCAACACAGCAGTTCCAGACAGCAATACTCGCATCTCTAATCTATTATAGCTAACATCACAACAGGATATCTTTGCAAACTAGAAAGTAAGCAGAATATCCGTGGGCAAGTAATTTACAAACGTACAAACGTACAAATCATCAAATGGCTGGAATAGTAATGTGTGGCTCGCATGCATCTGAAAAAGGGCTGTATTATGGCACTGAAGAAATTTAAATGGATGCAAAACTTATTTATTTGTGCATAATTCATTTATTACATATGGGAATTTTCTCAACAGTGCATTCTTATATAGTGAGTACTGAAATGTGGTCCCTTTTTAGCGTTAGCTGTGTGGCTAATGTGAAAGAAAGTGACAGATGTGTCACCACTGGACATTTTAGTGGTTATTATGCCCGGAATAACTTTTCTATCAGTTTGTGTTATTACCTTGACCCTCCCCCCACCATCATTCTTCTGGTTATTAAACTCACCTGCTTTCACTTAAAATAGATCTAGAGAGAGATCCATTTTCACCAGTAGATGGCAGTAGCAGCTTTGTTATGTTGGCCCAGCCTGAGCGTAGAGGGGTTGTGAGTGGCCTATTCATCTTGCTGTGCCTCAATTTGGATAATTCTTACTTCCATGTAGTAGGTTACACCAACTGCACAGTGCGTGAATTTCAACAGTGTAGTGTTGTCTCAATTCAAACATGACTGTTATGCACTTACCGAAAATAATAGCAACATTTGACCGCTTCTTTCTTCTTTTTAATGGCAAATTGTCACAGAAAAGAGCATTACTGCCAAATTAACCCACTGAGAGTGAGAAATGTCCAGAGTTCCACACTGAACTCTTTGACGGTGAATAGACCGCTATACTAAAGACTGCCCTAAGTCCCTCCGCCCCATCGGACCTTATTTCAGGAAAAATAAGTACAGTAGTCAGTGGTTAAAGACAACTAATGTTTTGATGCTGTTTGAATTGTGCCCTGAATAAAACATATGATGTCAATTTAAAAGATATTTTTTTTCCATCAAGACAGATGCAGATTGTCATTTGTTAGAAGTTAGTTTTGTGTGAAACCAGTTCAATGAATCTCACGTTTTGCACAGTATACGTCTCCAACATGTTAACGCAATAATGCTAGCTAAGGTTCATTGCTTGTTTGCTACTAGCTAGGTAACTTAGCTATGTTCCACGCAGAAATGTATCATCTGATGTGTTAACCCAACAGCTCCAGGTCCTTTTAACACATCGTCCTCTCATGTAAGTTCTTTGACGTTAGCTTCACTAACGTTAGCTTTACTTTGTAATTATGTAATTATGTATTTTTGTAATTATGCATTTTCATAGTCTTATAATTCAACAGTTTTCCATCAAACTGCGACTTGACTTGACTTTTAGATGCATATTTTCCATCATCATGTGTAATTTAGAGCACAATACAAATAGGATCAAAAAATCTCTTGCCATGTGAGGAGGTTTTTACTGTTCTTTGCTTTTCCATATGGAAGTTATAGCCCAGTGGCATATTAGCTGTGCCAGCTGTCATTCACTAATGACAGTTCAATGTATATTCAAATTCAGCCTTACAATGAGTGAAATTGAAAACATCTTATCGTGATTATTTTGACTTGTATTGAGACTGAGATATGATTTGCTGAATGTTATTGAAAAACATATTTTTAATTATTTTGAGGTGATTTTGCAAGGATTTGAACCAAACAAAGATGTTTTCTGAAGCAGTAGAATATGATGTGTAGGTCAGGACATCTCTGCAGACAAAATTTTATTTAAAATGGTATGTAGACACACATTTTGCCTTTAAAAAAATACAAATACTGCAGTAGGCCATATTGCAATTTCAATGAGATTTTTTACCTTCATACTAATAATTTGAAATATTGGACCTCGATTGAAATATTGGACCACAAAGCAGAGATATATCAAAATCAAATATTCACTTTAATCAGCATATGTGATTTCTTCTAATGACTTGTGATGGAGATCTAAAACTATACATAGTACATATGTTTTTTGTCAGTTGTGGGACACTCAGACTCGAGCTGAATTGTGTGATGTGGACTAGTCATACCTTCGCCATAGTTTATTTCCCATAGCCAAAATCTTTTTCTTTAACCATTTTGTAGTTGCCATGCATGTGGAGCTATTGCACAAATAAAGATTTTAATAAGGTGGATCCAGAATAATTAACAAGCACATCAACTAAAGTGAAAGAGTGCTATTCCAATATTTCAACACCATTGTTGCCCCATGATGTTTGTAGTTATAAAACAAACAGATGCACAAGTATGAAATGTTTAAACGCAGATGAAAAACACAAATATACCAATGATTAATCATGTATGGGAATCAAGTCAGCATGGCACATTGGCCCTAATTTTGTACTTACAGTAACTGCTACAATATGCTGCAAATTAGACTCAGTGGAGGAATTACAATATTTAGGAATGTATATTTAGCCATCTAGGTACAAATGGAGTATTGACTCGGGCAATTTAGTTGTCTGTATCATCGAATAATAATAATAATAATTATTACTAGCAGAGAATCCATAATGTGGGCCATAATTAACTAAAAAAATAAACATTTCAGCTCAACGTTATATCACAGTTTTATGGACTTTAGCTCGAACAGCTAAACTAGGAATCCAGGCTGTCAAGCTCATGAAAATATGTTGTTACACTTGTCATTTTTGAGGGATCTAACAAAAAAATCCTGTAACCCCTGCTGCCCCTCAGGGCACCCTGGTCCCTGCTAAAGTCTGACAAACACTGCATACCAGAACCAGGTCATATTGTTCCATTTGCCATACCAACATTTCTTCTGCACTCCAGTTATCTAAGCAGCAGACTGGCATAACTTTGATTTACTATACAGAATGAGTCATAAAGCTCAGAATCAGCAAGGAAATGATTAATTTCAGTGGATGCGTCTATATCCAAAACAAATGGCTTGGCTTGAAGAGAAGAGAATGGTGTGGTCTGTGGTCCAAAATCATAATAAATAATTTAGATTCTGTAGAGTACAGGGGTTGTTATTGTCCGGCTGGTCAAGAGAGTAGCTCCACTGCCTCAAAGACTTCTGAGGAGAAGTTTAGGCTCACAAAATAGTTTTCCCTTTCTTCTTCACTCTCTTCTAAGCAGACACTGTCATGGTTCATGAGACTGCTTTCAGACGTGGGACTGATGACGATTATGCGTGGAACACCCTGAGGCGACCCGGGATCAGCAGATGGGATTTTTCCCAGATTCAGGGAATGGAAAGAGGCACTCTTGTGGCTGCTCAGCCTATCACTGATGCTGCCTTTCTCCTCCCCTGCATCTAAAATCTCATTGGTCAGACTCTGGCTTCGCCTCCTGGTAAGAACTAGTAGGGGGAGAGTGGCAACGTTGAGAGAGGTGGAAACCAGTTCATGTTCACAGGTACTCAATGAATCACTCGTGGTAGATGGATGCTGGCAATGTAAAAAAAAAAGTAAAAAAATAAAATAAAATACAAGGACAAAATCATTTTCAAAACATGAGTGCATGCAGGCAAATAATATCAGCATGATCGAAACACCTCCAAGCACACATGGTGAAAAAATGTACAGTTAACCATACAAATACATTGGAGCTCATTTGACACCTTTTTATGTTTTGTTTTCTCACCTTGACTGCTGCGTCGGTCTTTGTGGTCTTCCGCTCTAATTGTTTCCTATAGGACCTCCCTCTGGTTCTGTACGATGACATACTCCTGAAGGAATCACCTGAGTTTCTTCCCAAAGTGTCCATCTCTACATCCCTCAATAACTGCAAGCAGAACAGAACTAATGTAAGCTGAACTGAACTAAACTACAAGTAAATAATTCAAGAGGAACTCACCTAAGATCACCATATCATTTAACTTCCATTGATTGTTTCAACTAAAAATGTGAACATGAACAAGTTCCTCTGAGGGTAAAATTCAAAATGTGTCAAGAAACTAAATCAGAGAATTATCAGAATGGTAATCTTTGAACTGTCACAGATGCATAGGATGGTGGTTGTATAGTTTGTGAAGGTTCGCATTTGCTGTATGTCTTACAGTGGTGCTGGACATGGCTCATAGAAAAAAAATTAAATATATTTCCTGTTCATCAAGGTTTCAGTTGTGGCAGGAAAAATCAGGAGAGGTTTATGACCCTGTAATGAAAAACTCACATAAATGAGCTTTTGGAACACTCTCACAAAATGTTCACTCTTTTTTATTATTAAACTTTCTTTAAGACATACTTAATGCAATTGCTGATTGCATTATGTTGGGCTTATCCACAGCACACGTCTGGAGGACAATGTAACTTCTAAGTAAGAAGTTATTATTTAAGTGTACTTTAATATAAGTTCTTCACTTTCAATGAATGTTATACAGTATACAATGTTATACAGTATTAGTATAAAGGTCAGGTATATATTAATTTATGGAAAGTGGTTAATTGATAAAGAGCAAATATGTGTGTTTTTTGTGTTTTTTTACATATTGTTAGTACGAGACTCCAAAAAGCACTAATAAAGGGACGTGATTCCTTTAGATCAGTGGTAGCCATCTTCTAGAACAACAATTACAGGATAAAAAAAAACATTACCATGCCGGTGGAGTTGGAGGAAGCTGTAATAAAGTGAGTCCTTGATGCTGTTGATTGTCTGCTAATGATGGAGTCCCTGAAAGAGGACTCACTGATGGAGGAGGAGATGCATTCCTTTCGAGGAGTGGGAGCCAGAAACGACAGGAAGGCAAACTTCTCTGCCAGAGTCATCCTAATGAAGTACAGAACAAAAGTAAAGCATTCAGCTCAGGCTCAGTTTATTTAATTTTTTAGACTGCAAAGTTTTTTCGCAAAAATTTTTACTTTTAAAGTTGGATATGATATAACTTCCAATACAAAATATAATACAAGACGACAGATATAAAAATACAACACTGATCCTTCATTTACCTATATTTGTTGTGTATGATAGCGTAGATGAAAGGATTGTAGATGGCAGAGGCTTTTGCTATGATTGCAGGGACAGCCTTTGAGTATGGCGACAGGATGTTGGCATGGCTGCATAAGACAGAACAACAGAATCAAAATTTTCTTCATATTCATCTTGTGGTCTTTTGTTTTTAGAGTGATAATACAGCATGGCCACTGCAACTCAAAGTTCCCCTATTCCTATCTTTTCTATATTTGGTAACAAAATGATGAAGGGGCAAATTGGGTTAAGGATTAGCCAAAATGTGCCAGCAGCCACAGATGGGTGGCTAAGTCCATCTGAGTGTGTGTGTGTGTGTGTGTGTGCGTGCGTGCGTGCGTGCGTGCGTGCGTGCGTGCGTGTGTGTGTGTGCATGCAAGCAAGGCCACCTTTCCCCTGTGAATGAGCGGTGAAAAGATGTGATTTCAAAGTTACATAACTAGATCCCAATCCACCGTATGTCCCAGAAGAGACATGCGATTTAGTGAATATTATGATAGTTTGGATAAGCAGAGAGCATATGAGCAACTTTACCATCTGTTGTATGTCACTCATCCAGAGAACTTGGCGCCTAGCTGGCACAACATTATATAACGATACATTCAATACCATTTTGTAAAATTTTTCATTCAAAGTGCCAGCATACAATCCATAGTCTTTAGTCAGAGTGTGGCATGGCAGTCACCTGGAATTTTCATGCATGCTTTTTAAAGAAACAGGCACATAGAAATATGATTAGATTTGCCCACTTATAATGTAATACAAGGCTTTGCAAGTTGATGCTACAATGAAACAAATATCTCTAGATAGTGGCATCTAGAGGCGAGGTTGCGAATTGCAACCAACTGTCCAGTCTACCACTGCCTCCTAACCTTTCAAAGAGCGTAGGTGGCTGACACAGTACTGTCTTTTGAGACAGCAAAGAGTAGCCAGTCAAGAAATTAGGTAGGTTTCTTTAGGTAGATGTATTAAGAAATTATATTTACTTAATTATTTTGCATAACCATATGTTATTGCATCTTGGCCACTGACAGATAATATGGAAAATGTAAGCCAGGAGTGTTTAACATTGTCACCGTTTCTGCACCACAGTCCATTATAAACCACATAACAGATATAGTTTATACAAACACTGACAAGGAAAACATTTATTCTCTCTGTGATTTTGAACCCTTGCCAAAACTGCCCACCAGAAATAATATTGAGCCCGTGGCCAGATTATGGTGCTTTCATAGCAGCAAAAAATATAAGTAAATAAATACTTTGATAGCAGTGCTGAAATAGATCTCAGTCATGGCAGCAACAGTTACTCACATAATCATTTCTTAAGTGGTTTTGCCTACTGAATTGAGAGCTTTTACTTTGAAAAATTCTGAATGACGATAAGAGTCTGTTGCCTGCTTGACACACACCTGAAATAGCCGTCAGAAAACGTGATTTCCCTAAATGTCCTCTGCCTGGAGATACTGGGGAAACGAAAAAGCGTCCATAGGTTGATGTAAGCGGATCAAACGGCGAAACACAAACACAGCAGCACATGTCGAAATGTGCGCCTGATAAACAGTCACCAGAATCCATTTGTTTAAGAGAGAAAAAAAAATTGTCCTGAGGGTGGATCAAACACTCAACCTCTAAGGTGAGAGTCCAGTGCTTCAACTGAGCTAACCAAACACCGCCTCATGGGCTTCAAATATTGTCTCTGATTTTCTCACCTACCATCTAATGGTTGAAAAAAGTGCTCTGATGCAAAATTTATTTGCAGACGCCTGCTGTGTATTATTGCTTCTTCTTTTACTTTGAACATACATATTCAACATAGCCTTCTAACAGAAATAGAACAAGAACAACGTAGCGACAAAATGCTGTAGCGCTGTTTGTCTGTTTTCAGCTACTGTAGAAACATGACGGCGCAACATGGCAACGTCCATGGAAGGCGGGACCTGCGAATATGTAGATAGAAATGACTCATTCTAAGGAAATAAAAACATAATAGTTCATTATGTAAGGTCTTTTTAAGGACCTTTAATGGAAAGATGGAAAAGGAAAAAAGTGTAAACATTATATCTGGAAACTTATCTGTTTGCAGTGAAACATGAAAATCATTCAGCTCTATTTTAATTCTTTCGGTGTGCTGCCTATTGACAATTCATTTTTGCACTAAGAAAGTCCATATCAACTAGCATCTATCTTTTTTTTAAACATTGTGTTTATTAAAAAAAAAAATACTACTACTCTCCAATGCGCACATTTCTTTAAATGTAATTCACATTTAAAAGAGACTGGAAAATATCCCTTGGAAATACTGCATACAACAGAAACATTCGTTTTGTTTAAGCTAAATTTTAGGAGTTTGTAAATGAAACTCCATGTGCTGCCTTAGTACTTCCACAACACCTCTATGGAGGAATTTTCTAAGCAACATGTTTAGCATGTTGACATGAAGCATAAAGAATATATGTGGTAGCACTGAAAACTCTTTCAGCAGGTAGATGTACTGTACATTAGCAGCAGGTACAGAGAGTCTGTACTCAAGTGGAGTGAGAGGCACAACATGCAAACTGTGTGTCCCCACAGTCGCACATGACCATCACGTCTCGTGGGACTACTGTCTGTGCTGTGTGTCGAAATAGTATAAATTACTTGTTTTTTTAAGGGAATTGTATATAGTATAGTAATAGTTGTCATCATCAATCAGTTTCTCCCTCATGTCTAATAGTGTTCCCTATACGTGTACTGAGCACAAACCATTACTTCAACAATAATAGGTCATGATACTGTATGTATTAAAAAGTAACTAGTTGGATTAAAACATTGCAGATAGCAGGGGTGCTATTAAAGAAAAAAAACTGGTATAAGATTATCTACAAATGTACAAACACACTAAAACTGTTGCAGAATAAAAGTTTTCATCTATGAAATTATGAAAAAGTTTTACCCGGCCCAGGAAATCATTGTGACACAGGCGTACGGTGACCAGGAGAGGACATAAACCACAATGACGACAAAGGCGATCTTTGCCAACTTCCACTCACTCCTGATGGACTTCTGCTGGATCAGGGTGGATTTCCGCACCTGAGTCCCCAGACGTTCCACTTCCCTGTAGATGAGGCAGGACAAAGGGGGAAATTAAAAAGAGAGTTAGACCCCAAAACACATGTCAAGTGATTCATGTGATTCTGGACAGTTTAGTTACTGCTTTGCTCAATAAAGAATTTAAGCTAAAAAAAAGCCTGGTGATGGTAGTTGGGGGGTTATAAGGACGTATTTGTGTGTGTGTGTGTGTGTGTGTGTGTGTGTGTGTGTGTGTGTGTGTGTGTGTGTGTGTGTGTGTGTGCGTGCGTGCGTGCGTGCGTGCGTGCGCGTGCGTGCGCGTGTGCGTGTGCGTGTGTGAAAGAATGGTGCATGAGTTGTACACATGTATCATTCCTTTATAAGAAGAGCCAGTTTTGTCTGAAACAGGTAATCTGGGATGTACTGTACAGTTTGTTCTGCCTAAAATAAAAATGTTCCTAAAGTTGCATAACATACTAAAGTGGAGGGCTGAGAAACACAGCACAAAAAAAGAAGAAAGATAATTTTTAACAGTAGTATTTTTGGAATTTGAATTTGAAGTAAATACTTACTGATATAAGAGTTACAGTACCTGCTAGTCTTTCTTATCGCAAGAAACATAAAGAGATAACAGTAAAAGATGATTCCTAGTGGGATGAAGAAGACGAAGCAGCACAGCATCATCGTGTAGCTCCTATTGGCCAATGTGTATGTGACATAATCCCATGTACAAGATGTCATCAGGCCCTCTGGGATATAGGAGCCTAAATGGCAAAAGAATAGAAATATCAGGAAACACATCAATGGTTCTGCATGTTGCTTGACATAAGATAACAGGTTAACTGTGTAACTGCAGGTGGATTAATGGAAATTATGCTCCTATGTCATTTGCAAGAGTCCATCGCTCCCGGGCCAAACAGCCAATCAGAGCCAGGAAGAGTCTCTAATGCAGTGTCAATCATTGCTTGTGCACACGCTGCACAGCCCCCTTCCTTGCGCATGTTGTTTCAGTCAAGCTTTATGTCTACAGCGCAGCATTAGAAGTTTTGCAAACACAATGGCTGAAAGTGATAGCAGCAGAGAGAGATGTGAAAGGTTTTGCATTTTATGTTCAATTGTTACTGACTGCTGCTTTAATCACTACAATCTAACAGTTTTTCTGCAGCCAGGAACCAAGAACAGAGTATTTGCCTGTTTCTGTTCGACTCACTTCATGTGACATGTACAGTTTTAATGTGCTTCTGTTCTGTATCAAGTGGACAATAGTAAGAAAAAAAACCCCATCAAAGTAGAGGAAACTCACTCCAGCCAATTAGAGGAGCCAGACTCCAGGCCAAAGAGTAAAGCCAGACCATGAGGATGGCCACGGTGGTTCTTCGTTTGGAACTCAAATGAATAGCCTGCAGAGGCTTGGTGATCACGATGTAACGGTCAATAGAGATGGCAAGTAGGTTTATCATGGAGGTGATGCCAAACAAGGCGCCACAGAACGCATACATCTTACAGCCTACAGGGAAGGAACACAAACATGTTAATGACTCAACAACATAATACTATTTTATCTAATGTGTTTTTATAAAAGTTTTTTTATAGATATAGGATGTGTCTTTCAATGCATTATATCAACAAAGAAGAGAATTACCCATCTCTCCAAACACCCATTCCTTGTAGAGACAGTTGATGAAGAAGATGGGCGACTGTGTGAAAGCCATGAGGAAGTCACTGACCGCCTGGTTCATGATGAAGTAGTTAGGCAAGTTACGAAGCTTCTTGTTGCTAGACGCGCACACACACAGCGAGAGAAGGGGAAGTTTTACTGTCAGTGTGAACAATATACACATTTATTTGCCCTTCTCTTGCTTTAATTGGTCAACATTCAAGCTTTTGTGTAGTTTGCATTTTCAGAGAAAGTTTATTTGTAATATAATGCATTTTGTTTCAATAAATGAGAGGTGAGTGAGGAATCTGTTGGAATAATAATAATATATAACTATAATAATAGTGTATGCTTGTGTAATGATCATTCATCTGAGCCATCTGTATAACTATAGGTGTACAGTCAATAAATAATCACATAGTGAGGAAAATATATACTGTATGTTAATATTAAGCATGTTCTTTTATTCTTATAGAGATTTTGTTACGGTATTGAAGACGAATTTCTCGGCCATCAGTAAGCTTTTTCCTTGGTGGTGTTTTGTGCCAAATGTCTATGATTCAAGCTTTTATTTGCATGTGTTTTTTTTTTTCAAATTCAGGACTCATGATGGATCATTGTCACGTGCAAGCTGCATTGATTCTGTAAGTTCAGCACAATTAACTAGAGTTTTATAATTGAACAAAAATCAAATGTGATCATGATCTCATTTAAGGTCATGTAAGTTTAGTTGTACTTGTATCTCTGTCACTTGCCTCTTTGAATGCATAACTCAATATACACGGCACCTTTCATTGTCAGAATTAATCTGATTTCAGCTGTCTGCTGAAATGGTCAACTCTGTGTGAACCTGCATTCAAAGCAGCTTGATTAAGCAGCTTATTGACCTGCTGTCTGCCCCACAGCTCTTTATTGATTGACTCTGTTTGAGTGTCTCTTGAATTAAAAGTGGCTGCTCCTTGGTTGAACACCAAACAATCAGGTTTCTTATGCTTGTGGACTTCACCTTTGTATGTGTTTTTCTGTTGTCTGTATTGCTGCTGGGGTGCTTAATGTGTGTGTGTGACCAGTACATGCGTGTGCATATTAATACAACCTTCATTTAATTCCTAGAAAATCATCATATCGGGTGACAATTTACTTGAAAGAGAATTATCTTTTGACCTCTCAACCTCTCAATCTCTCGCTCTTGGTCTATGTGTGTGTGTGTGTGTGTGTGTATGGTTTTGAGCGTGAATGAATGTTCATGGAACTCATAACATCATGTGCATTTCTGATTCAGTAAACACCTATTATGAGCATAACACAATGGAGAACCCATCTAATCTTCCTACAGTGATGGAAAGCTGGAACATAAAAGCTCCTGACAATCCCCAGAGCACACACACATGCACTTTCTGTCTCTGACCCAGTTTCTGTGAAACAATTAATGTCACTAGCACAATAAGAGGTCAGTGGTAGTCCACATTACACATAGACCATGCATACTCCCTCTTTGACTTCTCAAAGAAAGTTGTAGTCTAAGAGTCTTGTCTTGTAGAAGTGCAACATTAAAAAAAGTCCTTTTTTTGGGATGTCACCTGTTGCCTCTCACTCTAAATGCACTGTGTGAAATGCACTGAACGATTAATCTGCATGGTACATTTGATTTACAGTGAAGTGCACAATACTTGCAGCATCAATCTGAGTCGCAACTGTTTGTTCTGGTTGTTTATTCTTCTACATACTTAATGATTAATTATATAGATATTCGCTGCGCTCCTCACAAGACACAAGAGCCCAAATCACTGAGTACTAAATTGGTAAAAAAATTACCATATTTTAAAAAAATAAACAAACAGTTATAACAATGTAAAGGCACATTTTACTTTGCATGCAAATACTGTAATTACATTAGGGAGAACAAGAGTTCCCATGTTAAGGCCTCTGTTGTGATGATGTATCACTCGTGACAATGCACCTGCTCAAATTTGCACCAAGAGCGTTGGGAAAGTTCTGTAATATTCAGATTTCTTACTATGCAGTACTTTTTTTTTCAAGGATATGGGTCAGTTTTGCTCCAGTGATGAACACCACATTCGACTTCATTGCCGTACAGCTATGATGATGTTTCAGCCAGGACACAAAATGATGCAAAGCTTTTGTAACAGGTCGCTTTTTGGAAACCCTCTTTGATCGTTTGTAGGGTAAATGACAGGACAAATACTGATCCTCACTCTGCAGTAAATTAAAGACAGTAAAAACCTCTGACTTTGATTGAGTTTCTTGCCTAAATAAATTAGAAATTTAAATGCATTTCTAAAAATCAAAACCAACAAAAGAAAACATATAGTATTTTAGTGGAGGTTTCATTATCCTCCCAATATACGCACGACTCAGTCTTTCTGACTGTCTGTCCTTCTGTCTAACTCTCTGTGAGATCATAACATGTCATCTCACAACGTCTCCTTAGGGCTCTAATAAAAGAGAGACCCACATTAAAAATGGTAAAAGCTAACACAGTCAGATGAAACTTGGATTTGGAATGCTGAGATTAAATTGAGGGACAGACAAGACAGAAAACACAATGACGCAAGTAAAAATGTGAAGAAAAAAATCAAACCACTCACACAAACCCACCTATAGAAGGCGAACATAACCAGCGCGTTGCCAGTGATGCCAAGTGTCCCGATAACAAAAACAAACAGGGCGACAATGTAGTGAGCATAGCTGGGCACATCCACTTTGCTGAAGAAGCTGCTCTGGGTGTGTGCTTTCTCTGGCTCCATGCTCTCAGTGGACCACATGGTTCAAACACCTCATTAGGATTGCCAACCAGGCAGGGTGCAGTAGGTATATCAGTTTGTAATCCACTTTGTTTTGCCTGTGTTGTCGGGCATCCATTGTAGTGTCATTTGCACAAGGGATGCAAGGGAGACGTATAGAGTATATTTTTTAGGACTAGACTGAGCAGCATTCACTTTACTGATGTCCTCAAGGTCCTTCCCATCATAAACCATCCATTCAGTGTGTGCTAAATAAGAAGAACCAAGTGAAATCCAATCAAGTCCACATTTGTACTTCTGCAGAAAAAGCTGTGAGAATGAAAAAGGTGATCCCTACAAAACGGCAATTTCAGTATCAGAGTCAAAAAAGGTGTTAATGCTATTAAGAAAACATCTAGTCCATTGGTCTTAAATGCCACATAACGTCCACAGCCATTCACACGTTAGTCTCCAAACCCATCTCCAAATGTACTTCAAAAGCAATGTCCAATCTGTTGGTGCCCTCTGATCTGCAGTTCGAAATCTTCCACCTGTCACCAATCTTCCATCTTCCAAACGGTTCCTGTTTGATCCTTGGGTTTTTGAGTTGATAATATTCTCCAGTATATTAAATCCCACACTCGTTGCACATTGTCACTGTCCATCCACTCAGTGCCTGCAGCCTCTTCACCCGCCACGCCAGCTGTGAATCCAAGCTCCGAATCAGTGGCCTGATTATGCTTCCAACCTCTAACCTCTCATCTCTCTCTCTCTCTCTCCATCTCTCTCCCTCACTGCAACATGTTACTCTGCGTTGCTCTCTCAACCCTGCCTCCCTGTCATACTCTCTCTCTCTCCTCATACACACTGCCGTCCCCGCCTCTCTCTCCCTCCCCTACCCTACATGTAATATGGCCCAGCCCTGAGCTCTAACCCTTTAACTACTAGATTCTTACATAACAGACATGATATTCTCTAACACAACCAGTAAGTGTTTAGCTCAGACATGCATCAGACTTTTTAAAACTACTTCATGCACACAGTGATGCATGCACGTCACCTTTCACATTGATTGAATTCTGCTCATCTGCAAGTCATTACAGCAGTTGTTAACAAGCTGACGAGTCTGTGAAATCTCTCGACTATTTTAGATCACTCATGGAGCCAGGAAACAAATTGGTCTTCCCACTCCCATTATTTTCAGCTGATTCAACACTGCTGTGACTTGCAAAGCACAGATCATGATCCGTAATAAACATACTTCCAATTCAACATTTCAAACCGTCCCTTTAAATGCCAGCTTCAAGAAAATCTTCCCTCTGTTGCAATTTAACTCCACAGCCAAAAGACTGTGATGCAGTTAGTGGTGAGTGCTCAATACAATAATGGTTTTCTAGAAGTCTGTCAATAGGATTGTTTAATTATCAATGACAAAACGATAATCTATTTTGTTCACTTTATAGGTGTTTTGTTGTTTTGTAGTAATTCTGTAATAGCATGGCCATGCAGTGTCCCAATTTAAAATACATGCACTATATAGCCTATGATTTAATGTGAAACCTTTTTACATAGTAACAACTGAGACATGGGTCAGAGGCATGCCACATCTGCTGGTCATTGCTGTTTATGGTGCTGGACATGTTGATAAAAAGAGATGAAGGGAATAGAGGGAGGTGAAGAATGCAGAGCTTAGACAGAGATGTCAACTAAGCCCCCGCAGCAAGGAGTAGCTTTAATCTGCACACTGTGCTTGCATGTGAATCTATGTCTGCATGGAATAAGAATGTACAGTATATAATCATCTATGTGTATGTGTGTGTGTCTATGTGTGTCTCTCCATATAGGCATGCTTTTATTATGTCACTATATCACAGCACACATGGGCAGATGTTTTGAAGGATTACTGTTGTAGAATTCTACAGGCCTTGATGGCTTATCACATTTGTGGTGTTTATGTTTACATGTCAGCACAGCAGGGGAATATACAACAGTGCATCAGAGTCCAAATATGCTCATTATGTAAAATACTGTATACTGTGAACGGGGAAAGATGAGAACGGCAAGTCATCCTCCTTATCCTGCTCTTCTGCACGCACGTGATGAGAGCTATCTCAGATGTCAGCAGATAGTGGTACAAAACGCTTAAATAAATTCATTCATATTCAAATTCAATTCAAATTCTGGTATTGTAGTACACTATGCAATACAGTTAAATTAATCAGAAGCAGACATACACTCTAGTCAAATGTTACTCGTTAATCATGTGAGATTTTGGGGTTGCTTTACAGAAAGTAATTAAAACATACAACAAACTGCCTGGAAATGTGCATTTCAAATAGAGCATATTAAGAAATCATCAACAAATATTAAATATTTAAGTAAAAATGTTATTATGCCTCAGTTCGAATTCATCCATATTTCAAAAGTATCTTAGGTATTCTAGCAAACCGTCTAAAATAAAGTGCTTTATTTTGTTTTGTGGGAACCTAAGGAGGCCTGTTTCAGGAGACCTAATAGATCTGATGGTTGACAACTCACACCTTTCAGCACATTTTCTTTTCTGCTTTACAGTCTAATTTACTTGCAATACTTCTATATTAAATTGCTATGATGTTCAGATTGGAAAGCATAGGTTGGGACAAACACATCTCTTTTAACCCCAAAACTGAGTTAAATTGCCTGCCTTTAAATTTAAACCTTCAGGAAAATTTTTCAAAGGTGCTAGTGTTTTTTCAATTCAGAAATTCCACCTCATGTCTCTGATCTTCAGAGTGCCAACTATCTGCAGCTTCCCCTCTGTTTCACTCCACACCGTCTGGATGAATGACCTTATCGTGATGGAAAAACACATCAGTGAATTCATAGAGCATGACCTGGATAAAGGAGGTCACTGTTCCACATGCCACTGAGTCAATTACTATTGAACCAGCTGGCCATACTGGTGCTTAAGTCCAGGGCTTGAATTCCCAGTTAAAAGATTCAGCTGGCTTTTGTCCCACAGTGGAAAGATACTAATTCTTATTGATTGGTGCTGGCCATGTGACCAGGGCTGCGTCCTCAGGCAAATGAGCCTTTGGAAATCAATACTTCACTACACAGGGGATATCCATCATCATAAAACGTAAGCCACAGGAGGATGATTGTCAGGTGTCTGTTTCCCTGAAGTGGTTTCTTTAGCAACGATGAGCGACACGCTTTTTTGATCCTGCTTAATGAAGACATGGATACTTATGAAGACCTTAATCATCTGAGAGCTTTGAAATAGAAGACCCTGTGATGCATATGCCAGATTATTTTAACTCGAGTACTTAAAGGGATCAAAAATTGTCCTATTTCACAGTTCACAGTTTTGATGAAATCTTTTCTTTCCGCATCTGCGCTAAAAACTGATCACACACTCCGTGGCCCATGCCTTATCTTCCCACCAAATCTGACACAACAAATGCATTTTTCTTGCATTCTTGCATTGTATTATTAAAAAGGTGCCAGTAACGTACTGCAACTTGTTTTACTGTAAATGCTCTGACGATAACATGTTTAAGAGTGTGCAGACTTTGGTGTGAACACAATAACTCCATGGATGAGAGGAGATAAACTGATTGTCCCACAGTTTGATTTTTGAGGATTATGTCGAATAAATTTTGATGAAAAACCAGATTTTCTCAAGTTGTGTAAACACCTTTATTTTTTAATACTAGTGATCTGTATTTACTTTTGACTCATGCATTTTTTTCATCAACAGCCCTATCAGCACAAGTGGTTATTCTGATGAACATTTGCAAGCATCGCAAACTGAAATTTTACATTTTAACTTTATCATTTATGTATTCCTGTCAGGCTACCCCTCGTTTACTGTCTCTGTACTCAAGATTGTGTGATCATACCATTAATTTGAACAATTCTCTATTTTCACAAAAACTTGCTGTTCTATATGTGTTTTTTTGTGCTGTATATAGATTGTGGGAGATTTTACTTCTTTAATAGTTTGCAGTTTGTCACCCTAAACTGGCTTTGAATTTAAACACTTCATTCATTTTAACAGCTAACTCAGCTTTAGTAAATGTAGACAGACAGACATCTGTCTGCTCTTCTGGTGCAGCAGAATGGGGAGCATGGAAATGGGAGTCAAGCAGGAAATTATGGTATAGAGCTTTAAATCTAAAATAATGCATGTTGTAAGCCTCTTTAGTGTCTGCCAGGGTTTCTGTTAACCAGCATACTGAAAATTTAGGTTACAGATCTAACCATGTGAAAAAAGCAGTCCATAAAATGCTCTTCAATAAGTGGAATGAATTTGAGTCAATAACAAACCACCATAGTGGTTGGACTGCCTGTCTCTCTCGATCTCTTGATCTCTCCCTCTCTCCCTCTCTCCCTCTCTTTCCTTCTCTCACTGAAATTAATGGAGTACAATTAATTTGATGTATTTTTTATTATGAGAAGTGACGGATTATGCATGCACACAATAGAATACAGACATATGAAATATGCATGGAGAATAAAAGTCAGAGACAGATCAAGCTTGCATAAACAATCCATAAGCCAAAAACAACATAAAGAACAAACAAGTCACATTTTATCTTGCAGGGAATCTGTGAGAATTATGTACAATCAGTGAATAGGAGTGTATCCTGTCTCTAGGTATAAAATATAAAATATCATTGTAGTAAAGTATTAAATGTCATAAAAGCCTGAGGGACAAACCCTGTCATACATTTATATTCATACATTAGTCCTAGAAACTTTTAATGTACTTTGCTGAAAGTGCTGGAATGATTTAAATGGCAGCTCAGGTCGGTAAAGGTGCCCCAGTTCCTCTCAACACAGACAACTTTGTGTTTTTTATATATTAAATAAGACAGAAAACACGCTATAAAAGCTATGGACAAGACTGCATGATGCATTATCAACTCAGGTATATTTATAATTTAGGTCTATGGTGGGTGAATGGATATAAGTCCATTGTTAAGTGGGACAGGAGAGCACAATATGAAGAAAACATCATTGAAATTGATGGGGATATGGCATGATGTCATAGGCCTGTAAAATATATAATTTAAAAGGACACAGTCAACTACGTTTTTGTGATTTTTAATACACAAAAATTGTCACAGTCCAAAAGGTTGCAGGAAACATTTTTTTTTCACATGATGTTCATTCCAGCACCTGTCAGAAAACATATGACAGCATTTGCACCTGTGGCCAGACTGAGACCTGGTTTCCCTGAGAAGCAGAGTATACGGACAAACCATCACAAAAGTTTGTCTCTTTACATTTATTTTTTTATTTGACACCATGTTGGTCAGAGTGGACCTCACATTAACCCAGACGGCTGTGCACTGCTGAGCTACTATGTGGCCCCTGAAAAACCACAGAGTTTTACTGAAGAGATGTTTCATGCTCAGAAAAATGTGCTTCATACAAATAACAGGGGGTCCAGTTTGTGAATAAATTCATCTCCTGTGCATCTCCTCTTTGTTGTTAAAATGTGCTACACAAGTAAACTTCCTTGCCTTGCCTTCTCTCCTCTTTGGGGCTAAATTGGATTAAGCACTTTCTGTCTACAATGCAGTAGCTCAGGGGTTTTCAGGGGAGGCTCAGTGAATGGAAGTGAAACAATATTACATTACTTATTGCATTAGTTAACCAAAGAGATCACATAAAAATGCCTACACGTGTGAAATTCAGCTATCCAGTAGTTTTTTAACTGTTTTCCCCCCATCAGATTCTGAAACTAATAAAACTAAAGAAACTAATAAATTAATAAACTTTTTAAAAATTATTTGGTGTAGTCAGAAGTTATGTCAAACCGCAATATTAAGTATCTTGGCGCAAATCTTGAGTGTCTATGGGATCAAATAAAGCAGTCTCAGACTTTGAAAACCCCTGCAGTAGCTTATCAAGTCTCACATTGTGAAGATCTAATTAAATAAAAACGTTTGGACCTTTGGAATTGTTTTTACTTTTTATTGCTACAATACAAAGTCTATAGGAAATGTGGTGGGTTGGGCCATTGAGCCATTTTCCCCCTAGTGTTAAAATAAAAATGAATTTAACAGAGAAACATAGACATGAAAACAGACTTTTTTTCTCCTACGTGACAATGGAAAAGTGGACTTATGTTTGAGTGCTTGTGAAAACAGATGAAAGGTTGTTTGTTTACATGAAATAGACAGGACTTGTAGAGTCGGGTGGTGTCCAGCTGTATACAGTGGTGTTGCCCTTCAGGTTGCTGTTGGAATGAGTAACAGCACCTTGCGGGTTCCCAGTGCACTGTGACTGTCAAACATTCTCACCTATCAGAAACGGCTGATGATTTCACTTGTGAAGATATTTCTTTAAGACAGTATTTGGCAGTGTGTGATATTTGTTGTGCTTGTTAGTTTTGGGGTTTAGGTCACATCACACCTCTTCCTTGTCAGTAACTGAGTGGAAAATGCTCAAGAGACATGTCAAGAAACCTTGTAGGTGGAGGAGTGTGTTGCAGCTCCCTAGAGCATTAGTGCTCCCGTCTGTCTAAGCTTCAAGAAGCACACCACTGTATTCTGGTCCAGTGACAGTCACTGCATGACTGATTGTGCACTGATCTCAAAAATAACTTCATAACAGATGGCATTTTTTTCACTTGCTTTATGGCCTTTAAACAAAATAAGTAATGAATGAGATGTACTCTGTATATTGATGATGAGACTAGACAATAATTCAATATTATTTGCAGAAAAGCCCACACAAACACAGAGTTGAGTAGAGGATGTCAGTGTTCCGGTGAGTTCTGTGTTCATCCAAGAAGAAAATCTCCAACAATAAGATTATTAAACTAACGAATACTGTCAATGGCACTATTAGTTGATCCAGGAAATGTGTAACAATTCTCAAATTAAAAATAATAAGGTTTTCCCGCTATCCACACTTGTCAGCTGTAAAAACAATCCTGTAAAGTGTGAAAAAATATTTTCATACTCTTTATAAATGTCCTTGCTTCTGAATTACTCCTTGAATACCACTACTGTATGTAAAGACAGCTTTCTGTGTACTGGTTTGTTAATAATTTATTATGATGTTTTTATTATAATCTCAAAAAGTAACATAGAGTCATACCTGCAATGGGCTTGCTTGACTGAAAGCTACCGCACAAATATGAATGAGAATGAAATACAAAGAATAACAAAAAAAAAAAACATTTTCTCAAGCTGTTCCAACACTGTTCCAGCCATGAAATGTGCTTTTTATATGGATGGGAAAGTGATATTTACACGTAGCAGGGCAGAGGAAAGGTCAGTCTGCCTCCAGCCAAACAAAAACAAATAAACCAACAAAACATTTGACACATGAATGTGTCTGTCTTGTGTTTACAAATCATTTTGTCCACGGGAGGGTTAGGAAACACTTTTTATGAAAATCACATGATCAGTATGTACACTTTATGAAATCTAAAATCCCTTTGCCTGTCATTAAACCACAGTCCAAAAAAGACAAAGTCACTTGGTCAAAGTACTAATGCGTATTTTTGTCAGGGAATATTCATGATGTAAATTAAGATTATACATAATCAGTGCTTGAAGTGGAAAAAAGTAGGTGCCAGTACTGTCAATTGACATGGTGTTGTGTGTATTGGCTTAATTCCAGTTGGACAAAACAGCCATTTCATCTTTGTGTCTTGTTTTCATTCATTAAATTTTTGTGCAAGAAAAATGCTCTACATTGTGGTCAGTCTCTGATTTTTGAATGCCAAGTACTAACTTGTCATAATCATAACGATTTATACAGAACAAAAAGTTCAACAATATAAAAGTTTCATGATTGCTGTCAACAAGGTCATTAGTGGTGGTACTGCATACCGGTGTGTACCAGCCCACTTCAGGCACTATATGTAATTGACCTGAAACCTTACATTTTCACATAAGACTGTGGATTTTGTCCCCCCTCACTTCCATTGGAGGTTTCTTATGATGGGATCTTTTCGCTTTATCACTGTAGGTGCACTACACACAACACACTACCCCAGATTTTAAAAAATATCTTTATCTTTAAAATATCTTTATCTTTGTTTTTCAAAGTAGTACTTATGTAATAGAAGGGCACATATAAACTATGGCATATTTTCCTAAAAATATATAAATCACGCCTGTGACTGTGGGCTGGATTTCAGATTACAACATGGCAGTCTGCTCTGCCAACATCGTGTTCCACGCATGAACAATCACACTCAAACTCTAATTTCAGGGCTTCTTAAACATCTGAAACTCTGATTTAGTACTTCTCAGAAAAGGTTTTCAGGAAAAAAATCCCTATAAATTCATGCATATTTGTAATCTTTGTGTTTAAAGGATTAGTCTCTCATTTGTGAGAGTATTTCTGAGTAACCACACCAAGAGTTGATTGCGTCTCTGTGTGTCCTTAAAACTTGTTTAATCTTTTGTTTCTAAAGAAAAAGGAATTGAATGTTGAATTACATAACAAGAAAAAATACTTTAAAATATCTGAACCTCTCGCATCACAGAAAACATATGATAGAATGTCTGTCTCACAGTCCAGCATTTCACACTTCTTCTCTGGTGTCTGCAGAAAACATATATTATTTATTTTACATATAAATGAACCGCTGATGTGAACTTGACACTAAGTGGAAGAAACTGACTGTGCTTTTAAACTAAACAGAACCAAGCGTCATGTTCCCTCTGCCTCTCACCTGCTTGAGCATATTATTTATCAAGAGTTATATGACTATTGAGTGATAATGTTTTTTTCCAGCTGATTGCTTAATCATTGATGGAGCACACACTAATTAATTTCCCATGCACTCTGTCGTGGCACAGAGTTCTCTGCTGTTTTCCATATTGCTCCATATCTTGTACTCAAGGTTTTTACAGGTAAGGTGAGTGAAGAAGAATAACTTATGTGATATTTTTTAAATGGCTGTCTTGTTTGATGAGTACAGTACAATTTGGGAATATTTTCTTTAATCCAGAGGGAAACAAAGTAGGTAACTACTTAATTTGAAATTAAGTTAAGGAAGAAAATGCTCTTGAATGATACTCTTGATACGACTAATGATACTACTGTTCTTTGCATATTAGTACATCCTTCACCTCCACCGTTTGATCAGTGGAAACGATTGAACTAACACAAATCCCTATTTGGCAGGACTAAATGGTGTCTTTCCATTTTACAGTATGTTCTGTTAGGAGAGTGAACACGGAAAATCCAACAGAACATCACCTTGTTTGGTAACACAGTTCCTTAAAGCGTATGTGAGCAAAGATTAGAAAGAACACATTTGCACAAAGGTCAAATGACTTTCCCTGTTATTTCAATCTGTCACCTCGATTTAAAGCTTAAGGCTCTCCAACTCGACCAAAAACTTCAGTACAGAGAAATAAGAGCCAGTAGAACATAGGCCATTTCCATACTAGTGTAATGTGTCTTGTGAATGCATAATGTGTTTCCACTTTTTGTTTCATGACTTTACAGTGTTCTTGGTATATGTAATATGATTTGTTATGGTATTCAGGTTGATATTAATGTTCTGAGTGAGAACATGGATTAGGATTAGGGTACAGGTTAGGTAACCGTTCTGATAACAGCATTAATGAATTGGAATGTGCAGTATGATTAGATAAAACCAACTTATATCACATTAGTTATCACGCTGGATCGTTACCACAAGTGAATTGAATATGGCAGCTTTGGATTTAATCCTTCAGAGGTTACCTTAAACCTTAAACTGTGTCCTGAAGTGCCATGCTGGTAAGATTGGGCTCACAGCAACACACAATTTTGCGTGTTTGTGTGCATGTGTGCATGTGCTCTTGTATGTGTTTAGGTGATACGTGACAGAACAGAATAACGTCAGCGGAACAACTGAATAAAATTTCTATTTAACATTCCACCAAGCGACACTCAGTCCTCAATTAAATGGGCCAGCTGATCTCCAGCAATGTAGAGATGAGGTGGTAAGAGGAACCAAGACATGGCAAGGTTGCTCAAGCTGAAACCTGATGTAGGTTATCTGTTAGCTATTAACAGCTTTCATCACTGGGAGAATTTTAATCATTGGCACGGTTACATTAATATGATGGAGCTGTGCACTGAATTTAAGCAAGACCATGTCCTTCTTCATGTTTAAACTTTTACTGAAGAAAGATCAGGAGATATTTAGACTGCCTTAAATACATCATGTAGCAACTGATGTAACTGAGAACAAAACGCTGTTGTGAGGAAGCTCAAAGTAATCAGAAGAGGTTAATAATGAACACAAGTCAACCAGTGTTGCTTTGCATTCAGTACTGCCTGTGGCATGTGCTCTAGGCTTCAAGACTTGCAAGTTCAAGAGGGAATACAGATGAAACACCATGAATTCAGTGTGTGCCAAGACTTGTTGTGGTTGAATACTTCATAGCTGGTTGGATTGCAGCAGACATAAACACATCAAACCACCCTATTTTCAAAATACAATAGAAAAATGTTGTGGCCACATGGATAACTACAACCACAATGTTCTGAAATGTCAAATCTTGTAGCTTTGCTTGTGATTGAAAATACCTCCAGAAAGGGCAATAAAGACAGGGGTTCAAAATACAATGAAAGTTTAAAAAAAATAACTGTGTCTTTTTGTGTGCAGACCGTTTCTCCATACTGAACATTCTGTTGCTGATAGTTTGTATCGTATTTTTAAAATCTTATGTTTAATATGGCACAAAAAACCTTTTCTTTAGAGATACAGAGATCCAGAACTGCTGTGTGGATTTTTTCGCAGGTTGTTACTATGTGTCCTCATATCATAAATAACAGAAATGATAAATGACCTATTAAACATTTCTAAAAATGACTCGTGACCATTTTCTGATTTGGTAAGGTTATTTGTAGACAACTAAGGGTACTTGATTAGGTTTAGACTGCCTCTGTGAATAACATTCTTGTCAATGTGCTCTTTTCTCATGTTTTCTTGTACTTGATATACAAATCTCCTTTTTACCAGAGCCTAAACAGGGTAAACCAGAGCTTTATTCTAAATCCTTTGTTTTGTTGTTGCAGCTTTCGGTGTTACTGTAAATTGGATATGCAGATTTGTTTTTCTTTTTACATAATCATTTTGATTTGTTTGGGCTTGATTACATAGAACAGCTGAAGAGAAAGACAGGAAATGTGGGAGAGAGGGCATGACATGCGGCAAAGGGCCACTGGTTGAAATCAAACCCTGGCCACTGCTGAAAGGACTTCATCCTTGTATATGATGCACGTGCAGTAGAATTATAAAACCACTTGACCTTCATTCTATTTCCTTTTTTTCATGCAGGCTTTGCAAATAACTTTAGTGTTACTACAGCTGTTCAAGCTATATAGGTATGAAACAACCCTCACTTAGGGTTGTGAGCGTGCTGCCGCTCCAGTGTGACAGTATGAGACAGAAACGATTTTTCTTCATTGCAGCTCTCTCAATTTTATGTCTTGGAGTTTAATTTTACTACAATGAATAGAATATTTGTCCATCACTCTTTAGTCAGTTCTGTGGCAAAAAAAAATTGAAATGTATGACTCTACCATATAAATGTGATGTGATGTGAAACGGATCAGGGACGTGAGGGGACTGTGATCAAATAACAAGCACATTGCACAACAACAATAACAAGCACAACAACAGTGGTTTATGAGGCTGTGCCATTTTCAGTGCCCCAGTGAACTGGGGCATTGCCCTAAATAAAATGTAGAGAGCACCACAACTCATGACAAACCATGACAAAAACTTGGTTAGCAACTTATTTAATTTGCAGGCTATTTGGTTAGCAGAGTGTAGTTTTTGACAGGCAGCAGCCACGGTGTACCAATTACAAATACAGTGAACTTTTCTAGCATGTTAATTTAAACGGAGCCATGTCTATTGTTATTTAACTCATGTAATGTATTTCTGTTTTATCATTTTGCATGTGAGGCTGCAAACCTGGGTAGGTATACTTTCAAACTTGCCTACAGTCAATTTTTCATCATATAACAAAATTCACCTAGTAAGGGCACCTAGTATGTACAGTGCTTTAGGATCATAAATTGCTAATTTAAATGTTCAGGGGATTATTAAGATATTAAGGGTCATATTAAGGCTTGAGTAATAGTATGTTTTGGGATGTGCTTGACAGGTCAGGCCTTTACAGAAACCTGGATTATCTCACTAATTGACAAAGTTGGCAGAAACCATAAACCTAAACTTAAAGCTTTAAATGTATCTTTAAACACATATGCTGACATCACAGATGCTACATCAACGTTTTCCTACAGTCTATGGTTAACAGCTATTTACCAAACGTGTTGCACACAGTCAATACATGCTGCATTTTGTACAGTGGATGGGAACCTGTCTGATCACCCAGTGGTGGATCGCGTCACTCGTGTTTATTCACATTCCACAGTCACATGGTATATTTCATGGGATGCATCTCATTTGAAATGCCTTTCAGACTTGACACACTTGTTGAAAATGCCACATTCAACCAATTACCAATCTTACATTCTCCCCAAACAAATTCAGACAGAATATCTGATAATGTATTACTGGAGTCTGGAGTTCTGAGCTCAAACTTTGAAACCAGGGTGTAGCTCTCTCATGGCCAAAGAACTGTATTTGTGACATTGGTATCATTTTTTTGGGGGGGGCAACAACAATAAAGTAAACCAAGAGTAATTTTTAAAAATGCAGAGCAGATGGAACAGTTGCAGAGTGTCCCTTTTAAAAAGTAAAGCTTAGGCTTTATTAACCTGCGTCCCACTGCAAATGCTTAAATAAGAGAAAATGTATTTTCTCTGGTGTGAAAACAAAAGCTACAAAGCAGCTCGACTAGAGGGATGAAGTCCACAGTGGTTTGTGTCAAATGATAGTAAGAATGTCACATATAATTTCCCCAGGGTTATGGCTGCTTCACCGTGTCAACATCAGACTTTCATGTGACTAGCATTTGTGAGTTCCAAAAAAGGAGCATATAAACTAATAAACGTATAAAGAAACAGATATTGTGTGCAGCTGACACTCTAGCAACCTCAGAAAAAATGACATCAATCAGGCTGTCAAAAAATGTAGTCTACAGACTGATAATACATCACAAACAAGAATAGAAATTCCACCACAACAAAAACAACAGAAACCCTCTTGGGCCCAAACCAAAATCCTCTACAAAGGAGTTTATCTCCGCTAGCTGCTCTAGGTCAGGTTCCTGAAACCCTTGTGATGACTCTTGATCCCTCGGATCACTTGGTTCTTCCAGCAATCAAATAAGGATTTACAGTAGAAAAAAACGATACAATTGGAATCGTCCCATGAAAAAAATGTCCAAAAGGTTTTTCAAAGAGCCTCATTACCCATAACGCTAAGCTTTTTTTCTCTCCTTTTCCAGAGTACTTGTGCTTTGTAATATCCTCTGGTTGTTTTTTTGCTGTTGCCATGTGTCGAAACAGAGCCATTCATCAAGTTGTTAATGTTAAAATAAAAGCAAAACTTGGCAGGTTGGAGTTGATTTGATAACTTTGCACACAGGAGCCACTTTAATGTTTTTGTGACTTAGTAACAATGTTGGTAGTCTTTGTCAGTTGAGTTTACACCATGTCAGCCCTGAACTGGTGGGCCAAATTTAATTGTTTTCAGTTGTCATTCATTTGGTGCTCGTCATTCAGTTTCAAGATGGTAAATCAGCTGGCCGAGGTGTTCACTCCAGTTGAAAATGGTGCTGAAAATGGCCTTCAGGTATTGGAGCCATTTTCTAGTTGGAGCAGGTGTTGATGTTCTTGCCATCAGCAGCATCCTCCACCAGCGTTAAGTGGTAATCAGTGGAGAGTGTGAAGTGAGAGACACAGCCCAATAAGCCTCCAATGTACTGTCTGTTTGTGTGAAGAGCTATCTCTTTCATGCCGCCTTCAAGGGGAGAATGTAGAGAAAGCAGCCATAAGGGGGACAGAAAATAGAAATGCAGGCATTAAATCATTGTTTGATCTATAGTACATATACAGTACTTGATGGGACTTTGAGCTGTAAACTCTACCTACCAACGTATAGGGGTCCGTTGATATTGAGCTGTCTCATCTTTCCAGGTGACCTGCCTGTTTTTGCACCATAGTCATCCACTGTTAGCTTCCCTGACTGGCCATCCCTGAAGAGATAAGTAATAAATGATGGTAAACGTATTAGCAAGCTTGAGAAACAGTATACACATTCTGTTATGTAATGTATGTATGTATGTATGTGTGTTATGTGTAAGGAGTTGCTCGTATGGAGGAAACTGCAGTTTCCCTCAACTCTATGGAGAATTTTCGCATTGTTTGCTGTATGCTTTGGTTTTACGGCTCCAAACTTTACTGCTTTGACTCAGTCTCACCGCTCTCACATCTCTGAACAAACACTAATGTTGTTCCATGTCTGCTGGGTGTGTGAATAGGCAACTGTTTGCCATATCAACTTTGTTCTGCTGCCCCCAAGTGGACAAAGAAATCCACTCACGCTGCTTTAAGATAAGATGTTCCTTTATCGAGGGGGATACTCAAGTTGACACAGTAGCACAGGGGAATGTAGTGCAACGAGTGAAAGAAATACAGTAAACATAGAATCTAAAATCTAATCACAATTAAATATAAAATATACACACAATATACAGTGTGTTTAATGTGTGAGTTGTAAAGTTAAATGAAAGCGAAACACAGTGATCAGCAAACTTTTAATAAAATATTCTTTTTAGAGCTTACCTCACAGCTTTGACTCTGTGCCACTTTCCATCGCTAAAGGTCCCGTTGACAGCAATGTTAACCGCACCACTCCCGAGGTTATAACTACAACAATGCGGAAATACACACAAGGAGTTGAGGTAGTTAGAAAGAGTGCAGCGGGTTCACATTTGTGTGTTACTGCCCACTGACATCCTGCATCTTTTCCAGGTCATGGCCCTCTCACAGATTTCAGGTCTTTTTTTAGTTCTGCCTCTACTAGGTGCTAAGCTTTCACTGCCCCTGGGTGGGATCCGCGTCCCTCTCTATCATCTTCATCCTCTTCTTCGACTAAACTTTCTCTTCTTGTTGAGATCTGACCCTCCCTAGCCCCAGTTCTATTAAAAAAAAGACAGGGAACAGCAACCACATGCCAAGCAGGACTTGCAGGACTTGTACCTTGACTTGTTGATTCTTTATTTTCATACTGTCCTACATAAATAAATACCTGAAGATCAGTGCACCATTCTGAAGGCCCATAGACAGGAAGTCGCTGTTGGGTCTCATTGGACTGTCTCCGCGCCATAGCAACAGGCCATCCTTGGCCGTGCTCTTAAAACGCATGAAAAGGTTCGTTCTGGACCCAGACACCCTGAAAAACAAAATCACAAATTAACTTTCTGAACATGTACATGCAACATTTTAAAACCCATCACAGTCACATTTCGCACTTGTTTCACTACCAACCTTTTCAGGATATCTCTGTTGTCATATGTCAGGTAACTTCGGCCAATGAATTGTGGGATCTCGATGGCTTCAGTCACAGCTGTGCAGAGAAAACATTGTATTTACTTCATATTGTCACAAGGTGGCAGCATCAGTATGTACTAATTACTCAGGCTGAGCTAGAAGACTAAAAGTGAGGAGAAATAAATGAGGGGAAAGATGTACATGTATTGTCAGAGGTATGTTTGGTTACAATTATCATGATGTGCATGTGCTTTTTGAATTCATAGAAGAAAACTTACTGTTCAAACAGTAATTCCCACACTCTGTTCAGTGAAAGCATTAAAAACAGAGAAGGCATATATAGGCTTAGGGGATTTGGTTGTCCAATATATCATTTAATATGACATTATATGATAACAGTAAAATCCCTGAGAGGAGGAAAGATCATACCTCATGGTTAAAGCCATATATTACACACAAAAAAATTGGTATTGTTAACTTGTAAACAAATTTTTAAAAATTAAAGTTTTAAAAATGACAGTTAATTGCCACAATGTAGTCTTCACCACAAAAGACAGATATGACAAAAACAGACTTACATTTACTCACAGTCCTTTCACTAGCAAGGACCACAATCAACAGATACAACTAAATGACTTATTGATTAACAAAACAGAAAGATGTAAGAGGCTTGCATTTGCTGAATAGACATATGAAAGCGTTGCGGGGAAGCTACGATATGTCATGCTGTAGAATCCAGGCACGACAGGTGGAGAGGAAGAAGAAGATGAGGAGACAGGACAGGCAAAGGGTGGGCGGGAGGGGTGCAGAATGCAAGAGCAAAGAAGAAGAGATGGGATATCTGGGTATTTATGGAAATGTCTGGAGTGACGTCATTGATGTGTGGTCCCGCTTCTGAAACTCTGCTATTGGCACCACTAAGTACAAACGACAACAGCTTCAAAACTTTTTTTTTCACAAGCAGTGTGTAAACCATACATTGGTTTCACTGATAAGTATCATCTGATCTGATGCTCTCTAATCACAACACACCAAACTGTAAAATAGCAGTTGTTTGAACTCAACCACCAAACGAAACACTGAACTGCACCGATTTTATCTCTGTACTAGTCACAGTATGTGTAGTACGTTGACTGACTAAATAAAAAGCAGAAAAGGGTCCCAAACATGTGTTTCTAAGCTAAAATAATATTTTGAAATTGATAAAAATGAACACAACCAACCTTTCTGGCAGTGCTTTCCGTCATACCCAAGGGGGCAGTCACACTCATAACTATCCCACTTTGGCCTGCATGTCCCTCCATTGGCACAGGGACTTTCCACACATGGGTGTGCTGAATTTGCTACATTAACTCCACCAGCGGAGCCACTTGTAATTGGGATAGTGCGGTCATTGAGTATGAGCTGGGCAGGTGAAAAGAAAAAGACAGAGACGAAGAGGAAGAAAAAGGATGAGAAGATGTGAAAATTAGACACTTGACACAGATTTCAGTTTTGTTGCAGTAAAGATGGTATATGCATTGTGATTTTTGACCTACATTGATGCAACACAAAAGTATTTTAAAATGAGCAATGATCTTTATTAGATGAAGTGTCAAAGCAACTGTCATTGTCAAATGAAACTGACATTATAATAATCAAAATGCATGTGTTTGGCACTATGTGTGTATATAGTAATACCTTCTGAATAATTCCAGTGAAAGGTTTTAATACACCCGCTATCCTCTTGGTTTTATCGTATTCTGGTACTCCACCGATATAAAGAGGTGAACTGCAGTTGATCTGAGTGAAAGCTCCCTGGAGAGTAAAAGAACAGAAAAGAAATGAGTTAATTATGTCAACTATGTATAAATTTGGCTACTTATTTCACATATGTACATTAAGATGAACATCATATGCAATCTTCTGTATTAAATACTTAAAAGTGCCGTTTAGAAAGTTTAAGGTCAATGTTGTCTTTGTAAAAGAGAGAATTTGAAGAAACAAGGAATTTGAAACAACAAAGGTTGATATTTTGCCTTGATTTGTAATCAGTAATCTACTGTGAAAACCTTTTTTTGTTCAGTGTGGTAAGATGATGTTAAATAAGCGAGGCAATGTTAAACTTTCAAGTTTAACATGAGTTTGAAGTGGCAGAGGTATATGAGACATTTTTCTCAAGAGTTAGAGAACACAATGTGGGCTAACATTCACCTGGTGACTCCAAGCAGACATGTATGTTGCTTTGTTTCTACTGAATGTGTTAAAAGGCAAATGTTACTTTAACAGCCTTAACATTTTCGAGTGGTCTTTTATTGTGGCCAGCCTAAGGCACACCTATGCAATATGCATGCTGTCTGATCAGTATCTTGATATGCCACACCTGTGAGGTGGATGGATTATCTCAGCAAAGGAGAAGTGCTCACTAACACAGATTTTTGACAGATTGTGAACAATATTGAGAGAAATAGGCCTTTTGTGTACATAGACAAAGTCTTAGATCTTTAAATTCAGCTCATTGTGAATGGGGGCAAAAGCAAGAGTGTTGTGTTTATTATTTTGCTAAATTGCAGAGAGTTCATGCATTTGTTTTCCTGCCTCCCTTGGGTCAGAAATCACATCCTGCAGCATTTAACAACATAAAAGAAATACCTCAGCGATTCCTTCCATCGGCCTCTGGTTGTCCACCTGAAGGATACCACTCTTTGCTGTGCGAGACACCCTCAACTCATGCCATGTGTCCAGGGCAATCTGGTTTTCACTCCTGTAGTGCAGATCATCACATACAACATAGGCCATCTAGTTAAAAAATGTATCAGCACTAAGAATGTGAATGAGACAGACAAAAGTATGAGAGTGCAGATGTTTAGTGCCTTATTATAGCTCCTCCAGAGCCGCAGTCAAATCTGAACTCCACATATCTGTCCACCAGGTTGATTGCCAGGAAGTCTCCGCTGCCTGCGTCATCACTGTACAGCAGTGTCCCGTCAGCCATCGACGGTCGAAACGTCAACTCAAACTCCATAAAGGACAGATAACTCTGAGAGGACTGAGGCCACGGGATGACTGCATATGAAAACACTGTCTCATTGAAGAGAGGTGAGGCCAATGAGAAACCTGAAGAGTTGGAGAGAATAGAGCAGGAAGGAAGGATTTGAGGAGGCATAAGCATTAAGATGATTGAGAGTGAAGAGGAGGAAAAAGAAGTTGATGAGAACAGAGGAAAATGGACAGAAAGGACATTGGGAGGAGGAAAAAGTTGAAGGTTATATTGCGTGAAAGCTGGTCTAACATGCAATCAATCCCACTACCTCTAAATATGAAATAATAATCCTCATCTCAACCAATTTTCCTTTGCATTACACTCAAATGCTCAGTAATTACCTTAAAAGGTCTGTGTGACAATTTATGACAGCCAGTAAGAAGAAACCACAAAGGGATTTGACTTTCTACTTTCAGAGTGGTATAAAACTCCTCTTGTAAACAAGACAAGTGTGTGTGTTTTTGTGTATGTGGGTGTGAGAAAAAAGGAAAATAGAGGTGACTCACTCTCTTCACAAAGTGTTCCCCTGAAGCCGAGTGGGCATAGGCAGATGTAGCCATCGGCACGGTTTGCATAGCAAACTCCATCATTGGCACAGCTGACCAGGTCACATACACTGTCGCTGCACTCACCTGGCACAGAGTGGCAAGGAGATATAAGGTGATTAGGACACACTCACCATATGTATCTACTGTATAGAAATAATAAACATGGTTGTTTTGTAAAGTAGATTTACCGCAGCATAACAGAAAGTGTACATTATGAAATTAAAAAGCTTTGGCTATTTTATGCGGCTTTCAAAACAATTTTTACTTTTTCTTGCAACAAATAAAAAAACAAAGAAAATAACTTTCTGCAAAATTCTCTGAGATGATTAGCCAAACATGCCTGTTTCCTGCTTAAATGACAAATTGGCAAAAAGCCTGTTATTAAAAGGCATTTGTTTTCTGATTGTGACATTTCTTTAATCTTAAGTGTTGACTCGTATTTTTTTCTTTTTATTTATTCATTTCATATATTGTTATACATATATTTTCTTGTGGGTTTTTTTTGCTTTGTTACAGGCTGCAGCTGCCTGGTACTTTAATCAAAGGATCATTTTTTTAACAAAGACAAATGACAGTAGCTCCAGGCTATTAAAAAATATTGTCATCCCAATTCAAATGGAGCCCTCTAACTTTATTACAATTATTTATCTAAATCCAAAATAAGAAGTTTTCCCCTACAGAGGCATAACTAAAACTGCTACTTATCTGAGCACCACAACCTGAGATCCAGTGCATTATGGGTAACATGGATACAAATTATCTTCCACAGGCAGCAGCCAAAGACAAACAAATTCATCACACAAGCTCCTCACCTATGTCCGCTCCACTTAGAGCTCTGCCCAGAGGCCAGGGTCTGATGTCTGTGGCCTTGTTGTTGATGGTCAGACTCTGAATGCAGCCATAAAAGCCCCGATTTGTCCCTGTCGCCCTGACTAGCCAATAAGTGCTTGGGGATCCACCCACATACAGCGGGGAGCGGAAAGTGATCTTAGTGTACTGGCCCTGAATGAGCGAAGAGAACAAAATGTGCTTTTTAACAGTAAAAACACTTTGAGGCTGGTCCACAAACTGGATGGACTGAAATCAAATATTGTCTCATACTGTTTTATAAAAAATAAACACAGGCATGTAGAGGAGGAGAAATGCATATTTAAATAAAATGATCTAATATTGCATGTCATTAAGATTAACAAAATATTGTGTGAAGACATTAAATATTTAAGTGATTTTCTCATCACCTGTATGTTTTACTGTTACCTGTGAGCGTCCAGATATGGGGGTGTCATTGTCCATACGCAGCCAGCCGCTCATGCCATCTCTGAAGATGGTGACGGTGTGCCACTGACCAACAACAATACGACTTTCACTGACTATTTGAGCTGCTCCTGTACCACAGTTAAACCTGAGGGACACAAAGTGCTGTAATAAGCACAAATTATACGCATCCTTTACCTATTTAAATCAAATTTCCCATTTATATCCCTCTATATTCTATGTCTATATCTCTATTTATTTTTTAATTGACTTTTTCCGCTTTACTTCACAGAACAACAATTCTCTATCTGCTTGTTCTAATGCCTCACTGAAGATTGTGCGTACACTGAGTGAAATATTCAAGACACAATTAAATCAAATGGAAATACAGTTTTGTGAATGTCTGTAAAAAAAAATCCATTTCTGAGTTCTGGATGTTTCAAAACTACTGATTACGTCCCCCATAAAGTGGTTTTTAACAGTTTAACAGTTTTCCACTTTGATGCTTTAAAAGAATTGTTTTGCAGCATTCACGAAACTCCTTGTTTTCTCACAAACACACATCTTTGACAATCAAAGTTTCTTATGACCAACGGTATGTGATCGTTAACATCATTTTAAAGTTGTGCATGCTGTGTTTGTCCACAGGCAGACCTGTCGGAATCTCAACCAGTGAGTGAAGCAAGTCACTGTTTTTGTCACCTGTAGTGCAGCTTGCCTCGCACCAGAGCCAAAGAGGTAAAGTCTCCACGGCCGTGTTCGTTCTCTCCACAGTATAGCAACAAGCCATCCTCAGAGTCTGCCTGTACCACAGAGAAACCAAAGCTCTTTCAAAGCTCTTTTCACGCTTTTGAAAGACAGCGGTGGGGAAAAAAGTAATGGAGCTTTACCTTGAACTCCAAAGTGATCTGAAAGGTCTGGTAAGAGTTCTTCAAGGGTTCAAAGGTCATGTGAGAGTATCCATAGAACCTGGGAAAGTTCACCGGTACCACTTAAGAAGAACAGAGAATAAATTGTAATGAATTTATGCTTGTTGGTACAAAAGTTGGAAGTGGTACATGTGTTCCACAACACAACTGCAAGCTGTCTCATCCGAGCACTTTTTGACTGCTAAGCTCTTTTACTAAAGCTCGAACACAACAGCACTCCCCTCACCCTCAGAGCATGTGTCCCCTCTTCGTCCAAGGTTGCAGTGGCAGCGTGAGCCTCCGCTGTCATAATCACTGAGACAGAAGCTATCGGGGGGGCACACTGTATCATCGCAGGTCAGGTCGTACACACGAGGTTCCTCACCTTTCCAGGGGGACATGGTTGGGGTGGTTGTGGTGGTTGGGAAAGTGATTCTAAGGTGGATCAGAAGAGGAAGAAAGATAAGAAAGTGTAGTTCCGTTTTCTGAGAACACATGGTTTTCACAGCTCACAGCCAGTGGTTTAGCTAATAAATACGTTTCACCTTCAAATGCAATTTTCAAATGGATTTACTGCATTACCTGCTCTGTCCTCGGGTTTTACTGAAGCATATTTCAATTTCTAAATTGCCTATTTTCCTCAGAGGTACTCCGAGATATATTTTTATGAAAATAGTCCAAGAGATCAAACAGCAAAAAGCAAAGCGTCACGTAAATGCAAAAGAACCGTTGTAATATTTGTTGCAGTTAATGACATGCTGGACATCAACAATCAGAATGACAGCTCACTGCTCCAGTCAACATCTATATCGTATAATTAAGTGGCAGGGCATGAAAAGGTAAAGTGTAGGTAGCTTATAGGAGAAAGCAGAAAGCCGGGAGGGACAGCAATCTATCATGTGTAACAGCAATAAGAAACTTCATAAGGAATCACCTGTAAATGTTGTTTTTTTTAAGTTTCTCTTTAAAAGAGAGGCCATTACCTCATCCAGTTGCTGATAAACAGCTGCCACATCTAAAAAGGATTCATTCAGTATAACCAATATCAAAGTCAACCAAGGTGTATCTTACCTGGTGGTGGTAAGTGGGGCAGTAGTTGTGGAGTCAGTAGTGGTACTGGGCTCTGAGTTGGTTGAGAAAACCAGATCTGTGAAGTCTCGGAAGATGGATGAGGTGGTGGAGAAAGCAGGAGGGATAGTGATATTAGGGGGAGCGATGGTGTTCATACGGTAAACAACGTTCCGACCAGACGACGGACCAGAGCGTGAACGGAGCTGGGATTTCTTGTTGTCCTGATTGGCAACTGGGAGTGGCTTCAACTAGAAAGTGAAAGGACAGAGGACAGAAAAAGAATAATAGAGAAATTAACATATAAGGATGTTCAACTTAATTTCCTTCCAACTAATGTATTGAGAAGTTAAATTTCATTTACATGGTTAAAAATGCTTACAATATTTTTCCACCCATATGTGGTATCTAAAAACCCACCTCTTCAATGAATATATCATAATCAGAGTCATCAATGTCAAAGCCATCTTCATCTTTGATCCTTGAATCTGTGATGTAACGCCCATAATCACCACTGCCAACATCTGATGCACCTGTTCAGGATTTCAAAAAAGAAACAGGATTTTTATTACATGTTTCATTATTTAATGCCAGTTGTAAAAAAAAAAAAAAAAAAAAAACACATGACGATTGTGGTGAAATGAATGAAGAGTCAAACAAAATCGGTCAAATGATGAAATACATTACATACAAGTCAGAAGTTAGTAAATACACTTAATGCTAGTTTGATCATCAGAGAAGAATAAGTAATGGGGGTGGCACTGCAAATACACTGTAAAGTCCAAATTAACTTTATTACTTTATAACTTTACTTCCAATTTGAATGTGAAGGAACATTTAAAAAAGAAATGGAGCTCAACATGAAAGTGGCTGCTCTTGTACAACAAACTACTAGTTTCTTCTTGAAAATCAAACATTTCCATCAGTATTACAGAAAAACAATGATAATGCAAATGGCACCAAGAACAAACAACCATGCTGTCCAGTGAAAGGATGAAGTGGCTGTACTGTGGTTATGACAGTGTTCCTATGTTGAATCACCATGATCACTGATGACGCTTTGATGATCACAGACATTAAATATGGGTAACAGCTTCTGGCCCAGTAGCTCTACCTGTTAGCCTGTACGCAGGCTGCTGCAGCACGTACTGAAACGTGTCTCCTCGATACAGAAAGGCTGCTCATAATGTACAAAGACAAAGCCAGATAATGAATACAGTGAACATATTTTTTGATTAGCTACTGTAATTGCAGCTTATGTATTTTACCAACCTCCTTAATTAATCAGTTAAAAGTTATTCCAATATAAATAGCGGAATACAACTTGACTGGTTTTCGGTAAGATAAACAAAAGACATCTTAACTAGTTTTCCCATTTATTAAGACCTTATATTAATGTTATATTCGGAACATATATGTTGGACGAAAGAATATAATAGAACTTCTATTTGAATCTCATGTATGTTGTACATTTAAGTATGTAAAAATTTGTGTAAAAATTGTGTAAAATGAGTTTAAAGGTGTTCAAAAATTAATTTCAACAAAATAAAGTACAAAAATATGGCAAAACAGTGTATGTTCAATGTGACAACCCCCTTGCCATCAACTCTACCTTGAGGAAGCCTAATCTTATCTTACATAACAACATGCCCTTCCTCTTGTCTCCCTGCTCTTCCACCTCACCATCCACAGTATCAAATACACAAGTTCACTATGCTGCTCGGTAAGCAAGGGAATTGAAATATAATTTAACTGTTTACTTAATCAAATATCTCATAGAAACTTGACTATTAAGCCTGAATGGACGTGAAGATTTAAAGTGCTAATTAGCACAGCCTAATAGCACTAAATCCTGAATACTGAGTGGTGGCATACAGGGAAGGGGGATTGCAAAAAAGCCCTCAGCAAACTAATCTTCTGTTGTGTAACAATCCATAACACCATGTCTTCAACCTCTATAAACACACACACACACAAGAACTGTCACAGTATGTCAGTCAGTCAGTCAAGCCCACCCCTGCTGTTCACTCAAGCATCGATGCATATGTGCATGCGTGAGTGCGTGCATGTATGTGTGTGCATCCACCGGGGTTGTGGATGGGCAGAGAAGGGGTCTGGCATCCCGTCCTTAATCCTGTCTGCTGAGACTCGGACGTAACCGGCTTTTATCCCCTGCTAAGAAATCACGCTTCTTTGTCTCTTCGTTTCTGTCCGTCTGTCTCTCTGTGTCTGTCAAACTGGTTCATTTTGATCTGGTTTCATGTGACTTTCATTGCCATCATTCTCAGCAACCACTTCCTAATATTATCTCTCTCCCTGTCAGCCTCGCTAGCTCTGTCTCTCTGTCTCTGAGCAGAGTAGCAGGACTTAGGGCACTTAATTCAATCAGAGCAGTTTACAAAGGTTTGACAGCTAGTTTGACTTAGCATGTGAACCAGAAGCCGTCTGTCCACATGGCTTTCTAGAGTCAGCGACATGGTGTGTATAGAAAAAGAGTCTTAATGTGATTGTGTCTACATGGCTCTTTTATTTTAATAGTTATATAATCATACTTCTAAAGCCTGATAAGCATCCACTCACACACATACCCTCTCTCACACACACACATACACAGGCGCTAGAATAACATTAAGCCCACAAATCTGTAGGTAAAATTGCTTGAATGTCATAGTCCTCAGTCCATCAAGACATTGCTATTACTGTATGTATCTGTATGTACAACTGGTACACACCTGTGTGAATGTGTGTGTATGTGTGTGTTTGTGTGCTTTAATATCAATCAGTCCTGACCCTACCCCTCCCCCATGTACCACCAGCATCAGACTACATCAAAAATAATAAAGTAAATGACTGTGTTGCTCTCTATCTCCATCATCCAGGGCTCTGTACAGAAAAGACAACTGACACACTGCCAGGTGTTGTCCTACATTCAAGCAAATGCTGAGAGAGGCAAACTGTCAGACATGAAATAAATTTTTTTCATTTTCACTTGTATGTTCACACACTCTCACATGATGATTTGAGGAGGTTTTATGAGCCTCCGAAAGACCAACAAATCACAGAAATTTGGAAAAGGTGCAGTCAAAATGACAAGAATATTATATTATGAAATTACAGATGATGAGATGTGACATCTTTTATAATCTTTTCTCTTTTGTGCTTCATCTCCAAACCAAAAATGATCAGCTTCATATTTTCATTTAGAAAGTTAGGCTAGGGTTGGGCAGAAAGGTAAGATGTGTAGATATAATAAAGTTAGCACATTTTGCAATGCAGAATGAAGTTCTAATGGTTATCTTTACACATTGGTTGCATCTGTAAATGATGCCTCCTCAAGAAACTCTGAAATACAGTTTCTAAAACTTGTTTCACACTACTGGGAGAAAATTGTGACTGTCTCCACAGTAACGTTGGGATTTATACAGTGCGGTCGGACATGATAAATGTTGCATTGTGATGATAACTTTGGTGATCCAAAAAATAAGCATAGTCTGTTTAGTTCTGCGTGGGTGTATTGTTGAAACTAAACTGAAACTGACTTTGTTTTGAACTGTGAATGAAACCAGACTAACGAGGGAGCTGAGATTGAGCTCTTCTGGCTGTCAAATCACAGCACGTTGGCTGAAAGATCAACATACCGAGAGTGCGCACAGGGTTGTTGATCTGGCTGGGTGGGCTAGCTCCATGCACGTTGACCGCCCTGACAACAAACTGGTACTCTGTTTCTGGTAATAACCCCTTCAAAACCATGGAGTTAGTCTCAATGGGCTCACGAATATATGTCCACTCCGTGTCCATTTCTGGCCTGTGAAATGACAAAAGAACTTATTTAGGTTTTGTTTTCAGATATTTCAACCACTAACAACATCTGTCCACTTGTGTGACCTTTGACAAAACATGGTAAAAAATGGTCTCAAAACACCTTCAAAGTAATTGTATTGAGGATGATGATGGATGGATGATGATATGATTTTGTGAGGGATGTTTCAAAATTCTCCTGCTCGTGTTCCTGCATTGTCTATAAGTGACTACAAATAGTATGATTACTACAGACTGTATACAAAATTCATCTTCACAAAAAAACTTTTCAACCACGATATAACGACCAGTTGATTGAGATGTGGTGTTTTTTTCATTATGTTACAATTTTTCAGGGCCTTTTAAGCCCCAAAGTATTATTTTCAGCTTTAATCAGAGCGTTGTTTTGGGGAAAAACAGTGAAGCAAAAAGCTAAATGAGGAACTCCTGCGCTTTCTTTTTCCTGCCTATCATCTCCAGTTGCCATATTTTTGCGCTGATTCTGGGCGCCTGGAGCCACAACTATCTGTTGAATAGGGTCATCTTCACCACTACTCAATGTCTCTCTTCAGCAAGGCCTCTTTTGATGTAAGGGGAGAAAGATCTGCCTCTGAGATGGCCCTTCTGTGTGGAAAGAAAAGCCCCTGCTTGCAAAAACAACCACTCATTCATGTCTACTCTGTCATAGTGACAGTTTCTCTGCCTCTGTCTCTCTCTCTTTGTCTCTCAGCTTTTGCTCAGTCACAGGGTGTTATCTCTGTACCAAGAAGCGCAATACTACTGTGTTTTTTTAAGCTTGTTTCATTTTCTATTTTTACAACTTCTTTTCATTTAAACAGTTATCATAGGGGCATTTTAAAATCATTTCTGAATTCATTTTTCATTTGTGTCTGGCAAATCAGACACCAGAGCATCAGAGGACTCCAGGCAAATTATTTCTGACCTCAACTTCCTTGACACCATAGCCTGAGGATTCGTCTAGGGACATGGAGACATGGCATATGTGTGTGTGTGTGTGTGCATATACTGTTTATGTGTGTAAGGCTGAACGCTACCAGGCAGAGAATGAAATTCATTCTTTCATGTGTCCCAACTGACTCTCAAGTCAAACACAAATGGTTACATTAAGCAGACCAGTAGAGACCACATGAAATTCACTGTAAAAAAGATCTGTGTTATGTATTACTGTATAGCAGTGGTGGAACTCATCGTTTTACAAGTCACAAGTCAAGACTGACAAGCCCCAAGTCCCAATTCCCAAGTCCTAAACTTTGTGTTTTTAAGTCATAAACATGCCATTAGACCATCGCATACACCAACAAAATTATCTTTGGTATAATTTTTTCCAACAGGTGTGTAACAACGTAACATTCTTCATGGTGCTCTCCTGAAACTTGATTGGATGCTGTTGGATTGGTTCAAACAAAGTGGATCAGGGGAATTTCGTGTCAACTTGCTGGGAATGAGTTGCATTAATGTTAATTGATTCAGGAAATAAAGGAAAATTAATTGATTCATGGTACACTTTTTCAAAAACATGCTTTTTAATGTCTGCACTTGGGGGAAGGTATCAAGTATTCTTTAATCAAAAGGCTCAAGTCGAGTTGATCAAAGTTGTGGACAAGCACAGAAACGGTGGGGAAGCTATAACTTCCTCACAAAAGTCGTTTTTTGAATTTGTCAAGTCAAGTCTTTAGGTTTGTGATGATGTGAGTCTGTTAAACATCCTCTATTTTGACTTTAATAGTTGGAAAAGCCTAATTTATATTCTGTGTCTACTTGTCCCAGTTATATTTATTATATTATTCTTATATATAAGAAAGTGTTCAAATTGAAAGAGATAGTTCAACATTTTGGAAAATACCCTTTATTTGCTTTCCTGTTGAGAGTTAGATGAGAAGATTGATACTACTCTCATACCTGTTTATCAACTTTGCCACTGAAGCCAGGAGTCAATCATTTTAGCTTAAAGACTGGAAGCAGTGGGAAACAACTAGCTTGACTCACTTCAAAGGTTTAAAAACAGGCCTACTAGAACCTCTAAAGCTCACAAATTAACATGTTGTATTTAGTTTTGGTTTTAAAGGAAGTCTTCACTGGTTGTCTGGCAACCTCACAGTGACAACAAAACCCTCAGAAGCATCTGCACCCGGTCAAAATATAGTCCCAGTGTAATCAAAGCCAGTGAGGCTAGCAGTGGTCCACCTCCCATTCAAGTCAAGACCGTGCAGTTGAACTTGGCGCTGGTTACACCAGCACATAACTCTTCAGAGCCTCGATCAAGTCCAGTTGCCCTTGATTTCAACCCAGTTTCAGTTTCTATACAGATATAAATATACAAACAGCTTTAAGCTACATGACATGACAGACAGACATGAGAGGGGTACTGATCTTTTTCTCTAACTCTCAGTAAGAATGTGGTTACATGTATTTCAAAAAATCTATCTGAGCAGAATTTGGGTTTGATCAATACTTGGCCCCACAATTAACACTTGCAATAATGGACCCATCAAGTAACTGTTAAGAAGATATGTGGAGCAGTGTTTTGGGAAAAGGCCAATGTTTAATAAACATAAAGTTTTATTAATTGCTTTCTGGAGGCTGATCAATCAGTTATGTCTGACCTGATGTAAGCCACCAAGAAGTGAAGGACAGGTGCGCTTCCCTCGCTCTCTCCTTGCTGCCATGACAACGCCAGCTCTGTGTCAGATACAGCCATGACAACCGGCTGAGTGGGGGGAGATGGAGGCATGCACATCTCTAATGGCACAGAAAGAAATTGAAATTAGTGACTTGAGAACATTACTACAGTAGAAATAATAGCATCCGCTGTAAAATGGGATCCTACCACTCACATATTCTTACCATGTGAAGCAGTGCTGACGTCTCTGGGCATGCTTGGTCTGCCTTCACCTGCCCAACCATATGCTCCAACAGTGACTCTGTACTTAGTGTTCACCTTTAGGTTAAAAATGTCCACATCCTTCAAGACAGCATATCGGGGAGTTGGGGTAGAGTTATAGATAGACATGGAAAAATAAGCAAGAGTACATCGTCAAGGATCGTTAGAGGAAGAGAAAAGGAACAAATAATAAAAAATATAAAAATACAAGCTGCAGTAAGAAAAAGAAGGAAGGATGTTAGAAGAAGAGAAGGCTAAATTACTGATTGGGAATTATTTCAGAATATAAGTAGAGTAAGTAAAATCCAACTATAAATGTCAACTGTGATACTCACAAAGCTTGCTTGTCCGTCAAATTGCCCCTTTGAGAAAATAAGAGCAGAGGTATCTATAAATGTCCTTTACACGGTAATACTGCTTTTGAAGCATGTTGTTTTTCAGTGTACTAATAAAGCAGCACTGCAAAGATGTGTTGGTTATACCACAGCAGAGAGGCAGATCAAATTTGGGTGTTGGTTTTCATGGAAATTCTGACATTTCTTTCTAAACATGTTCACCACTGATTTCAAAGTGACAGATTAAAGGTTAAAAGTCAGTGTACTCACAGTGGTCAGCATGTCCAAGCTGAGAGGCACCTCCATTAAAGACGCTGTACCCACTGGCCGGCCATTCCTCATCTCCGTATAGAAGACCTGAAAATCCAAAGATTGTCAAAGACAAAGACACATACAAACACATTTACATGACAAACTGTCATATCCGTACTGTTTCAATCAAACATATTTTGGAAGTGTAGGGTTTGGCAGGCTCCCATGAATGTCATGTTTGATATGTTGGATCAAAGCACCATTTTCTTAACCTTTCATTTCTTACATTATTGAGACATGGCAATGACAATGTCAACATGGCATAATGAGGAGGAAATACTACGAGGAAACAGGATTATTCTTGAACTTCCAAAGTGATTGGCTAAATGAACGCACATGTTTATCTGTGAGTCGTAGGGAAGCTAGGTAGCGAACTAATCCTCTTAGTGCAGACATATGGTCAAAAGCAGAGCACACACAATCACACTGATCCACTCTTTGTTAATGGTTGACTCAAAACAAACACAAGAGAGGAAGGAAGAAAGGAAAGAAGGAAGGAAACTGTTTTCCGATAAGACATTATCATTCATTCAAAAATATATATTTTTAAATTAAGCATACAAGAGGACAAACAAAAGACATGGGATACATGACAGAATAAAAAAGGAGGAAAGACTTCTTCAGCATTCAGTCCACTTTATGCAAAAACAATACACAATACCAGTACAAATCTATCATTGCATATCATTATATTTATGTCGTCCATTTTGATCTACCATAAAAAACAAAACCCACTTTGATGCAGTGCTTCCCTAGAGCCACGCAAAAACTCCAGTGACAAGACACTAAATAAAGATTTGTGACCACGTCTTCCAGAGCTATATTGCCCCTGGAAAATCATAAATTTGGCAGTGAAGGGGTTCCATCAAAACAGCAAAAATTTCAAAATATCAATCTAGTCCTCAAGGCCATCTTGCTGGACAAATTTGACAGGCACTTTAAGAGCAGGAGGGAAAAAATGGTGGCGCCCACCCACGTCAGTGGCTTGCAGAGGGACATGGCCATCCAAAGACAGGAAATTTGATTTACGACACATAAGAGTAGTGGGGGTTTTTGTTTGCCAAAATCTATCTATGCAGCTTGAAAAGAGTTTTTTAAAAGGAATTTGTTGCCGCGTTTCATGAAGCTAAATATTTTCTTTTTCTCTTGGTCTTGAACAGGTTTTCTTGATTAATATAGCAGGTGCTGATTTTCTTTGAATTAGTGTGCAGTCTATCAACAAAGGCCATCACGCAAAAATGGCAGCAGGCACACCCAAGCAATACCCACCCTTCCGCCAAAGATGACTGGATAACAATTATTGGTGATATAAAATATAAAAAAAACTAAAACTAACTAAACAAAACTAAAAAATGGAACACATTTTAACTATTTTTGTTTAAAAGTGGTTTGATATCCGTGATATATCTTCCATAAAATTTAGCAGCCACATTCAAATGAAAAGAATACGTGCAGCATTGCCACATCTGTGTTGTGATTTCATGTAAAATCACAGTTTGTGACTACCTTGTATCCAGTGATGGTGCTCACATGTCGCCGGGGCATCTTCCATCGTACACTAAAGGCAGTGCAGTTGATTGTCTCCAGCTGGATGTCTAATGGAGGACTCAGACGATCTGGTTTATAAAAAACATACAGAAAGACACAGTGAGGAAAGTACAAGATATGCAAGTGGGAAAATATAATTGTGACTGGGCATAAGTTACTGGGCAAACTGTTCTAAACTATTTATTAGCTGTGATGGATTACTGAACCAAGACTCAATTAATGTTAAATTTATTGTACATGGCAGCTTGAGAACAATCTGTAAAACATCATGTGATGCTCTTAGCATCTCAGCAGCTTCCAATCATAGAATCAGCATAAAATATTAAACTTAACTGAAGTGAGTAAAACTTAAAGCTGTTGTAATTGATGTATTTACAGTAACAGTAGCTCAAATATGATATGTGCACAGTTAATTATCTCCCAGCTCTACACTTCCTCTCATCTTATGTTTTAGCATTTTAGAGTCTTTCAGCTCATTATTTTGGTTTTCCAGCCCACTGTTTTGTCACTCTCAGCCTCTCATCAGCATTATTTCAAAAAGCTCTGAAAACACACTTTTAGCAACAAACAGCTGACTGACAGAGTTATCGAGCGAATATGACTGGGGAGCACAGTGAAGCCAGAAAATTTCCTTAGGTGTTGGTGGACTCCACAACTGGGCAAAAATAAGAATGAATATTAGTCTATTTCACTAGGTGGCCAGAAACACAGCTTGAAATGAATGCTGACATTGCTCTATATTTAAACGGATGTTTAAAAATCTTGCAAAAGTTCAATGAAAATATGAGATTGTTGTGTTTCCATCTTGTTTCTGATGCAGTGTGCAATAAAATGTCCCAATGGAAGTTTATAATACTTAGTTTATAAAATACTTTGAACACACCTTTACAGCTTCAAACGTCATCCTTGTGAAGATTACTTTAAGAAAAAGTATATCAAATGAAAACTAATTTTAGCTATTTTCAGAAGAATAAAGAGGTTGCACTCTGTGAAATAAATTGCCTGCCTATTATATATAATGATTTGTCAATAGTTCCATGAGTTTTGAACAAAAGCAAGTCTGTTGCAATAGTCAATGATAATCCAAACAGAACCTACACTGTAATTTAGCTTAGTCTATTTGAAGGTGCAAAAAGGACCATTTAAAATGAAATAACCTGTAGCTTGATGAGCATGCCAGATAATATCAACTGACTCTGACTTCACATGTAATTATTTTCATGGCGTGAGTTATTCAATCCTAGGTGCTTGTGGACACTTCAAGACACTGTGATTGCACTTCCCGTGTCCAACTGTGGTCTGAAAACACTTCAGAAGCCTTTTATAGATGAAAGAAAGAGCTTGAGGCATAGACCTATAGATCATCAACGTCCCTGATGACCTAGTAGTATATATGCCTGGAGAATTATAAGTAGACAAGGACCCCTATAGCCTCAAAGCCATACACTTAACAAACAAAGTACACAAAGTAGAAAATTAGAACCATCAAAAAGCTCCTTAATTAAACAAACAAAAAAAAGTAATATAAATTGATTTATTACATGTGATTTAAGAGTACATTCTTATATGGTCTTAGAAAAGGTGCATTGCCTCCTACTGTCTGTACGGTTGACAGTTACATATCAGTTAAGTAAAATAATTTCCTTTTTTGTCACTGTATTAGCCCTAAGTGACCCTTCCCTGAGGCCTAAGTGACAAAAGACAGAATTCCCTGGTACATACTGACATAGGGATCAAAAAGAAGTTAATAGAGCTCTGTAAATTGAAATCTCATGTAGCTACAGCACTGCTCTTTTCCACTTTCCTTTTTCTCTCCTCTTTATTTATTGCGACGCCCTCTTCCACTTCCTGTGTCAACCCCTCTCTTGTCTTCCTGAATCCTCTCCTGTCGGCATCTCCCCTGCTTTCTCAAACCAACTTCCCTGCTCTTCCATCCAAGCGGTTAATTCAATATGTCAGCTGAATTCCCTGATCATCCATATCTCCCCAGGGGTGTGGCCCAGCGAGCGTACTGGTGAGCTGCACTCACAGAATTAGAGCAGATAGAGAGGGGGCTTCTTAAATCATTATCTTTATGTCCATCAACTTACAGCAGCTTACAGTGGTGCTGCATGTAGGTTGGGTACAAAGTTTAATACTGGAGGGACTGGAGAGAGGCTGTTAACTCAAATCAACAGGAATCTGAAAACATTGACATAAGCCCTGAAACTGGTGGATTATTTTCGGCTAGAAAATAGAAACTATTCTATATTCTGTATCCTGTTCCTGTACAATCTGCTGCCACCACTGCTGTGGCTGTATAAGACCCTATCCCTGGATTTTCTCTTCAATTTCTTGTTACCTATTGGCTGCCTTATAGACTGATACCAATACATCTGTAAGAAGCTAATATCTTGTTTAAGTCCAAACTGATAGAGCACTATAGAGCCTTTCTTCATCTGTTATGGGGGCTATTTATGTTGAGATTTCAATGCTCCAGACACTTTTATATCACTCTGGCCAAAAGTCAAAAATGTGCCCATATTACATCTTTTGCTTCCGCAATTGTCACATTTTAAATTCAGATATCTTATTTCAGAACAAACCGCCTGCTCCATTATTCTGATTTTATATCTCCACCTTCAAAGTCAGTCGCATGAAGAAGTGCCGCTCTTTCCATGTCTGAGTCATCCCAAAGTGAACGACCACTAAAGACGCTGTTGTGCTTCCCTTCAGTATGGCTTACGGAATAACATATAAACATTGAATTTGAACGGGAAAACAAAACTGTTTCTTGTAGTGGTTACATTTTCATTGTCTTTCACCACCCAAAACTGTTTGCACTGACAAGATAGAAAGGCTTGTTTAAAATGCATGTTTTCAAGTTCAGCTATAAATTATAGTAAGTGTAAGAAATACAGCTCCATAAATCATTCAGTGGTTTATTCTAAGCAGGGATAAAGCTGTCAAAACCCTGAAAAAAGTAAGACCACCTTAAGGAGAGGTGTCATTCAATCTTAACTCTTTATTACTACCAGCTTTGTTATGTAAAGGCTGATGTGATTCATCTGGACACCGAGCCCTGTTGACATTCTCCCCTCCCCTCAGAATGAGCCCTGAAAGACCTCAAAACAACAACAAAAAACCCACATACAAATGTCACTGGCAGTCTTGAAGACAGAAGTACAGCCGCCCTCTGTGCGACAGTCCCAACTGCAGCGAGTTTCCTGTGCTGACAGACAGTTGTAATAGTCAGCCTGCTATGGCCTGTGGGTCCGAACGAGTCAGCAAGGGAGAAATACGACATATAGAGACTGACAGTGAGAGAAAAGGGAAGTGATGGAAAGAGAGAAAGAGGAGGAAAATGAAAGAAACTGGGACGGAAAAAAGTGTTCAGGGTGACAGGATATCAAAGAAAGATGGGGGGGGTGGGGGGGGGGGAGTAGTGGAGGTGACGAAATCAGCAACCAGGGATTTTTTGCTCAAAGGAGCACATTGGCAAGTTTATTGGTGGGTGTTTCGTTGGTCTAAAGCTGAATATTTCCATTTCTTTCTTTTTTACTTTCTAGCTATTTTTCTTTGACACATGTTTGCATATTCTGTAAAATCTAATAGTAGTATATGGACAGTTTTTGTCAACACAAGCAATGTTTTAACAAAAGAAAATAGTTTTTCTCCAAGTTAGGTCTGTATTCTATCCCGCCTTAAGTCTGATTCAAATGAAAGTTCTGCCTCAAAAAAGTGTTAAAATGTGTTAAAGTGTAAAAAATTACAGTTACTATGGATAATTTTGTCAATGTTTAGGCTTAAAATTAAGTTTTGTGCTGCTGCTCAGTGACTAAAGAGGTGTGGCTGTTTTTTAAAACGATGTTGCTCAGCAGATTTGGTTGTAGAATAATTACTTTTATGCTATATGAAGAGGGGAATAATTTAGATTACATGATGATGATGATGATGATGATGATGATGATGATGATGATGATGATGGTGTGTTTTTGTGACAATCAGCATCCAACAACCAAAGTTGTTTGTATTTTCCAGGCTTTCTCCACATAACCAAGAGCTTGAGGGCTTTACAAGTTTAAAAGTGTCACTTGAGATTGTTGTGATCTGTTTTTAACTTAATATTATAATTAACTTAAATTATTAAGTACCCCACTTAATATTATATTTAATGTAATAACTCAAATGTGACATGACAAAGCAGGCTTAGTGACACTGGTGTAATCAAACAAATGGAAAGATGAGCACACACCAATGCTGCCCTCATACACAATGATTCAATATAAATATACTATTAGTATTATTATTATTATACCTTCACAAATTTGGTATAAAAGTCAGCGGTGAACTTACCAGATCTTCGAACATTGGATCTTCTTGTACAATAGCAAACGCTGGCTGTGCATATTGCAAAGAGAAGTAAGTATAAAAGACTCCTTTCTTTACATGTCGATTCCATGTCTTCTTCTGGTGGAAAGTTTAAAACGGTCAAATGTTCATTTTATTATACATTCAAACGCACTTGTGATTGTAAATGTAACTAATTCCTTCGCTGAAAAAAGTCTAAAAAATCGCTACTTTATCCAAATTTTTGCGCAAACGCCATCGAAGATAGGCAGAAATTGACCGAGAGGAAAGGGCAGCTACGGTTTGACACTGATAAGATTACAGTCTGCAAAAGATCAGTGGGTTGGACACATTAACGGACCGTCAGACGCCACTGTGCCCCAACAGGCACGCGGACAGAAGATGGAGAGGGTTGCCCCGACGATTCACGCGTAATGCGCAATATGTGAGCACTGGGCACGATCTTTTTTTTACGCACGAATCTCGCCTTTGTTTTACGGTCCGCTCCGCGACTTAGACAGCAGATGAGATGGACAGCGAAGTGCAGGAACGCGGGGCCATTTAGAGCTAAGAGGATAACAAGCCCCTAATCCGCACACTGGACACAGATGGAGAGCGTGTCTTGACGCAGACGCAGGGGAGTATGGAGCCGCTCAAGCGACAGACACTCCATAAAAGTGTGTGTGTGTGTGTGTGTGTGTGTGTGTGTGTGTGTTGTGTGTGTGTGTGTGTGTGTGTGTGTGTGTGTGTGTGTGTGTGTGACTGTCCCTGAGTACAACAATGACCAAAGGGGGCAAAACAATGCATCCTTTAATTAATGCCCTAACTGCTGTACTCATTAATATATGACTACAACTGCTCAGCCAACTGAGTGTCCAGTGTGGTCTCAAACTGAAAAAATTAAGCAAAATTTGAACAAGCGGTGGTGGTCTGTGAGTGTGTGTAAACTTACAATCTGCTTGAGCCTGTGTATTTAAGAGAATAGAGCAGTGTTTGCAGGAGAGGTCAGCCAAATCACTTCAGAGGCATTTTCTTATCAGGGAGAACCAAAGATAGGGGGACTGGGAACGAACAATGGCACCCACTGACAAAAAAAAAAAAAAACGTATGTCAAAGTTGTCCAGTGTCCACCATGGGGATTTGGTGCAGTATGGCAAACCATTTTCATTTTTACTCTGCTGGTCATCTACTTTCACCTAATTTTCAGAGCCAGGCATATTGTACCTTTATTCAACAAGTTGGTATAATCAAGCCATCAGTTTCTTCATAATAATTTGAAAATTATTTCATGTAAATCTAATCTGATGTTTTCTGCCCAGATCCAGACTGTCAGCTACAGAAAATTTTTCCAAGTGGAAATTTAAAATACATCTTGAGGGTCAACTAACTACTGCAGAGACCCCTGGAGTAGTTCATTATAGTAATTTTTACAATGACTCCATTGATGCAGTACCACCCATTCATCAAAATACCCTTGACAGTGTGTATTGTGGAGGTAGAAAAGTTTATTTAACTGAGGCCAAGACTGATTAGAGGTGAATATCTGTCTCAGATGTCTTACAGGACATAATTTCATCTACATCTACTCTAATCAGATTATGACAGCTCACCACAGACATTTAATGGTAAATGGTTGCATTCATGGAGTGCTTTACAGTATCCCTCTCATTCACACACACACACACACACACACACACACACACACACACACACTTGTTATTGTCAGTTAGGAAACACAGTGACCAGTTACCTAAATCTTTTCTTTCCATCTATTAAAGCTAGACCGATAAATCAGCAGGGTTGATGTTCATTTATTCAGAAATCAGTACTGGCCAATAAACAACAAGAAGTTTATTTTTCATATGTAAAATATACCACCGAGATCATTGTCACAATCTTTTAAAACTATAGAAAATGTTTTTGTTATGTGTTTACTGGTAACACTTTAATTGAACCCTCCCACAATCATCCATCCATCCATCATCAACCGCTAATCCTGCGTACAGGGTCGCGGTGGGGATGGAGCCTATCCCAGCTGACATTGGGTGAAAGGCAGGGTACACCCTGGACAACAATCAATAAATTGAAAAGACTTTACTGTAGTTGCAAGCAACTGTTTTTAATAATATTTTAACTGTTTATCAATGTATTTGTCAACAACGGTGTTGTAAAAACATGTAATGAATGGCAATATAACACATATGTAGTCATATAAAAATGTTTTACTGTACATCAATGAACACTTACATGAACTACATTATAGTGTGTTATAAGTAAACAATTCAATTTTAATGCAGCACTTTTTAAAAGAAAAAATCAGAACTAATACTTGCATTACCAGTCTCTAAATGTATCTGTTTCCTGGTGTTGTCAGTTTACCAAAGTTCACCAAAAGGAAATTTTACCACCAATCATAGTGCAAGACCTTCAGAACAAATACAACATTATATCAGTCTTCACTGCACGATGTAGAGTTCCATCAGGCCTCCATCAGTCTCCACATTCACACATGCCTCTTATATTAATCATACACTTTCTGGGTCACAGAGGCAAAATGTGATCTGATTATCCTAGCTTCTTCACCTGGTCTTATCGACCAATCACAAAAGCTGTATACCGCTGCAGGGGTCAAGTGAGACGATTCACTCAAACAGCAGCGTGTATTGTGTTGTTCTTATTCTTTTTTCTTTTACACTCTACCTGGTACAATCTATGGATTTAAAATATGTGACTGGAAGCTACGGTTATCAGAGTCAGAATCAGAAACAGCTTAATTGCAGTAGTAATTTTTACACATACAAGGAATGTGTTTTGGTGAATTGTGTAGCAATTGACATAAACAGACACCTTTTTTACATTTCAACCAGGCTCGAACTTGTAATCCACTAGAAAGACATTCAATAATAATGGCTTCAATATAATGTTTTGGGGCCATATGTTTCATCTAAAAGCAGTTTCTAGTACTTGTCTGTCTGACAAAAGTGACATTTTAGGTAAACACTGATCACATGTACTGTGTTTTTTAACCATTGAGGTGTACACATTCAAAAATATTTAACATTTAGATGGAATTGTAGCTAATGACAATAAAATCTGTATCAACTTGATAAACCAAAATGAGTTGTAGACATGTTTTAGATACCAAAATTATAACTTCATCTGTGGATCTAACTTAAAAACTTAGATCAGCAACGTGGACTGACTAAACACTGAGCACCAAACTGAGGGGAGCTTTCAGGGAACTCAATAATGGAACAATTGTAGATGATTACACCAAAGACTAACACACAAAGATTTAGTAAGATAATGAGCAGTGTGGCTGAGATGAAGGTCACTGTATTGCAAGAAAGGGGAACTCAGTGCTTCCATCTCCTGGACAAACACACAGGACACAACAGAGAGACTGAGGGGAAATGGAAAAGAAACCGCTGCACTGGATGGTGCAGCCATACCCCAAACAAAACCATATCTTTTCACCTAATATTGCCCATCTACCTTTAAAAAAATTAATTTAATAAAAATAAAAAACTCCATTTTTACATCTGGGAACCAAGCTTTAATCAAACCAGGAGTGAAACACAACATCACTTTCATATTAGCCTCGTCCAAGTAAAGAAATAATTTGCTAGTTGTTAATCCAATCAAAAACAAGCAAATAAACCAGACTGGTGGTTTAGAAAATTGTTTCACTCAATGAGAAAAACAACAGCCTGAAGTCAAAGGCCTGTGATAGGATTTGTTGGATGTTTGGGGAACTAATTAGTTCTTTTTTGACAACATTAAATTGATATGTCTTTTTTTTATCAATAGTTTTGTCCTTTCGAGAACGTTTCTGTCATACTGTCATACCCCCACCCCAACTGTTAGATCAGTTTACCATGGTAACCTGTGGAGGACATATTTAATGTTATCACCACCTTGAATAAGAATAATACTTTCACATTACTGCATTCATTTCAAATCTGTAAGTCATTATATTTAGACAGCAGATAAGGAAAGATTAGTCTCAGGTGTGAATGCATCATGCTGATAATGTGGTAAACAGTGTCCACTAGTGGCTGCATTTAAGTCCAGCACATCTGGAGGTTTACAGTTTTCAGCCCGGTGTGTAATCTGCATTAGAAATTCTTGAATGTACAGGTGTTCTCCACCTGTACTAGTGGGCAATAATGTCACAGTAAATACAAAACTATAGATGGAGTAAATGGCCTATCTGCTTAAACATCATAACAGTTATTGACCCCCATCTTAACATTTCTGAGCTGACTTCAAGCAGTTCAGCTCAGCAGACGGCATCCACTCTCACAGCTCCTGCCACCACTCTCACCCCAAGGCTCCAGCAGCACCAGAGTACATATGGTGTGGATTAGTTTCTAAGCACCACTGTGGCTCCCCAAGGATGTGCTTTTTACCTTGTATGTATACAATGTTCCTTCCAACACCCAAATCTGTGAATAAGGATAAAATCATCAGCAAGGGAAACTCTAACTTTTGGACTCAAACCAAGTTAAGAACAACTCTTGACTGATTTGGTGCAACAAAGAAGCATTACAGTTTTTGCCCGTTGCTTGAACACTATAGACCCATGCTTAGACTAAAGTAACACAACTTGAAGCTTTTGTTACCATACCTCAAACTCATGTACCCATACCTTAAACAAAAGCGCTGCTTTACACTCTAGTTGCAATTCTGCAACACACTTACTCCTTTATGCAACTTTATGCAAATCTCAGGGTGCCATTTGGAAAACACATGTATCCAAAATACAAAACACATCGGGTAATTGCAACCACTCAAATACACACCAGAAGGCACTTACTTGCAAAACCGAACACCAATCAGCCAGCTACAAAATGCCCTCATTTTAGCCATTTCAAGAACTTTGCAAGTATGGATAGAGGGAAAGGAAGAGGCAGAGGAAGAGGAAGAGGAGAAGGAGGAGGCGGAGGAGGACAAGGTCGAAGAGGCCATGCACGGACACCTATTTCTGATGATATAAGAGCAACTTTGGTGGACCATGTCATCAACCATGGCCTGACTATGAAGGACGCTGGGTAGAGAGTCCACCCACATCTAAGCCGCTTCACAGTGGCATCTAAGAACATTCGACTAGAAAACAGGTATTTCTTCACCTCTCACTCTACTCAGATGGTATTTACAGCACTGTACTACAGTATATCACATTACCACATCATGTGTACAGGGTATTGCAGGGTGCTAATACTCCTTTTGCAGCCAAAGTGGTAGTTTTTGTGAAACATACCATGTATTGTTACTTACAGTATATTGAGATGTTTCAGTACAGTGGATGATACAATTTATACAGTAATGTAAGAAAAAGAAGCAATCCGATGACAATTTGTGGTTGTATTTCTCTATAATGACTAGAAGACCTTCTGGGGGAGGATGGCAACAGACGCGGATCCATGAGCCCACATATGCACAATTGCCATGACTTTCTGTGTTTACAGTATAGTGTTTTTTGTATTATTTTATATATATTTTTTGCTTTATCTGAATTCATGTTACTGCAATGTACAGTGCTGCAATGTACAATATTGAGTAGCCCTATTTGCTTTTTTGGTTGTCTGAAAACGTGCCTCCTGAAAATATGCCCTCTGAATAAACAGTGAAAATCAAAGACTGCAGTGTTTTATATAAAGTAGACTAGTGTGATCCCCCACGATCTGAAAGTGTATGCATGTGATGCAAGTATGTGTCATTTTGTCATCAGAGTTACATTTTGACAAAGGAATGTTAGGTTTTGATAGTAGAGTTTCAATTTGACACAGATGTGAACGGTATGTTTCACAGTGTTGTGTCATGTTTACTTGTGTGTAGAGTTTTGGCACAATGAGCGAAGTTTTGCAAAATGTGTTCAAGCAACGGGCAAAAACTGTAATGTATGTTTATCTTTATTTCCTCCAGAAAGTGTCCATGTCTATTACAAAGAAACCCAAAGTTATAAACCACTTGTATTTTGGTAACTTCCCATTCTAAATGTTAATCTAAAGGGTCATTTGGGTTTTTTTACACCTGGGCCCTAATTTTACATATTTTGGGGTTGAAATAACTAGTAGGTACAAAAGCTTTGAAAGCTGTGCAGGAGCTGGAGTAAGGAGTTTGTTGTGTACATAGAGGAAGTGCTAACAAGAACATTTCCGAACGGTACTCCAACACAACAAACTCCTCTCTCCAACTCTGACTCACGCATCCACAGTCATCTTCCTGCCACAACGCATCTCTCACAAGATTTCAGAGCGAGAACTGTCCTTGAGTGAGACTTCTGTTTCACTCAAGGTTACCGGGTTTTACCGGGTGTCACTCGTAGGGGTCTTTTCCATGATATTGTTAGACACCTTGTATAACAGTCTGAGCCTGTCAGTGGTAAAAATAAGCATTTGCCGTTGGACGTAACTTTGACGGGCACTATTGTCCTAAACGAAATTTGCAGCCATTACAGCTTGTTTGCGGTTGCCAGCTGAGCCAGCTACTGCACGGATTCCAAAAGTCAAACATGCTCACAATGATAATGCTAATAAGTTGATGTTCAGCAGGTATATTTTACCATCTTAGTTTAGCATGTTAGCATGCTAACATTGGCTTATTAGCAAAAAGCTGAGACTGACAGGAATGTCATTACTTTTTCCAAGTATTTTGTAATAAACCAAAATATTGGAAACTAGTAAAGTAAAATTTTGACATGACGATGGTTCAAAGGTCAAGGAATCAACAATGTTATTACAGTGCATCCTTCATCCTGAGCGGGGGAATTAATGTGTGTACTAAAGTTCATGGCAATGCATCCAGTAGTTGCTAGGACATTCATTCAAAAGCACAAAAGTCAAACTCGTGATGGAACTAGAATAATCATCTGGGAACCATAAATGTTTATACTAAATTTTGTGTCAATCCATCAAGTAGATGTTGAGCTATTTCTGTGGATATGTGAAAAGTCAAAACTTTGGCACACAGGTGGCACTAGAGGAAAATTCCGGTGATCACCAAATTCACTGGGATTCTTCCTCTGGGGACCATGAATGCCTGTCCCAAATTTATTAGCAATCTATCAAACAGTTCAACCAGGCCGACCAATACTGCCATCCCTAGAATGTAAAAGCATGCAAGAATCCTTCTCCCCTACCAGTATGAGATTAAAACACATGTAAATGCAGAAAACAGCACACATTATCACAGATCTCCCCACTCTCCCAGTCAGTGTGGAGAGTCAGGATATTCATTTTTTCTGCTAATTACTACACCGGCAGCCATGTCCCAAATCAGACGTCCATTCTAGCTGTCAACTCCTCCTTCCCATAAGCCATTTTGGGGCTGGAATTTCATGCTGTTGTTGAAATGACCCGTGCAATTACATATGAGTCAAACTGAGCCCCAAAAATGGCTGACAGATTTAATTGCAGATCAGCCCCTGATTAGCCCTCATGCTTTACAAGACGGAAAAAGGACATCTGTTTGCTGTATTTGCTGCTTGTAAGGGTGTAATTGCTCAAGGATGATGTATTTCCATACAGTTAAGTGAGCGAGTCAGTGAAAATGGAAGCCTCTTCTGAGCGATTAGAAGACCAACTTCTAAAAACACAACGGAAAACAACTGTTATTCTGTATGACTTTACCGCATATTTGGATGCTCAAATGGCTTTTGCATGTTCAGTGTAGTCAAGTGATTACAATACAACGTGGCTAACATATGTGCATGCACTGACACAAACATGATTCATAATGAAAGAGTGACTGGATATGCACCCTTGAAGTATACGCATGCATGTGGATATACACTATGTTTTTCACATCCACAGTGTAAAGTTGGAGAATTAACTGCCCTAGAGGAAACAGCTTTATGTAGTTCTGCTGGAGGACAAACAGCAACATTTCTCTTCTTTATGGAAATATTTTGCTAGAGAAAAATGTTTATGTGTTTGTGGCACATTTTATCTGCAATAATCATTGCAGAAGAACAGAGAACAAGGAAAGATATGGATGCTTCTTGTTCATAATAACACAAATAACACAACTTAGAGAACTGTCTGCTCATTTGCAGGGATTCAATGTGTGTTAGCACTTTGTAACTGAAGTCCTTGGACAACAACAAAAAACACACATCCTGATGTCACAGCAAACCAAATCTGAGTAATTACATTTGCTCACTGAAACACTTGTAGTGTGGTATAGTATCTGCTTTGCTCATCTTCATATAACAGAACTAGACCTTGTTCCATCTGGATACTGAATCAAATATGATCATGTGGTATACATTATCAAAGATGTACACTATTTGTTCTGCTTACCCTGGACAGAAAGTCTTAAACATTTCAGCTGTGTGTGAGCAGTTAATGTTATTGTGGTTCAGACTAAAGTGAAATAAACAACTTTTAACTACTCTTGGAAGGAAAGCATTTGACATGCAGGCACATAAACTTTCCTCAGATCACTCATCTTTGCTCAGGTTTCAATCATTCACTCATTAAACACAGTTTAATCCACATCACCATCTTGTTGTGTTCTGTAATAAAAAAATATATAAAATATATATAAAATATATAAAAAGACATACAGCATATGAATAGCTAAGAAGATGGAGGAGGCAGTTGTTGTGGTGAGGCCCCAGTGCGACAACAGAATTAGTCTTCAGCTTAATTCAAAGAAAAGTTCTGAGTTTCTTATTTGGCAGGTTTATAGCCTGGGCTTTAATTCCAAGGGCAGTTTGCAGTTTTTTAACTTGTTTAACAGGATCACTCCCAAAACACCTGTAAGATGATCCATATACAGTTAGTTTTTGTGTGTCTCAGCAACATTAAAACATTGCATGTCCTTTCATACAGCAACACATTTTTACCAAATCTAAAACATGCATTTATAACTCAACAAAAATCAGAAAATCTTACAACATAATGCTTAAGACAGCTCTACGCAATTCAACATGTCTTTAAAATGTTCTTTTGCACCTTTTGAGCCAGTGGTTCTTGGCATGTTGCCTAAAAAATGTGTAACGGGAAGTCTAATAAAATGAGTCTTTGCTTTACACCTCGTTTTACGCAAAAATAACATTTTCTAATGTCAGAACTCCTCAAGTTAAACATGCGGTTCCTGTAATAGATATCAGCCCAGACTCCCTTGATGTCACTGTCATCTGCTCATCAACTGCAAAACTGCGTGATTTCAAGCACACTGTGGTTATAAGTGGCAACACAATCTATTTGGTCTGTTTTGACTGGCTGATTAGAAACATGTTTCCCATCCAATATCAACGGAACACGAAAAGCAGGATGGGGAATCTGGGGTATTGTTAGTGGAAAGTGTGAAACCTCTCTCTCCCTCTCAGCCATCTGAGTACACAGACTGAGCCTCTTTCATAACATGACTCCTCCACCCTCACCAACTCTGGACCTGAAGTTCAATCATGAATTTGGACTCCATCCCTCTGTGTGTAGTCCGCATGGGTGGAGACAGGAAGAAGCAGAGGATGGACCATCAGACGTCACCACCACTCCCCATCTCTGCTGTTATCCCTCGCTGTATCCTCGCGGCTCAGTCAGCTTGATTGTGAATCTATATGAGAGGGACTGAGCGTCACTGCATGGTGCGCACTGAATGAAAATCCGTGTGAAGGACTGCAAAGTGGGAGTACATTTCGTCTTCCAAGCGTCGTTGGACCGTTGGTTTGCAACCAACTTCGGAGAGAAGTCTTGGTTTTGTATTTTGCGCTCCTGCCTTTGGTTTCGTGCCTCCTTGGATGCGTTTGCCAGTTGGTAGTTAAGTGATAGCGTGCAGTTAACAGTACGCAGGCACTAATACATTGATCCTCACCATTTTCTGTGACAGGAACCCGAGCTGATGAGTGCGCCCCACCTTCTCCTCTACAACTATTAAACAATATGCTGATTATCGCTTTTGCCAGATGATACCTGTTGGTTTTGCATCGCGCCATGTCCTTCTGTCGGACTGAAGTGGACAATGAAGTTATGGGATAGCCTGACCACTTGTTTGATACTGCTGAGCGCCGTGCACGCCGCCTCGCTGCTCAGGGCCACGTCCACAACGAGGAGAGGGCGCGCAGCCGAGAGTCCCCTGGAGCGCCCGCCAGTTCAGATCCTTTTGCCTGTCACTTCCCCAGGCATCAGCCGCGCTGAGGCGGATACAGCGGGCTGGGAAGAGACGCTGGCTGGAGGAGACACATGTAAGAGCCTTTGGTTTGTATGGAGTGCCCACAGTGCCAAAACCCAGTCGAGGGAGGTCATTTGCTCTCAGCAGGCTTACTGAGTCTTCAGTTATTTTTTATTTCTTAAGCATATAATGACATTGTTATCTGTGTCAAATAGAAAAAAAATCAAAATGAATAAAATTGAAAACGTGGAATTGAAAACATTGTGGAATTTCACTCCAGAAAAATACAATGCTTTGACAGAATTTTATATTAAACAATTATTTTAAATGGACATATTTTAGAGGGCATTTTCCAGTTAGTGCAGGATTTGCAGTGATGTCTCATTCTGGCCTCTAACCTTCTTACCTTACATCATTCAGAGCTGGTGGATTTTGATTATATTACTTTCAGACCTTTACCACAATTAAGTAAGTTAAATGTACAACACCAGTTTATAAATCTATTTTTAAGTCTTTGACAGAATAAATGATGGTTTGATTGTTGGAAACTAAATAAGATTTTTCAGTGACTGATCAAATAATCATTTATCATTTGTTCATAAATTGTTGTACTGTAATGTAAAAATATCTGTCACAATGTCCTAAAGTGGCATGTTCAAATAGCTTGTTTTATCAGACTAAAAATCTAAAACATAATCAAACTCATTTTAATTAAGAATTTTTGCTATTAGCACAGTGACTTAACAATCCCATTGTTAAAATTACTGTAATTTTCTATCAATAGTATAATAATATAATAGTATAATAATAATATGATAATTGCTGAATTATTTTGTATCTGGTATAATGTGCACAGGGCTACACAGGGGCTGCTGTAATACAACAAGTTACTCAAACAAGTGTCTGATGCCTAAATAGGAATGGGATCCATCTGTGACTTGGATGAATCAGTTCAAATGGAATTCCTCTTCAGAAAAATACCCACTGTGTACCATTTCTGCATTTGCATGTGTACTTTCCAATACAACACACCATCTGTTTAGCCAATGTGATGTGTTAAAGTGAAACAATATGTGCTGTCCAGTATGATACGTCTTGTAAGAGTGCCATTTCTCTTAATGCGTTTCAGACACAATGGAGCAGCCCCATCCAAATGAGTTTGAAGACGTGGTGGACTTCATCAAAGTGACCATCAGTAGAATACGTCGCTCCTTCTCATACACCATGTCCTCATCTACCTCCTCCCCTTCCACCTCCTCCCCCTCCAAAGAAAACTTGAGCAGCAGGACTCGACACAGAAGGGAGAAGAAGAAGGGGGCAAGCCAGCAGAGTGGTAGAGGAGGAATAGGAGGAGCAAGAAGGGGGGAGACAGGAAGGAAGGCTAGGGTAGGAGTAGGGAATGGACGAGGACAGGGCTGTGTGCTCAAACAGATACACCTCAACGTGTCGGACCTCGGTCTGGGCTACCGTTCCAGCGAAGAAATGATATTCAGATACTGCTCTGGACCCTGCAGGAAGTCCGAGACCAACTATGACAAAATCCTTTACAACCTCGTTCACAACAGGAGGCTTCCTCCAAAAGACACGCCCCCTCAGGCTTGCTGTCGGCCAATAGCGTTTGACGATGACCTCTCGTTTCTGGATGACAACCTCATCTACCACACTGTGAGGAAGCACTCCGCCAGGAAATGTGGTTGTGTGTAGGGAGTGTGAGCTCTTGTCAGGCTTTCTGTAATTTTACATTCACTCCCATTTAGAAGTATGATGTTGAGTTGTTTTTTCTTCTGATTTTTCTCACTGTGAGGAAACCTCTTGTGTTGTTTGTGGCCACAAATGGCTTGAGTCCATCATTAAAGGAGTAAATAAGGAGAGGAGGTGGCATCGCTATGATTCCTAATGATCCTCATCCTTGGCTCAAATCACAATATCTACAGTTTACATTACGCCTTATATGGCTAATGTGTTCAGTGTGATTTTCAATGTTTCTATGGATACTCAACTTAAAGGACTACAATCAATAAGACACAATGGAAGAATCAGCAGACTCATTCTGTCTATTGTATAGCACATATGTTTAATGGAAAATGGTATACACATGAAATTTATTTATGAAAACTTGAAATTATTAAATTATTGATATTTATTTTGTTTTTATAAAAGGAATACATGTTATTTATTACTGTAATGTGATATCACAGAGTGTGCCAAAGGTTTAAATTAAATCATTTTATGATTTATTTCCATATGAAAGCAGTAAAAGACTGGGTTTACATTGCAAAAGGATCTTTTACACATCAGGATCTTATCTTAAAGGTGCCCTGTGGAATTTTCTTGTAAACAAAGTTATGTGCACATTCAGTGTTTCTCACTCAAACGCACTGTGTGTATCCTTGATGCCTAACAACTATGATAAATGCATTTCTGTCCTCATAAGAATATATTATTTTAAAAATACATAACGCTACTGGTGGTCAAAAACTCCACAGGATACCTTCAATGGAAATTCTTCATTAATATGGTTTAATAGGGTTTTCTGTGGAGTAAACAAACAAAGTTGCATTCAGTCTTTATATCCGAAACACATTGTGTGTGTCCTTGAGGTCTAACAAACAGGTTCATTACATTTTGTTCCTCATAAAACATTTGCAAAACCAAATTTAAGTTGTGCATCTCTAGCTTGAATTTGTCTTCTTTGCCTTCATTGTAACATTGCTACGCTTTGCTTATTTGCGGCATCATTTGCGGAATATCAGAATCTGGCGGCAGGAAGGTATATTGCATCAGCTTCACACATGCACAATACAAACAAAATGAGGACCAGTCTAAAAACAATGTTTTATATCAATGCTAGTGGTCAAAAACTCCACAGGGCACCTTTCCTCAGTTTACAATGTGCTACAATTGAAGTGTCATTTCACTGCCTTGTTTCCTGTTTGTTTGTTTTTTTAATAATGAGGTGAGAAAAGCTTCAACAAAAAATTTAATTCTCATAGTTGGAAGAATAGTTGATTATTCACTGCTAATTTCATAGCCTCCTCTCAGATGAATTGCTGTTAGTGAAAGATTTGAAAGATTTCTTGACTTTAAAAAAAACGTAACTACATCTTTATTTTTATACTTTTAAATTGCATTAATATCATTAAATTGTTAATAAATGGATTCTGCACAGTAGTGTATTCTGTATCACACAGGATTTAGTGTTGCAGTCCTCTGTGGATGTGTTTGGCAACAACAATGCAATTCATAAAGTTATTACATAATGATCAAAAGCAAGTTGAGGGGAAGACTGAACCTTAAACCTGAATGGTAGCAGAAATTAATCATTGTATTTCTGTCAGTTTGTGTGTAAGAGGACATTAAGGATAGGCTTTTCTGTTGAGTCCTTTGTAACATATAAAAGGACGAATAGAATCCGATGTTATCAAATGACACAAACATGCATAAAACACAGACGAGAATGGAGTATCAGTGCAGTACCTATAGTTTAAGAATAAAAGCAAGGTGTAACATACAGGGAGCGATGGAAGATAGATAGATGAAAGGTGAGTGTTAAAACCTTACAACATAAAGAAAACAGCAGGGAAGAACTGAGCAATGGGGTTAAGAGATACACTGTATGTTGGAAGAGAAAGAGGGAGGACAATGAAATAACAGCATGATTAAAAGGTGGCAAATATCTAGAGAAGACAAAGATGTAGGAGTTGGAGAACATGAGAAGAGAAGATGTGTCTTGGTTAACTAATGTGTGTGGTCGATATCTGATCCATCCCCTGCTCTCTCACATTTCACAGCCCTTCCACTGCCTGTCTCCTGAGCTGTGAGTCAGTGCAGCCTGGTTCAACAACTACAGGGCAAAACTGCCCTGGCCAAGTCTCTCTTATTTTTTCATGCAACTCATTATCTCTATAAACAACAGTGTGATTCTCTGAGACATTTTGCCACCAGAGCGGATACACCAGGCATACTCAGCCAGTGATTAATGCCGTTTGACAGATGGGGTTAGACGCGTTTAGCTCTACAGTCCTGCTCTGCTGACATTTCTATGAAACTTGAAATCATGTAGATATTTACATCCCTGTGTCTGGAATTTTATCCCTTGGATGTTGAACATATCACCATGGTAACATTATGATAGTAAAGATCTGCAGCCAACAGCTCTGGTGGGAAACCAGTACCACAATATCAACATTATAATAAAACAAAAGGGATCTTAAACCGAAATGTGCGCCAGGATGAATTTTATTTTGAGCTTCCTCACCGTTTGGTCAACTTAGAAATGCAGTGCACATAGTCAGTCAACACTTTACACAACCATTACTTCCATTTCTTCTACTCATTAGTTTTGTTTCCAAGCCACACGTGATGCAGTTGTACTCAAGAACTAGAGTCAAAAACCTAATTCATAAACATTTTTAACACCCACAGAGTGGCTTGGCCAAACATAAACTGTAATCTAATGGGACCAATTAAACATATTTTAACCTGAGTTAACCTTGACAGAGCCAAACAGTTACTGGCCCCACTGTGGAAAATATATATATAAAGTTCTTTAGCTTTGTCTGTGGACAACAGACGAAACCATTAGAGCCAACAGGCAGCCCGAGGATAGTGTCATCAGTCAGATGAGTCTTTTGCTCTTTTGTTCATGGTGTGAGAAGAGCTTGTAATGAAGGATAATGTTTCAGTGTAATACAACAAGTGTTAACGGTTAAGGGGATGGTGTTCCAAACAGGTGCTAAATACTAGAAGAACTGAATGTGTTGACATGTCAAACTTCAAAGGGCTGCTACACCTAAATAAGAAAATAATATATTTTCTCTCTTATGTGTCGTGGTTTGTCATGTGTCATTTTTATTTATCCGTAAAGGTTTTCAGATATGAGATTGCATCTCCAAACAATGGAGATGAACAGAATCTCTCTAGTAGTGCACACTGCACTGAAAAATTACAAAACATCACACAGAGCAACCTTTTACCAAAAAAAGTAAATTAACTGGTTGCTCTGGAAAATCAGCCTGATTGTGTAGCTTTTATTGGGGCTACATCTTTTGAGGGGAGAGAAGTGTAATGTAGTGCACTGTTTCTGCAAAATTCATTTTCTTTGTGCTATGAGTTTCACAAACACAATTCATCCATTGTGTCAGTGTGGAACCAGAAATCTCTAAGGCGGACATCTCCAAACCGGGGCAAATAAACCATTTTGAAATGTATAAAATCTTTCAAATCTGTTTTGGGGTTTTTTGGGTGACTTGACCCTTTTAAAACAATTTCCAAACATCTGATGGGGTTCATGATGGTTTCAATATTTACTTTATAAGAAATTCCCCATGGCAGCTCAATTTCTCATCATTCAATTCAAATCAGTGACCAGCTTGTTTACAAGATGAAGTTACTGTGAGCAGAGCCTTGTCTACCCCTATTGAGGCAGTTGGCGTGAGAAAAGATCCAAATGATAACAGAAATGTAATCACGGTTCTATCAGACACGTCGTGAGTCTTCATGAGAGATCTGTCAAACCACAAGAAGCTCTTTGTGCCACTGCTCTGGAATCTGTCAGTGTGACTCAGGCTTTATGACGAGTCAATTGTAGAGACAACCACAGAAGCAGAAAAGGAGAGGCATCACTATACAGCTACCAATTCAAGACATATGACGACAACACAATACTGATGCTCTTTCACCCTGTTTTTAAGATCAAAAGAAGCTCCAAGATCTGTTATCTTCTTTTATTCACAATTGATTGCAGCGATCTCTTAATGAGAAATTCTCAAAAACCATAAAAGCTTCAAGGTCACGACTGAAAATACAAAAGGAGAGATGTCTGGGGTTTTGGCAAATACCCAGTAAAAAGTCTGAAGAAAACACTAGTATTTTTTTTTATTCATACAAGAAACAGGCCTGCAATCTGTTCAGTGCACTGAGCCGTAGTTTAAGAAACACTGATGTGCTGTCATTGGACTGGCTGCAACACAAAGCAGAGGCAGAGGAGATTAACACGGAGCTGTAACCGCACTGCACTGATCATCGTCAACTGGCCTATAGCCAAACCTCCAGTCTGGACCACCAGTCGCAGGCTCCCCACTCATCAATATTACCACACACAGATAGGCACATGTTATCAGTCATCACTAGACGGGAAGAGAGAACAATCAACACCATCATAAAACACAACATCAGTGGTGTTATTTGCCAAATCCCTCTGTTTCTTTAAATGTTCGCTCTCTGGAAAATCTTTTGAACTTTTGCAGGGGTTTACATTTTTTTGTGGGCTTGCAGAAGACAGTGATAGTGGTGTAAGTACAGCCAAAGGAGATCAAAAGAAAAGGAGTATCTTGATATATTTCTGCAGCTTATACGAAACACTTGATATTATTAATATACATGATATAAGTGATTTGAACTCTATTCAACTTTGGTTATCCTGACCTGGGGCAGACACAGATAGACCTTTGGTGGATGCAATACTTTGGTGCTGCAGAAGGAAATGGTAAAAGGTGCGAATGTAACACTATCACCTGCGTGCTGGTGTGTCAAAGGCGTTAGCGCGGGTGGTTAAATATTCAGGTGCAACCTGAGAATGTGCATTACAATGTCCTGCCTCATCCTCACACCTGTTACCTGTTCTATGTGTGTGTGTGTGTGTGTGTGTGTGTGTCATCACAGAGTATGGAACATCACAGAGTACAGTCGAGACCTGCTCTTTTATGAAAAGCGCTGTGAAATAACTGTTGTTGTGATTTGGCGCTATATAAATAAAATTGAATTGAATTGAATTGTGTGTGTGTGTGTGTGTGTGTGTGTGTGTGTGTGTGTGTGTGTGTGTGTGTGTGTGTGTGTGTGTGTGTGTGTGTGTGTGTGTGTGTGTGTGTGTAAATCTCACGTGTGGCTTGGAAACACGTGTGTGTAAATGTTTAAGTGTTGTGGAAGTGTTGTGTAATGTAAAAACAGAACCATGTTTCAAATCCTTTCCAACTTTTAACCTTTGCTGCTCTGCTTTGCCCGAACCTTTCCCTAAATTAATGCCCTCGCATTGAATAGGCAAAGCAGGAGATTTGTAGACAGAGTGAAAGACAGGTGGGTTGATGACGTGATTTTCCGTCCGCTTCTGTCTGTTGTTAGAGTGTAATGATAGAAAACAGCACACAGACAGACTGGACAGAGTGGAGTGGAAGCTGTCCGTTCCAATGTGACACACTACATCAAGCAAAGAGCAAACTGCTGAAATGATATGACAGCCTGCTTGAAAGGGGTGTGATGGTGAATGACAGAACTAAAGACACACAAGCACACAGACTTTATATCTCATTTACTCATGACAGTACAGCAATATTATATTCTTGTTTTGCTTCTTTTTTCTTTTATGTTTCTGTGACACTAAAGGCCTTTGCACTCCAAGTCCGTATTTTTGGTCTGTGTTTTTTTAATTGGTCTTCTGATGAAAATTGCTTTTGCACAGGAACCTTACACACTGAGTCCGATGTGTTTTATTATTGTATTTGTTCCAAAAATTCACAATGCAAGACACAATGTAGCAGTCAATGACAATTTTTCAGCATTTCACGGTGCTCGACTGCCCTCGGGTCAGTTCTAATTCTTCATCCTCTCATGTTGGACAGAAGGCACTGGACACTGCAGTGACTCACTATTGTCTGTCGTAACAAGTAGTATTACTACAGTGGACACGTCAGGCTAAAAGGTCGGCAAGCTAATTTTGGTAGGAGATCTTTGCAAAACAACACATAGACGACTTTAACATGATGTCAGAACAGTTACGTCACATTCTATTGATAAGTTAATTTTTTAATGTTTTAAACTTAAAGTCTGGCTGTATCTTACACATTGTACCTTTAACTAACCTGAAACAATCTTTTTTAACTGCTAAACTATACTGTTAGATAATCTCGAACTCCTTAAACAGTTAATGTGACGTTAACTAACCTGAAACATCTATTTTAACTGCAAAACTGAACTGTATAGTTAACCAACGCACTGTTCCTTTTTGAGAACTACAACATTTTGTGTCATGTTCTACAAAAAAGCCATCTTTCAAGATTATGTGACATGATTAAAAGCTTCTCTTTCCAAGGTCAAGGATGAACACTGAATCCCAATGTATATAGCTGCTTTTTAGACGAGTGTTTTGCTGGAACACGAAGAAGGCTGGAGCCAGCCAAATAATCTGTAGGCTACACACAAGGTTCAGCTGTATATCTGCGGTTGGTCAAAACCCTACTAAATCCCTAAAAAGGGCAGTTATGATAAACAACACCAAACATAAAATTATTAAAATTTCAGGCCTTTGATCACGTTAACTTCTCCATCCATACAGGACCCTGTGTGACTTACTATAAAAATTAATTTGGGAGTTACATAACAACATACTACAGCTGTTCCCTCAGCGTTTACAAATGTTAAAAATATTAACAAACGCACATAGCATACATTGTCAATACATCAGTGTACATTCCTTTCATCGTTTACACACATGGCTCTGCTAGGCTGAGGTACAGAGTGGAACTGCTCTAATCTCCTTTGTAAACACAGTAGTGAATGTAGTGCGTGCGTGTATGTGTGTCTAAGACCCCAGGAGGCAAACCAGACCACTAACTCGCCATTCTTTCTCCCCTCATGAGGAAACAGCCCATCTCCCTTTACCCCTTTCTTGCTGCTCACTATCCTTCCATCCTCCCTGTAACTTTCCTACATCTCTACATACCCTCCCAACTCTTCCTCCTGTCCTCTGTGTTTTGATGTCCCTTAGCTTCATCCATTAATGTCTCCGGATCTCTATCCTTCTGTTTTCTTGTTCTCTTTTACCTCATGTGAATAAATGCAGGACTTTGCTTGCTGTCTCCAGCCTCCTGTGTTTGTGCGTGTAATGTCTGTGTCTGTATATTCCCTGGTGTTAAACGAAGGAACCTCTCACTTCCTCTGTAAACACCTCAGTGGTATGCAAAGGATCTGTAGTGAGGGCTGTGGACTCTTTTACCCTCTGTAACTGCAGTTATGTCTCATAAATAAGACACATCAAAAGTTACTGAAATGTCTTAAATTGGTGCTGTGGGAAAACAGTCAAGCTCTTGGCTCAGCGTGAAAATAAAATAAGCAATAAATTCAAGGATTAAAGGAAAATCATTTGGGCTTTAGTAAACCAGTCTACCTTTAAAGGGTGACTGACTCACTGGTTAGACTGGTCAAGATGGGTTCAACCCCTGGATAAGCAAGCATCCACCATGATGAAATGTACTGACTGTAATCCATTTAACTCTCCATTTTACTCTCTTTCATTTTCATATCACTTTGTTCATCTTTATTCCTTTAGCATAAGCATTTTGACATAAGATACATACTCTAACACTGACAGTGACATGTCAGTTAAGGCTAACTGTAAGCTAACAGATGAGTTAATCCTCTAACTATTGTCACCTGTCAACTGAAAATTCACCAAGATGGTTGTTGTATTGTATATCTAAGATATAGTATTTTAAGAAAGTAGCTATGCTAACATTAATGCTATCTAACATTAGCTATATGGATATGCTAGCGTGTACTCAATCTTCTTAAAAGGAGATGATTAATCCTAAAAACAATAAATAATGCATTCATGAAACTTGTGAAAGTATAGCCTTTAAATGTGGGTTTTTTATTATTATATGAATTTTTATCTGTGATCTAATAGAACCTTGTATAAAAAAACAAAAGTGTTTATAATGAAACCTGGAAAAACGTTCTATTATTAGGGATGCCATGTAAGATATAACCTAAAAGGTACCATATGGTACTTCTTCCTTTATTAGTGTCTGACAATATAACATGCACACATAAGTTGCCTACTGTATCATTATCATCTAACACAAATCAGATCCATACTCTAATCTCGAGCCAAATGGAAAGAACAACACTAAGTGTGCCAAAAATGGACACACCACTGAACCATGTGTGTATACATAAATCTACCACTCATCAGGATGTTAAAATAATATGGCCTTCCTAACAGTGTAAGCAAGCTGTTCCACTGTTATAGCAGCAGCATTACACCAGTGTTTCTTCACACTGGTCTTTTTTAAAAAACTCACAGCAAGAAAACAAAAACATATAAGGATTGTTTTAAGTTTGCCAAAAACATTACTCCTCAGTGGAATCTAAATGTTTGAGCAAAGTATTAATATTTATGACCTTGTTGGTGTTATTTTTGCTATAGCCTACTCAAATGTATGCAGAGGAAAGAAAGAAGAGATGTTGCAGCGTGGGGTTTCAGGGTGACGTGCACAAAGAGCATGAACCTCATTCAGACTCACAACGTTGTGATTACAAATCCAGATCAGCCCACTGATCTGCAAGAACACAAGAAACTGAAAAGGAAACTGAAAAAGAAACTGAAGGAATAGATACTCATGTAAAGCAACAAGTTAACATCTTAGTAGGCAAACAGAATGTGAATGAGGTGGGAAAATTGCCACCAAATATTGCAGTTATTAGCTACTGATCAAATCCAAACATTAGTGTGTCCCAAAAATACCTACACAAGTATTTACAAGTCTCTGATCCTCTAACAGACATCTGTTTCCCCCCTGAAGTGAATGGACCCTGAAATGGATCCTGCTAAGCCAGAAAATGAGTCACAGAGCAAAAGCAGGGAGCACACAGTTCAAACCTCTGACTCACAGCCCCTTTGTAACACCTCTGTAACCTTTCATAGTCTAGAATGACCTTCTTATGACCCATCATAGAACCGTAATAACCCCCATCCAGGGCTGAGTGAGCAGAGACACAACTGATAGAAATTTGATATCTCATGCTCAGTTGCCATGTAAATCACTCGCACATACCATCCAGCTCTGACAACAATCCACATGCAAGTATAATCTCATTGACATGATGCATTCACTACCCCATTTTACCCTAACCTTAACCATCACATCTACATGCCTAACTTTAACCTTTACCCTAACCTTAACCCAACTGTAATCTGATCCCTATAACCAAGTTTTAACCCCCAAAAAGGCTCTACCCATGGGGACTTCAATTTTTGTTCCCACAGTGACATGAGTCCCCATCGGTTAGTCCCCACCAGGCTATAATAACATGAAACGCACACACACATACACACTAACTGATGCTTACTGTTGCAGGTTTGAAGGCTAAAGTGGAAAGAAGAAGGTGAATAACAACATGGCATGTTTGTTTGCCCTTTTATTCATTTAAGCTATGCCATATGGTGGAAAGAGCCCTACAACACTGTAAAGTGGACACATTTTTAACAGAGATTGCCACGACAGGAAATAAAACACAGACCTCAGAAACGTTTGTGCCTTGCACCTTTGAGGTACAGAGAACAGTAACAGCAAAAAAAAAAAAAAACTCCTCTCCACTCTGAATGGAAAAAAACTAAATGCCTACCACAGGCTACTCTGGGTTTAGGCCAAACATAGAGCTAATTAATTAATTTACAAGTCTTTTAAATTGCTAACATGCACTGGCCGAAACTGAAGTCACATTGTCTAGGCTCTTCACATATTCAGCGAAAGAGAAGTGTATGTGGACCAAAGGGGTGTAATTTGTTTGTTTGTTTTCACACAAAATGCATTGAGTAACCACTTTCTCCACAATCCATGAACTCTTTTCTCATTACTACTCCACCACCTGCAAAACCCTATATTTTGCAGCATATTTTGGAAATGCCAACACACTATGTCCAAAACGGTTAAAAACACATGCATTTCTCAGTAACCAGACTGAAATATATCGAAAATCTTATCAGAATATTAATATAAATTTTATGTTTACTTCCATGTACATTGAGAACTATGTGTAGTGCTTTCAATAAAAAGTGTTGTTTTGAACTGCAATATGAGTGTAAAGCAGGAAATGTGCTTGCATTTTAGCAAACTTGGTACAGGGGGCTGGTACATGAATTGCAGGTTGTGGTCATAGTGTCCCAAGTACCAGTGTTACTGTGTAAACAATTGAGGAAAAACTGTATTGCTGCACTGAAACGTTTTACTTATATTTTAATATATATATTAAATATAAGGATAAGGATATTTTAAGCAAATTTGTCCTTTTCTGGTTTATTCTTCTTATACTTGTATACTTGTCATATACTTTAGTACAGTCAATAAAGTGAAAATATGTTATTGTTATTCTATAATGAAATATTGATTTATGTGAATGATCATTCAATCTTCAAAGATAAAAAAATCATCATTTACGTAATATTCTCTGTTGTTAGTGTTAGTGCTTTCTGCCAATGTTTAGTCGAATAAGTTTATTTTGAAATGTATGGAGTGTTTTGATGGTTTGAAGGAGTTTTAGAGGTGAGATAAACATTTTTGCCAAGATGCATGCTGGTAACGCAGACTGTATGAAGAGTTTTGAATAGGTGGCGTCCGTTTTGACCATTGCATGTTGGCAATAAAAAAAATTCATACAGCTTTTTTTCATCCAAAATTTTTAGAGAGTTTCGAGGCCACTATATGTTCTTCTGCACTCTTACCTTAGCATAAAGACTGGACATGGAGGGAAACACCTAGCCAACCTCTGTCCAAAACTTTCACACTGCTGGCCTTAACACTCAATCACAATTTCTTTGCTTGACAGTTCACATTATTGATTAAATGTAGCACATATCAGACTGAAGTGTAAACTGTCCACAGCCTGCAAGTAACCCGCAGGTACAGAAGAATAAAGCGACATCACACGCAGCACGCTTTTGTACAGAACAAAACAGGAGCCACAAAGGTTATCTCTGGTTCGCTTATACTTGCTAACACTCATGGATTTTCACAGAGACTCCCGTATTTCATTGCCCTGTCCTAGGTTCCTTCTGGGGTTTTTCTCCCAAATTATGACAAATGTTCACAACTTTCTGTTCTTTCCATAACATTCATTGTTTTTTCTGGCACACAACGCATATGTCCCCCAACTCTCACTCTCTCTCTACTGTTTCCACTTGGACAAGTAGCATACCCATAATTCAGAAGAAAGCTCGTGAGCCAGTTTATTTCAGGTGGAAGAAATGGCCTGCAGTCTGAATGCAGTCTAAAAGTCATCTCAACAATCATTTTTCTTAATGTCTCTCACATACCGGCTTTAAAGAAGTGCAATACCAAATACCAAATCGCTGGATTACTCCTTTAAAAACAACTGTTGCCTGTTTTGAGTTTTGAATTTTTTCAAATGCCAGTTTTTTTAAATAAATAATGCAGATAAACAATCCACAGCTTTCTGCTCTCCTCTGTTTAAGAATTGCTACATTAACAATGATTAGGACATTTAGTATATGTTTTAGTTACAGTATACTATACGTTTTGCCATTTTATCATGTTTTATGTATCATATGTTCAAATCTGTGCAGATTCTTTGTTTCTACAACTACAAGACAAGTTATAATCTCCAATAAACCATCACGTGTGAAGTCTAAGAAGGTTTCCAGCAGTTTTTTCTTCATATTTTCTGCAGCTCTATATGTCTCTGGCCTCACCGTGGGGTACACTCTCTGTGTTGTTTTCTGACTGTGGTCAATCTTCCATACTTTGGATTCTGTGGATACATTGTCCCAACACAAAAGAATAACATTTGAGTAACTGTCATGCTTCATGCCATAGCTGAAATATGAGCAAGCTGAAATGGAAAAAACCTGCTGTGTGTAAGCCGGTCACTCATTGAACCTATTATTCAACAAAAGACACCCTGATTACAGCACTTCACACTGAGGCTGAACACACAGGAAACTGTCAACATGCGCTGAACGCACACATGAAGCTGCCATAATGTCAATACAGCACACTGTCATCAAAGGAACCATCAAAGGAACCATAACAAGAAGGAACCACTGGCCTATGTGGCAGGAACAGTAGGAATTTGCAAGTGTTACAAGCCGAAGACTATAAAAGGGCTACTCCAGCGATGTATTATGACACACGCACCCATAAAACTGGGGGTCTCACTAGAGACAGTTTGAAATAAGAATGCTCAAAATCGAAGCTGCAGAGTCTGAGATGTCCTGACTTTTAGTCGTTAGTGTAGCTCAACAAGTGGCAACCTCTGGCTCTCACAACTGAAGCCAATAAGGAAGTCACTTAAACCTGCATTGTTTCTAACGGACAGCAAGGGGCGACTCCTCTGGTTGCAAAAAAAAGAATGGTTCCATTAGGAATGATAAAATGACCCTACATCTCACATGATTTATTCCCTCAGTAAACACTTTCCTATTGAGTTCATGATCTCAATCACTAGTTTCAAGTCTTCAATACAGAATGATGTTTATTTAGTAATTATTATTTTAGCATGCCAAAATTAGCATCTGGTTAAAATCACAGTTAGTGTGAATTACAGTTGCACCAAGCTAACCAAGCTTGCTAGCGCCACCGTGTCATCAAAATATGATCATGTCTGGTGCCTGATTGCAAAAAATCAACATGGCTGTGGCTAAACTGCCAAACTCTAGAGCAACATAGGACATGCAACGGTTTCCATGGGCAGAGTATTACTCCCCATGATGTCTTCAAGTGGATAATCAGTAAGCACCCGTTTAATGGATAAGCAGTTGCGACTGTAGTGACAACAGTACAGCAGCCCCGGAGAGGCGAGTGTTAGCTCTGCAGAGACTTTGTTGTATCACTATTTGAGGTTTGTTGGTGAGAAGGTCCAGACCGAGATCTAGCTTTAGGTGCCTGATTGTGTTGAAAACTGAGCTATAGTCTCACAAGAAGAGCCTGCACATGGAAGTGGAAAGAGTATGAGTCTGATGTTTTTTAATCAGCACTGTATTTAAAATGATTACTTTTACATGAGCATAAAAAAGCATATATTCAACACATTATACGATTTCCCAAAAATTGACAAGCCTTGACATCAAGAACAGAGTCGAGAAAACAAATATGAGGCCTGTCCAGCTAGCTGCAGGTCACTACACAATCAGATGATTAGTATGACAATTATTTGTATGCAGACATTCTCCTGGAAGAAGAGTTGAGCTGACATGATCTTGACAATAAACTTGCATATCTGATGTATCACGTGTTTCGTATCTGCATATTTTGCATACAAAGCTGTCTAACCTACATTTCTGTCTGTCTGTAAGAACTCACTTTTAATTCATTTCAAATCCGTGCAGACATGCAGATGTTGCTCAGTCCACAGGACACAAAGAATAAACTACCCTTAAATCAGACAGTTGTGACTCCTGCACAAAATCAGCAACGGATCACATGAAGAAAAGTAATTTGCAAAGAGCAAATGTTGCACATATTGTGGTAAAGGATATATTTGACAGCAACAAAAGGATGCATTATTACTTCTCTAATTGTTGTGTTATTGTTTTTAATGACTGAAGTCCATATATCAACAGTTGTCTCGCCTGTGCAACAAGATAGACAGTTTTCAGAATCTGAATCTCATTAAAATCATAGTTGCATCATTTCTCTGCGTGTTTGCACCACAGCTATAGCAGAAGTTGATTTGTCTACAGAATCTGGAGACAATTAGTTACTGGCACAGAAATCAAAATGCCAGAGCTAGTCATAATGTAGGTCCAAGACATAGACAGATTTCAGATACACAGTGGTGTTTTGACAGGAAGCTGGGAGAAAGAAAATCGTATAGAGCGTGGAATTATAAGAGAGCTCTCTCTTTCTCTTTATCTTCCCCTTTCTCTCTGCCCCCATTTCCCACATCTGTAGAACAGATTATTCTTGTGGCGGATGGGTGAGATTAACCCCTAATAAGACTCCACATTAACACCTCGCTGCTCTACTGAGTCTGCCTGTCTCTGGTATGACAGATTAGCTGCTGAAAGCCTTGTGGTACGCAGTAAAGCCACAACATACACCTTCCACAGGTCAGGGAGCAGGGGAGAAGATAACCTTTGAATTTTAGCTCTGTTTTTACATCTTGGGCTTTTTTTCTTGGAACCCGAGTCCCTGTTTAATGTGCACGCCATACACCCACACACCGCCCCCTCCTCTTTACATCTCCTTTCTTATTAGAGGCCCCGTGAGCATTACACACACACACAATCCCTGGAAATGTTAAGCTTTTGCCCTCCACCGGGTCACATTGACTTCCCCTGTGTAAGGGCAGGAGCATACAGTGTATTAAGAATTCATGGTGCATGTCTTTGAATGCAATGATCCATGACAAAATAGATTGAGGGCCACAAGCAACACACTACACCCAAACTAACTACACTACACTCACAAAATAACCACACAACATGTAAAGAGGCATAGAAACAGAAAGAAGCGTAGCATACGTCACACACATACACGTTTAGGCCTCTGGGCGTACAAAGATACACAGATCATGACATTCATTTTCTCCCACATGCACAGACACAAACACTCAGTCTGAAGTCTTGTAAAATGGCTTTTATGGATGCCACCTGTCCATTGGGGATCTGATAAACACACGAAAGTCTGTCCTGTTTAGTTGAATTAACGCTCTGGAGCTGTTAACATCATGGCCTTTCGCCTTTCCTTTAACTTCCTGCACAACCCCTCCTCTCCACTTCACCGACCCATACAACACACACCCACACACAAAACACACCGGGGTTGCCTCTGCTAGCGGTGGAAGTTATCCATCACATTTTTCATTCTCTCTCTCCATGGAGCTACTCACAATCACCTCATCTCTTCTCATCACATCTGCCAAAACATTTCTTTCACGCTTGCAGCACTGATAGATTTCAAACGTCTTCAACTGTACTGTATTGAGACAATGTGGAGTTTTAAGTTCAGGCCATCTCCCCATCTCCCAAGATGGCACTTCAGCCTTTTGGTAGATATAATCAAGTTTATGATAAAGTTATTAGTTAAATTATTTCATATTGTGGGATTGCAACTAATTATTATTATTTTCATTATTGCTGATTACTGCCAATGATTTTTTTAATGATTATTTAGTGATTTTAATATCAAACAATAGTGAAACAAATGTATGTTACAATTTCTCAGCACTCAAGGTGACATCCTCAAATGTTTGTTTGCTTGTTTTGGCAGGCCAAGAGTCAAAAGCTCAAAGATATTCATTTATGAGGATACAAAACAGAGAAAGGCAGCAAATTTTCTCATTTGAAAGTCTGGGACAAGTGCATTTTTGGCATTTGTGCTTGAAAACTTAATTTTAAAAAAAAAACATTGATTGTAATTATAGCTACTAATTTCTTGACAGATCAATTGTTTACTATAGGTCTGACTTTGACATGTTGCTGCTGCAAAATTATCACTCCATGATGATGCATTAAGTCTTGTAAACCTCGACACAACACAACAAAAAAATAAAAACATAAAGAATGTAGAAACAATAATTGCATTGTTAAAGGTTCAATTTAAGAGTATTATGGTCTAAGGCAGATTCTCCCTTTAAAGTGGAACAACATGAGTGAACTGGATAAAGATGCACTTCTGTGAATACATAAATCAGTAACACTGTGTCCAACAAGAGCAGCTGAATCGGAAAACAGACGTCTTTATTTGAAAAAAATCTTTATGGGTGTGTGAACCCTAAAATTTCATAAGAGAGTCTGACAAACATTGGATCAGGATGGGTATTACAGGATACAAACATGATTTAAAGCTTCTCAAAAAACTTTTTAAAAGAGAAGTGAACCCAATTGTGGTTTTGAATTGTCTTCAGATTGCCACAGGATATCTGGACTGAATCTCTATAAATTATACAGAAGAGAAAAAATGCATACTAATACTGAAGGCCAAGCATGCAGAGTTCATTGGAAACAGGTACAATGAGTGATACTGACCATGACATGGAGAATGCATTGTGGAGAGACATGCCCCACTTCCTGTTTGTGTCCTTGCTGCCAACTTCACCTCAGCCAAAGGATTTTCTCCTGCCAGAAGCACAGAAAACACACTCCTAAAATAAACGTTTCATTTGCTAATGAGCCAGTCGTTTTATTGGTCTCTGGCTGATATGTGGAACTTAAATGCTCTAATGTGCATGGAAAAAACAGGATAAATGAGACTGACACAAATGGAAACAATGTGTGCCATTTCTTTTTTAACTACCAGTGCTAGTCTGCACCAATATCTGAAGACAAAGTCATACATTCACAGCTTATTGGGTTTGTAGAACACAAATACAACCAAAGAAGGATGAATAACTTCTTAACTTCTGTGACCTGGTGCGCCCTGCCTGCGCAAAGACATCTGCTGACCATTCCGATTTGTAGCTATTGCTTTGTTTTGTAAAATGTTTAACCCATAGACATGTGCTGTTCTGTCTTTTCTTTTTTTTATTTCTAGATTTAGTTTTTCTTCCCAGGGAAAAATATTAAAATGAATGTGAAACATAATATTTACATGTGCGTGATTCCTGCATAAATAAAACAGTATCAATGATTCTATAAGAAAATAAGACATGCCAGATAGTGACAGCAAAATCTAGCCAATTATAAAATCACTAATAATAGCCCCTCTGCAAGCAACAGGAGCTGGGCAGATATTTATTTAATTGTTAACCTGCTTTGATTTTTTTGCTTTTATATTAATACTTGGACCCCAAAGCCAGCAATAAAAATATACATCCAAATATTTGCCCCGTTTCCCACATTACCACCCCGGGGACGTGCCATCTCTTCGTTGTTGACATTTTATGTAGATTTTCCTTTTATACTCACTACATTTTACACATTCTGAATATTTATGATTTCCAGGTTTACCTTAAAGTCTATGTTCCTGTGTAGTTTGGTAAAATAAAACTGTTATGCATTTGTTTATGTGTGCTTGCTCTTTCTCATCTGTCTGGAGTCAGTGAGTTAATGCACTTGCTTTGGTGTTGGTTTTGGTTGCCTGTTTGTCCACACTCTGGTTCAATTCTTAATAACAGAGTGAGAAGTTAACAGGTGTGTTTTCAATAACAGTACACACTTGGATATGCACATTGGGTTCAATTTGAGCTGAAAGTGTTAGTTAGGCCTTAATCAGGAGCAAGTTCTGCAAAGAAATGAATGGGTTGGTTGGAAAACTTTTATTTTTGAGTGTTAAACTTATTTTATTTGTTATTTTAGTGCATGAACACGATTTGACACTTTGCCTGTCTTGGGTACACACCCCTGTCTAGGAGAGTAACATTCATGTATCCACTCCCGACAACATCTAGGCATGCTCCTGATGAGACAGTGCATGGTGTCCTGGGGGATCTCCTCCCACACCTGGATCAAGACCTCAGTGAGCTCCTGGACAGTCTACTTGGTGTCTTCGTATGCACTGATACATAACTTCCCAGAGGTTCTCAACTGGATTCAGGTCTGGGGAACATAAGGGCCAGCCATCCAGGAACTGCCTACACACTCTGGCCACAAGAGGCCGGGCCTTGTCCTGCACCAGGAGGAACCCAGACCCACTGCACCAGCATAAGGTCTGACAATGGCTCTGAGGATTTCATCCAGGTACCTAACAGCAGTCAGGGTACCGTTGGCTAGCACTTGGAGGTCTATGCGACCCTCCAAGGATATGTCTCCCCTGACCCACACCAACTCTGTCACATGTGCTCAGTGTGAACCTGCTCTCATCTGTGAGGAGAATGTGGCACCAATGGCGGACCTGCCAGTGCTGATGTTCTCAGGTGAATGCCAGGTGAATGGCAGGTGAATGCCAGGTGAGCTACACGGTGACGGGGTGTGATCACAGATCCCAGTAGAGGATGCTGGGCCCCTCATGCTGCCTTCATAGAATCTGTTTCTGCCAGTTTGGTCAGAAGCATGCACACCAGCAGCCCGCTGGAGGTCATATTCTAAGGCTCAGGCAGTGCTCCTCCTGTTTCTCCTCGTACAAAGGAGCAGATACTGGTCCTGCAGCTGGGTTGATGCCCTTCTACAGCCCTGTCCAGCTCTCCTTGTGTAACGGCTAGTCTTATGGTATCTCCTCCATGATCTTGAGAATACTGTTTAAAAGTATTTTATAGTTGTTCCGTGTTTTCATGCTGTATATTTGTTACCTGACAATGACTTGGATTTCCACTTCCGGGTGAACGCTGG